>CM034155.1:467201733-467266078 GCA_019776745.2 Taxus chinensis | reverse complement strand
ATCTAAACCATTTTCATTATATCTTGTTTGAGCTATCACATATTTATTTTGAGTAGCTTTTTCAAGTTTACTCCTTATAGCCTTAATTGTTCTTGCTTGAGCCAAAAAAAAAGATCACAATAAATAGGTTGAGTTCTTCATTACACCTTTCTTCGTTTTCTCTCTCTTTTAAACACGATGAATTCATGAAAAAATCATAAAATGAGATATTAGAACAAATTAATAAGATGATAACACAACTCTCTCAAATGTCTGCCCAAATCAGTGAACGATCACCCAAAAAGCCAATCATACAACCTAACGAAGACATCACTTCACGTAAAGTCAAACATCAATTTACGCCCCTTGGAGAAAGTCTCTCTAGTGTTTTTTATCAACTAAAAGAGGCTAAACTGATAAGATATCCAATTACAAAACCCTTTTTTGAAGGGGAATCTAAGCCATGTTAGTACAAACCTAACACATATTGTGATTTTCATCGCATTGATGGTCATCACACAGATAAATGTGTGCGATTTAAGAATTACGTCGAAGACTTAATTGACGACGAGGTCATCTCTGTAGAGCTTGATGACAACGCTCTTGCAACCAACGACACATCCAATACCACAACTTTTAATGAAGATTTGACTACTGTTGAAACTCCTATACATACTGAAATTCCACAAGATCACGACGACAAAGGTCAAGACTCTCTAATTCCAAACCAATCCATATATTCTTCAAATTTTCTTCCATTAGTTCAAACATACATTGCACCTATTTTGGGCAACAAAATTCTTCCAACATCTACTGAGAGTTTGACCTTGATTCAAGATTCTCTTTCAACCCAAACAGATATTGAACCTACTTTGGAAAATAACGTTCTTCCAACATGTAATGAGATCTTGACCTCACTTCAAGACTCCCTTTCAACCCTTGATATAAATATAGACACTACAAAAGAGACTCCATTGTCAAACACCGTTGAGCTTGATTCTATTATTCCTATGCCTAACATCTCTAGCCTTGTTGTTGAAACACAACCACATCAAGTTTGGACACTTGTGACAATGCAACCTGTCATGTCCATTACGCTTTCAACGATCGATCTTGCAGGCATCTCTTCACCAATGATTCCCACTTGTCAAGACTTCTACGTGCATACATTCTACAAGGTACGTATACCCAGGAATATCCTTATGCAACCTTTTCCATCTTTAATTTTGAATCTATCGTCAAATCAATTAATTAATGGAAAAATAGAAGCAACAAATCAAACAATGCAAACTAAAGCCACTCCCTTCTCCCTTGTTTATGGTGGGGAATCTATTTTACATGTCAAGGTTGAATTCCCATCCTTTAGAATATCCCTCAAAGACGTAATCAATAAATATTGTTATCAACATTCATGCCTTAAGGAACTCGAGCTTCTTGACGAAAAATGACTTAATGCCCTGGATCATCTTCAAGTCTATCAAAATCGGCTATGGCGTAGCTACCATAAAAAATTCAAACATAGAAAATCTAAGATCGATGATCTCATTCTCAAGAAAAATCGAAATAACATACCCAAAAAATGAGACAAACAAGATAAATATGAGCCTAATTTGTTAGGACCCAATGTAATTATAGATAATTTTGGCTTTGGAGCTTATAAATTGGCCATTGACATAGGCCAAGTCCTTGACGAACCCATGAATGCAATCCATCTAAAGAAATTTTCTTTTTGAGGTGATCTCTATTCTGGGAGACAACGACTTGTACATTGTTCCTTCTATCTTACTTGTCTTCGAATAATTTAAACGTTATTCTTTTCCATTGGAAAATATTTTAATTATTAAAATCACATCTTCATATTTACCATCATGAGATAGGTGCTAATATAGATCTTATTAAGTTTCATGAGCATCATACTTCTTATAATATCTCCCATTTTTAGTCACTTTCACCTATGGTCATACATAGAATCTTACTGATGGTAATATTCCCTTTCAAAAAAATTCTCTCTTTCATAACAAAGCTTTGAACTTTTCTACCCGGTTCGTTTGATCATCCATCTCAGTCTTCGGTGTTGAACCCTCGCGTCCTACTAGTCATGTGGGGCTAAGATTGGGGGTAGACGTTCCTTCCCAAATAAACAACACTATTGTAACATTCAACAAATTCAATAATCCATTGTCACACCTTTCGTCCTTCACAGTCTTTGGTGTTAAGCCCACACTTCTTACTGGTAGTGTGAGATTGAGAATGGAGGGAGGTTCCCTTACTCGTCTACATCTTTTCTTTGGTGATAAACTCTTCCCTCTTAATGGTGGCATGGGGCAAAGCATAGAGGGTCATTCACAAAAGCATAAAAAATATGGAAAAAACATTCAAAAATTTAAAATAAATAAAAAACATTTAATAAAACTTACTCATCTATGTTTTGTCTTTGGTGATGATCCTTTGCTTCTTACTAGTAGCATGGGGCAAGGCATCAGGAGTTATCTCAAGAAAACAAAATATTATCCATCTAAAAGTGCTTACAATTATAAAAATCCCTAAAGTAGTAATTTAGATGCCTAAGTGAAGGGAGCACTTTCCTTCACCTCAAATCTTACCAATCAGTAAGCCACGTAACTGTCCAATTCTAGCGCATGACTTATAAAGTGAAAGTCATTTTGAAAATGGTTCAGTGACCTTAAGAAAAATTAAGTCAAAATTTCTCAAAGGGATTGTTATTAACACTTGTCTCTATACTCATTATCTACATCATGCATCCTTCTTGATTCTCGGTGATAAGCCCTCGCATTTTACTAGTTGCGTGAAATCAAGAGTGGAGTTAACATTCTTTCCATCATATCATCACCAACATATCTTGCCAATGGAATGATAACTTTTGTATTATTCGGAGCATGAGTTACTATGAGGAACACGGAACATACGCACAATATCCTAGTTTATCACCTCTCAAAAGCATTTTGCATTATGGTCCACAAAATTCCCAAAAAGTATAAAAATCCCCCAAAAAAAAAAATCGAAAATCTCCAAAAATCCAAAAACATTATAAAATTCAAAAATCTACAAAAAAAATTAGAAAATCCAAAAATCCAAAACAAAAACATTCAAAAATCTCCAAAAATCCAAAAACATTATAAAATTCAAAAATCTAAAAAAACATTAGAAAATCCAAAAATCCAAAAACAAAAACATTAGAAAATATACAAAAACAAAATCTCCAAAAACATTAGAAAATATCCAAAATACAAAAACACTTGCAAAATTTTCAAAAGACCAAAAACATCCACAAAATCGCAAAAATTCTAAAAAAATTGTAATATCCCAAAAACTCAATAAGCAACACAGTTCATCCTTTGAACTATTATCCCAAACACATGGTCCAACCACCTTATGACTATCAAATTCAAACCACTTCTCCTCGCTTGGGGAAAATCCGGCTCTCATTGTTTCCTTGTTTGAGGAGACTGACCCAATCCCTTGTACCCCTGCTTGGGGGCACCTCCAATCAATCATCACTGTGGAACACGTTAGGGACATGTTTATTGGTTCTTGTGTTGCATTATTAGTTACAAGTCATTAATCTCTTTCTTGTATCTTGATATGTTACAGAGGGCATCTTGATTTTATGTATCCTGGTGTTCTCTCTAATATAATTATGGTATATGATTGCATATCGTACTGGGGCATCATATTTTCTTGATGGCCTTTGTCTATGCTCTCTTCCACTTGCATATTGTACTGGGGCATCAAACCTTTTTGATGGCCCATGTCTATGCTATCACACATATTATAGTCTAGTCATCCTGATCTTTTATATCACGATGCATCCTGTTATGTGCTATATTAAAATTAATATGCTTTTTGTCATGTGAGTATCTTCCTGCATGATCAAAATATTACTTTGCACCCATCCATTCACCCATCATAACACACTCCCAAGTTTGGGAATCCTACTTGATCACCGTTGCAGTTTGCGAATCCTACTTGAAGACATTTCTCAAGTAGCATTCCCTATTTAGTAGCACCTCCTCCCCCACCATAGTCCCCATATATTTGATCCATTCATCCTCGCTCCTCATTTCTACTCCTCCACCCCTTATCCCCACATTATCCTTCTCACCATTCCAATCCCCTCTCACCCATTTATATTCTTTCCTTTCACCCTTCTGTGTCCCGCTTGACAATCTTACTTAATAACCCCTTCTATGTGAGACCCTCGGTAGAGGTATACCCCCTCCCTAAGGTCTTCCCATTGTAGAAGCTTCTCCACAATTTCTCCTCTCATCCAACAACACTCACCACCACACACATCTTTCCACTCCACCTCTTCTGATTCTAATTCTCGCATCATTACTCTCACCATGAGGGCATCCCAATTAAGGATTCCCCTCACATTCTCTGCCCTTTATCGCATGTATTCCTCCATCCATTCATGTTACACTCCTTTGTTTCCTTTCTTCCTTGTTATCACCTCATCTCCCCTCCTCTTCCACTATGGCATACATCCATCAATCTTCTCTCATCCTTCTTTGCATACATCTTCTTCCTGGTCATCCTACTTACCCACTCTCATAGTATGGAAAATTCACTTGAGGGTTCCCCTTCAGTCCATTTTGTCATACCCTCTTCCCACCAGCTTTATCATCATTCTTCTTCTTCTTCAGCTTGGCAATCCTACTTAACCATCCCCGCCGCATGGAAATCTTACTTAAGAGTCCCTCTTAAGGTTGATTTTCCCTATGGCCTTCCCCCATCCCATCATATTTCCCCCATATTCTTTCTCCCGCCTCTCGTCGCGATCATCTTCTTCAAACAACCATTCCAACCTTGTATCCAATACAATTTTTTCTTTCTCCTTGCATATCATCACTATCGGTTTGGTGATCTTACTTAACCACTCCTACGGAATGGTGATCTCACTTAAGAGTCCCTCTTAAGGATGATCTGTCTTCTTGCCTTTCCCCAATACTCCATATTCTCATCATCCACATTTTCTCTTCATTCCCCGTCACCACACCCTCTTACCATTGTTATCACAATATTCAGCTTGACGATCTTACTTAACCACTCCTGTGGCATGGTGATCTCACTTAAGAGTCCCTCTTAAGGAAGATCTGTCTCCTTGCCTTTCCTCATCCCCCCACATCCTCACCCTTCACTTTTTCTCGGCATTCCCCATTATCACATCCTCTCACCTCCTCTTCCATTCTCGTAAACACCACTTCTTACTTTCCCACTTGTCATCTCCAACATCACTCACTTGGAAATCTTACTTAACCACTTCCGTCACATGACAATTTCACTTAAAGGTTCTCCTTAAGTCAAACTCGCCATTCTGAACTTCTCCCTCACCTCATTATTTGTTCACTCTATTGATCACTTCTTCCACCCAATTTATCCTACCAACCACATTTTCCTCCTACCATTATCCTTTCTCCACCTATCTCCCCATAACATATATCTAATATCTTCCACCTATCTGTTGTCGCCAAATCACTGCACCCCCCGAATGGCCAGGATGTGAATAGGACGTTCGGTGTGATTGGGACACATGGGATCACCTCTCAAGCTGTGGGACTTGGGCTCGAGGTGAACCTCCGGAGAAGGCCGGCTTCCTCTTCCTAAACTAAGTGCTGTACTACTCCTAGTGTAACAAAAACGATTATCTAGTCCTATGCTAACATTTTCATGGGGTTTTAGGGAAAGAGTTTTACAGAAATGAAACTATACTAGGGATGGTGATGCACCGAATAAAGGGTGTCTTCAGATTTAGGAAGGGTTAATTTGAAGAGGGTGTATGCACCACAGGTCAACTTCACCTACTGCAACTTAGAGAGGGTACAGGATACCACAGGCTAAGAGACACGCGTTCCTTTTGTTAAACTTTATCAGACCGAGAAATATACCAGTTTCCCAGTGAAGAAGGATGAACTCAAGAAGGGTGAACAGACACCACAACTCAACTGCATGCAATACTTCACCACTCGATAAGCACAGAACTCCAAGAACCTGCAATAGAAACTTAAACTTGCACAGTGTACCTGCAAGTATGAGAAAGGCACAAAGAAGCATAGAAGGATGAAAGGACCGAGATTAGTCACAAAACACACACTTTTATTGCTTCAATAACATGCACAATGCATCATACATTCAGAAGAGGCAATAGTTGCCATTACAGTCTTGAAGAGGAGGCTTGAAAGTTCTCTCAACACACAAGAACAACTTGCAGAAGAGAGAGGACCCTTGAAAAGTATACACTCTTGCCTGAGATATCTAACTGTCCAACTTGTCTGAACTGTTGGAACCCTTTGAAATGAGCTTCCAACTTACATTTATAGAATAATATGTGAGAAAGAAGAGGAAATGGTCATAATTACATTCCTAAATTGAAGGCCCATGATGTATTTATTGCAGTTAGTTGAACTACCTGAGAAGGTTCCATCATGGGTCATTAATTGCCTGATGACCAAGTCTTCTCAATTAATTAAAAGAATATTTAAATAAAATATTTAAATAATAATAATAAATATTATTATTAAAATATTTAAATAAAAATATTAATTTAATTAACATAATGTTGGGACCCCCCGTTGACCCGTTTGACTTGAAGAGGAGGGGGGTCCATGTGGATAGAGTCTGCACAAATCTCAACTTGGTGAGCTTCGAATCCGCTAATTCGGTGTTGCAATCGATTTTTGACCCTGCACTAACTCTTTCCTTGCTTTGGTAATCGCGCTCTTTTGCATTGAGTCCTCCGAATGGTGGGCTATCAAACTTGATTCTTACCGTTTTGCTCTGTTAACTCGAGGCCATTCTAAATTCCTCGTTCAAACTTCATGAAACATCACCACGAGCTCCCAACTGATTCGGTCGATCTCTTGAGCTATTCTGTGTTTTGTATCTGCGGGAAATATCAAGATTTGTTCGATCATGTTCACATTTTCACGCCTCTAAGAATGGTTTTACCACAATGCTCACGGTTCTTCCTTATCATATAACACTTGTAGTAAGAATGTTTAGCTTTGCCATAATAAGCACAATTTGTACCTTCCAAACGATGAGAAAATGCCATTATTAATAAAGACCTAATGCTGCCATGATGATGACACAGTCTCATGCCCATAACATGTCTGATAGACACCCTAAGACTGATTTTTTGGCCAAAGAGCCCCTTGGTATTTTGGCAGTGCACCCGGAAATCTCAGCTCCAATCGACAATTATGCTACTATTGGAACCTATGGCATAGGTAGCCGTGAGCTATACAATATACTCATTTTTTCAGAAACTAAAAAGATCTTTTATGTTACAATTTGCAACACGTGAAATAAGCTCTTCAAAAAATACATTGAACAACTGGGGCAGCCAAGAGGACCTTAAAAAAAAATGTACAGTAACAACCATATGAATTCTTCCTTAGTCGCGGATCAAAGCTAATAGAAATAAAGCTAGATAAAACTAGCTTGAAACTGCAGTGTATCGTCCATTGTTTAAAAACAAGCTTCTCTGAATCTGGTAAAAGAATACTTTTATTGTCTGATTGGACGTATCTAATGGAAGGTATAAATATTGCCTCTGCTCTCGGATTTTCTCGAAGAGACCATTTACGAGTAACAAGGATGTAGCAGGGCAAAACGGCTGACCGGGTATTTTCAGAGTTGACCTTCGCATTCAATTCGTTTCTAGGAAAGGAAATGTTGAGCAATGCGAATCGTTTCATTCTGCACCGTAATAAACCTTCATCTCCTGACCCGAGCAAATTTCATGAAGCCTTGAAGGTCGTGACTCCAATCCATCGTGCACGGCAGTGAATATTTGTTTCATGCAGCTGCTTGCTGGAAGCGCTAAGAAGGCTTCGACTGTATTGCACACGCCTGCTGCCTGTGCGTGAGAGTTTTAAAAACAGCTTCTCGCGACCAACAAATGCTCAGAGCCTGAATCGGAGTTGGAAGAAGTATGCTGGCAAAGGCGAACTGATCAGATCAGACATCCATTCGTTGCATGCTGGAAACTTGTGTCTTCTGTAAGCTGCAATTACGGTATTCCATGAGAAGGCGTTTTCTTTTTTGTGAGCCTGAAACGTCGACCCATCTTCAACCATCTCGCCATCATCCTCCCTTATCGATCGGAAGATTAATCAACGCTCAATTTGCAACTGCCACTTTAATTCTCCTGGTAACTCGCAAAAAGACTCGGACTGCTCCAAACTGCGCGGGGTTTTCATGACGGATTGCCATCTTAATATTTCCCTTGGCAATTTGATCCGATTTCTCCCCAGTTCCCACCAGCGCGCGGGATTTTCAGCTTGGCCTGCCATCCACAAAAACCCACTTGGCATTCCAGCTCCGAATCCCCGCATAACGGGTTGGCCACACCAATCCACGGGCCCCGGCCTCAGCTTTGCCGTGCAAACCTGGCAATTAGACCCGATTTCTCCACTCCACGGAAGTCTGACCATGGCTTTCCATCCGCGAAAACCCGCTTGGCATTAGGCTTCTCGGATTCCCATGATTTTTCTCCTGCCGAGTTTTCCTTCCCATGACCGAGCTCAGCCCAAAGTTTGATTGTCTCCAACTGCATGACAAGCTATGGTTATGGTTCACTCAAATTCTTCTCACAGACTGAATTCCTTGTATCACGCCCTATGATACAACACTGAGTTCCCATACTGAATGTGCTCATTTAATTGCAAAGCAAATTGTGCCTCATGAATACTCTGATATGAAACAGTTCCACCTCTATGAGATCTGCTTTCATGAAATGCATTGTAAAATAAATTTAATCAAGTCTTGATAGAGAGTCTTTGTAATAAATTTCCTCAGGTCTGTTGGTAACACTCTCACTGTCACTTAATTGATTTTCATAAAAATATCTTGAAGGAAAATCCTGAATTTGAGGATGCATACGATGCTGATCAGATAAACACATAGTTGGACAACCTGCTTGTTGGAAGTTCTCAAACGAACTCTTATTATACCGCAAAATGCTTGCTTCCTGTGCACCGAATGCTCGGCCGAGGAAGGTTTGAACAACGCCAGCGAAAATATATATACTGTATTCACTAATACCCTGGCCCGACATTCTTGCTCTCTTTGCGAGCTTACCGTTGAAAAATTACCTCGAGTAGGCCTCCCAGTTTTGCATTAATCAATGGGCCCTGGAATTGTATCCTAGAAACCATCTTTAATGCATCCACGCGAAACGAGTTGCCTTGAATTATCCATCATGCTTGATGAGTCCCATTGATAAGGCTCCATCACGTATCTTTGTTTATGCAATGATCTCCATTCATTTTATGGCACTCTTGATGCCTTGGCTTGCGTTTGAATCACCCTAGCTCTGCAGAATGTGTCCTAAAAGAAGCTCACCACATGATCTCCAAAATGAATGAGCCACGAAGATGAGTCGAACTCGTTATCTATGCCTTCGCTTCCGCTTGTGGCTTGAACCTTTCCAATTCATTGAGACTTTATTGATAGCTCAAACTTTGACTCTCCCCGACTTGGCCTTCGGATCTTTTTGCATCGATCTCCACACGGATCCTTGTACAGTTCCTTTCATTCGTCAATTTTCAACGAGCTATATTTTGCATTAACAAGGCCATCGTCGAGCTCTTACAATTGAGAGTCTCTACTGAGATGATTTCCGAGATGACTATCAATTTGACACCGGGTTCTTTATCAACTCGACCCTGAACTCTTCACTGAGTCGAGATCAACTGGGTGCCTTTCGATGCTAGGTGATCTCTTCATATGCAATTTAGGAATTATTTTTTAATTATTGCATCTCGATAATAACCGAAGGTGGGTTCCTGGGACTATTATTTTATTTTGAACGTGATAGGACCCCGTTGTCCAATCTTGCCAGGTGTGCAAAATTGGATAACATTTTTGGCGACCTCTCGGGGATGATTGCCTGCTAAGCATGATTCCAGTAGCCTTAAGTCATCCATTGGGCATGGAGTCTATGTTGGAATCCTGAAAGTAGTATGATTTTCTTTGACACATCCCGAAATCTCCTTGAACATTTCTGATATCCTGGGCCTCCCTGGAATGCTAAGCATGAAGTATATTGAATCTGTTGAATGCTTGACATCCATAGAACACTAAAAAAATTCTGAATGAAGCAGATTTTGAACTATTATGGAAACCTTGAACCTTTCTTCTCCTTGACACCTTCCAATGATGAAACAATGTGCAGAACAACACAAAACACAACAACGAGGAAAGCAAAACAACAACAGACAACAATGTGCATAAGCACTTGGAGGAAAACACCTAATTTTAACTGTACAGGGGGTGGAACGCTTCTCAAAAACAAGCTTTGAGATGTATCCCATTCACATGAATGGGCAGTTCTTCTCCATTGAGCCTAGATAGACGAAATGAATTTACCTCTTTGCAACTTGTGATGATGTATGGTCCACTCCAGAGAGCGTCAAACTTGGCATGCTTGCCTGGTTTGGCCCTGTCTTCATCCCATTTGAGAACTAAATCTCCCTCTTGAAAATGTCTGTCGGACGCCTTCTTGTCAAAAGATTTCTTAACTTGAGCCTGATGCTGCTCCAAAGTTTTCATAGCCTTATCTCGTACTTCCTCTAACTCCATGAGTTCAGCAAACCTTACTGTCAGAGGATCACTCTCTATAACTTCAAGTTGATGAGCTAACTCCAAAGAAGGTAACTCCAATGAGAGCGGGAGTTTTGCCTCTCTTCCATATACAAGAACGAAAGGAGAATTTCCAATGGCCCTTTTAGGTGTGATTCGATCTGCCCATAAGGCGGTCTTAAGCTGTGTATGCCAAGTCCTCTTGTTAGTCTCCATTGTGCGCTTAATAATCCTTATGAGGTTTTTGTTGCTAGACTCAGCCAATCCGTTTCCTTGCGGATAGTAATTGGATGAAGTTTTGAGGTATACCCCATTTTTAACAGCCCATTCACTCAGTTTCATACCAAGAAAAGCTAGCGCGTTGTCTGAAATGATTGTAAATGGAACACCAAACCTCGTCATTATACCCTCCAAAAAATCTAGAACTGCCTTTTCATTGCTCTCTTTTAATGCTACCGCCTCTGTCCATCGAGTAAAATAGTCTGTTGCGGTAAGGACCCACTTATGTCCGTCACTGGATGGAGGATTAATCATTCCGATGAAGTCCAACCCCCATTGAACAAAGGGTTGATCCACTTGAACTAGATGCAGTGGAAGAGCTGCCAGCTTCTGCTTACCTGTGAAAAAGGCACATTCCTTGCATTTCCTTACCCAGATATGGGCATCCTTGAATAAATCCGGCCAATAGTAGCCGGCTCGCATGATCTTAGTAGCTGTTGTCCGTGCGGAATAATGTCCTCCAGATAGGCCATTATGAAATTCTTCTAGTATCTTACTTACCTGTTCCGGTCCTATGCACCGAAGGAGAACACCGTTCAAATCTTTTCAAAAGAGAATGCTATCTACCAAAACATATGGGATAGATTGAAGACGGAAAGTTCGTCTTTGGTTTTTATCCATGTTTGCCGGGTATGCTCCTGAGAAGATGAAATTCTTCATTTTGGATAACCAGTCAGCTTGATAAACATCCTCATCAGTATTTAGGAGTGTCACGTCCTCATTACCTTTTGATTCCATGTTTGCAGCAAGTTGCTCACATAAACCCTTACCTCTGACAAGTTTAGTGACTTTGATATGCACGTCATACTCCATTACCTTCGTGATCCATCCAGCACGCTTTTCGTTCATTTCTTTGTTCAGCAAAAACTCCTTGACACCTGGATGAGACACCATCAGATGAATCTTGTTGTTGGACAACATGTGTTTGAATTTCTTCAAAGCTCGAATAACTGCAAAGACTTGTTTTTCAATGAATGAGTATTTGAACTCGTAGTCTTTGAGGGACTGACTGAAGAAAGCGATTGGTTGCTCCATCAGGTTGTCGTTTTGTTGGGTGAGGATCCCTGAAATGCTCTCTTGACCTGCAAAAGCATAAAGGATAAAATCTTTGTCAAACCTAGGGTTCACAAGTGTGGGAGCTTGGGAAATGGCTGTTTTGATGGCTTTGAAGCTTTCTCGCCCTTCCTTTGTCCATGAGAATGGCATGTTTTTCTTTAGCATGGCTGTCAGTGGTTTAGCCAATGTCGCAAATTGAGGGATGAATCTCCGCACAAAATTTATGGTTCCCAAAAAGCTCTGGAGGCCCTTCTTGTGACTTGGGAGAGATAAGGACATAATCGAATGAATCCTGGCTAGATCGATTGATAATCCTTCTGCTGAAACAACATGCCCCAACAATTTTCCCTCGTGCACTGCGAAAATACATTTCTTGGGGTTAAGTGAAACCCCAAATTCCCTACACCTTTGGAAAACTTTCCTTAGATGCGTGATGTGATCTTCTGCATGCTTAGAGTATATAGTTATATCATCAAGGTAAACCAAAATAATATCGTTGATCAGTCCCTTAAATGCCATGTCCATGGCTCTTTGGAAAGTAGCCCCGGCATTGGACAATCCGAATGGCATTTTATTGTAGGCATATGTGCCCCACTTGGTAGTGAAATCCGTTTTGAATTGGTCAGATTCTTGGACTAGGATTTGATTGTAACCTGAATATCCATCGAGTAAAGAAAATCTTTGAGCTCCTGCCACCGTTTGAAGGATCTGCTCCATCGATGGAAGAGGATAATGGTCTTTCAATGACGCACGATTCAAATCCCTGAAATCTACGCATAACCGGATCTCTCCGTTCTTCTTCCTCACTGGCACCAAATTGGCTACCCATGAGGAATGCTTGATGGGAAAAATTATACAAGCCTCGATGAGCTTGGTTAGCTCCTTTCTCATTAGTGGCTCAATTTTGGGATTAATTGGTCTCTGTTTCTGACGAACTGGCTTAGCATTAGGATCCATTTCGATGGTATGTTGCGCAAGACCTGGATCAAAACCACGCAGATCTTTATAGCTCCATGCAAAGATGTCATGATACTCTTGACAAAGTTTGATGAAAGCTTCTTTCTCCTCAGAAGTACACACTTTTCCGATCTTAAGAAATTTTTCATTTGATACTTCGATTTCCTCAAAATATTCTTCTTTGACCACCATGTTAGGGCTTTGTCTTTTGGCTTGGTCATCTGAATTGAAAATGGATTCCAAAGTGACTAAACCTTTTGGTAACTTGTTGCTTTTCAATTGGATAATTTGGTCACCATATGACTCTTGTAACTTATCTTGATTTCTTGCAGCAAACTCCGCCTCTTCTTGTAGGAAGAGGACAATTTGGTTGTCACTATCGAACACTTGCCAACTACTCACATTATCAGGGACTGCTGGTCGAACCACCATTTTAACAAATTGCTGCCCTTCTTTCATGATATCAACTGGTATGTTATATTGTGAACCAATTGTAGCAAGCCTATCTGCATCTTGATTTTGACCTCTAGGAATTGCATGGATCCCAAAAGCTTCGAAATCTTCAATTAGGTCCCAGACTCGGTTCTTGTATGATCTTAAAAGATCATTTTTGGATGCACTACGTGCTGAAACTTGATGAACAACTAACTCATTGTCTCCAAAAACAGTTAGGGCCTTGATTCCCTTCCTTTGGGCTAGCTGAATTCCTTGCACAAGAGCCTCGTATTCAGCAACATTGTTAGTGCAACTGAACTGCAACCGGAAAGATGAGAAGTACTTATCTCCCTCTGGAGAAATTAACATAACACCAGCACCAGATCCATTCTTACTTCTTGAGCCATCGAAGAACAATTTCCATAGTCCTTTAGAATCACTTGGTGTTTTGACAAGTTGTGGTATGATTGTATCTTCTTCATGGATACAGTAGGTACCTAATCCTGTTTCTTCCAAGACCAACAAACCAGCTTCTTCTTCTACCAATACATCAGCGTAGGGATCGTACTGATGATCTCTACTTACTTCATCCAGAAAAGTATCAGGGACTTCTTCAACAAGGGTGGTTGGTTCATGATCGGCACCTTCCTCTTCTGGATCGCCAATGGTGTAATTTCCATTTATGGGATTAGAAGTGTAGGGTTCTACATGATTATGGCAGATTGGTTCTGCCCTTATAGTTACTTTGGTTCCATATCGAGTCCTGAGAATCATATGCGACCAATCGGCTGATAGGTAACCACCCATCTTGGCGGTGAAATCCCGTGATAGGCAGATGGCAAAGAGGGGAGGGAGATCAATGACTGATATATCTTGGGTGAATGACAAGCTTGGGCATGCGTGGATGGTAAGTTGAAGTCCTTTGATAACCCCAACAGTCTTAACAGCTGTGCCATCCAGTTGAACAACCCCTCTTGCAACTGGCGCATATTGTATGCCTAGTACATCTGCAATTTGTTTCGGCATGACAGAGCTACTGGCACCAGAATCGATCATGCAATTATGTACCAGGTGGTCGCCAATGATCAGGGAAATGTAGAATGGCGGTGGTTTGTTTGCCGTAGGAATGATCTTCCCTTCCGGTTGACACAAATTTGTAGCATTTGTCACTCCATGGCTTGGTGATCCGTTGGTTGTACTAAAACTGTTCAGAGCTTCTCGCAACAGGTTTTTTTGAGAAGGAATCGAGAGTGCATCCCACATGGTAACGCTCAGATTGGTTTTCTTCATTTGTTCTACTATGCTAAAGGGAATCGCTCCAACTTTATTGACACTTTTTTGGGCATTGGGGTCCTCCTTTGGAAAATGTTTGTTGGGTATCGTGATGCCTGGAGAACCATCTTTCCCTGCGGCGTGGCTAGCCGATGTTTCTGGTGATTTCTTTCCCACATTTCTATCAACCGCTATTTGTAACCCATGTTGAGAAGTGGATGCTAGATCAGCTTCGAGAGGTTGAGGCTCCATTGCTCTCTTTTTGGAACGAGTGTTTGCTGCCACTGATGAAGAATCTATATTCAATCCGCAAAAATCTTCTTCTTGCCAGTTTAGTAACGTGGATTCTTCAGGTGCCTGCGGTTGATCTGCTGCTTCTTGCGTAGATGAATTGTTTGTTAACTCTGAAGGGGCAGATACACTTTGAACCATAAGGGCCTAGCTAAGAACCCCATTGGGACAAAGATTTTGATTGTGAGGTTGAGAGCAAGGATAGCACCATTCGTAGTCTTGAACTAGATTATTTTGAACAGGTACTATAGCTCTAGATGAGCTAGCTGCAAGAGGGTTCCGGAAGTTCAAGGGCATGATATTTGCAACTTGACTCGTAGTTTGATTTTGGGGCTGATTGTTTCCTTGAAAGGGAGGACGGCTAGCCTGATACTGCTGATTTTGTGGCTGATACGGACGATTGTATTGAAATTGTTGCCTTTTGAGTGCAACGAGCTCATTTCCAAAATTTTGCAGTAGTGACTTGACTTCAAATAGGTCATTTGAAGAGGCAAGGGAAGATTGAGATGGTTGCTTGGAGTCCACTGGAAGAGGAGCAATGATAGGCTGATGATTCGTAAGATCTGGAGAAAAGGGCATTGGTGGTCGTGGAGCTATCTTTCCAGCCTGAATCAAAGAATTCTCTGCACTTATGGCAACTTCGTAAGCATCAGGAAGTGTAGTCCCTCCCATAGACTGGATCATAACTGCTACATCGCTATTCAAGGCTCGCAAATAGTACAAGAATGCATTATGTGCAGAAGGCTTTATGAGCGCCGGAATCCTATTCCAAGTCCTGTGGAATCGGAAGTTGAAATCACTCATGTATTCTTGGGGAGCTCTCTTTATGGTAGTAAGTTGTTCCAAAAGTGATAGGTGATCACTTTTGTCTTCAAATTGTTTACATAGCTTTTCTCCCAACACGTCCCAAGTGGTTATAGTGCCAACACCTAACCCGCGAAACCATTGAAGCGCTTTTCCCTTGAAAGAGGTAGCAAGAAGTCTAACTGCAACGTTGTCTTCGGTGATATTATGTACTGCGCAGATGCTGGCTACATCAAAGATATGCTCCACTGGAGTAACGTGAGTTTCCCCCGTGTAGAAGGGTAAACTTTTGAGTGCCGCAACAGGTATCGGGTCACGTTGAGCCAACACGAGAGGACTGCTTGCATTGAAAGGGGGAAAAACTTGGTTCCTCGCCATAGCAACGAAAGGTTGATTGTTCCTGGGTGGAGGAAATCTTCCGTAAGGAGGAGTTGAATGACCCCTACTAGGTAAATCTGCAACTGGGGATGTGGAAATGCCTCTTCTTCTTCTCTTTGGAGGAGACAAGGAAAGTTCGATATGCTGATAATTTCCTTTCTTTGAAGAAGCTCTTGTTTGAATTCTTCGCATAAGTTACTGCACTGAGATTCGGAATCCAGAGATATGGAGTCGCCAGGTACTTTGACTTGTGTAAGTGAGAAGAGAAGTACCAACTCTGTCCCACCGGGCGTGCCAAAAACTGTTGTGTGTGGTCGCACGGTGGCTTATGATTTGTTGTTGTAATGAGACACCTTGAAAAGATGGAAGATCTATCTTCTGTGATGTCTGTGAAGTCCCACCGGGCGTGCCAAAAACTGTTGTCGCCAAATCACTGCACCCCCCGAATGGCCAGGATGTGAATAGGACGTTCGGTGTGATTGGGACACATGGGATCACCTCTCAAGCTGTGGGACTTGGGCTCGAGGTGAACCTCCGGAGAAGGCCGGCTTCCTCTTCCTAAACTAAGTGCTGTACTACTCCTAGTGTAACAAAAATGATTATCTAGTCCTATGCTAACATTTTCATGGGGTTTTAGGGAAAGAGATTTACAGAAATGAAACTATACTAGGGATGGTGATGCACCGAATAAAGGGTGTCTTCAGATTCAGGAAGGGTTAATTTGAAGAGGGTGTGTGCACCACAGGTCAACTTCACCTACTGCAACTTAGAGAGGGTACAGGATACCACAGGCTAAGAGACACGCGTTCCTTTTGTTAAACTTTATCAGACCGAGAAATATACCAGTTTCCCAGTGAAGAAGGATGAACTCAAGAAGGGTGAACAGACACCACAACTCAACTGCATGCAATACTTCACCACTCGATAAGCACAGAACTCCAAGAACCTGCAATAGAAACTTAAACTTGCACAGTGTACCTGCAAGTATGAGAAAGGCACAAAGAAGCATAGAAGGATGAAAGGACCGAGATTAGTCACAAAACACACACTTTTATTGCTTCAATAACATGCACAATGCATCATACATTCAGAAGAGGCAATAGTTGCCATTACAGTCTTGAAGAGGAGGCTTGAAAGTTCTCTCAACACACAAGAACAACTTGCAGAAGAGCGAGGATTCTTGAAAAGTATACACTCTTGCCTGAGATATCTAACTCTCCAACTTGTCTGAACTGTTGGAACCCTTTGAAATGAGCTTCCAACTTACATTTATAGAATAATATGTGAGAAAGAAGAGGAAATGGTCATAATTACATTCCTAAATTGAAGGCCCATGATGTATTTATTGCAGTTAGTTGAACTACCTGAGAAGGTTCCATCATGGGTCATTAATTGCCTGATGACCAAGTCTTCTCAATTAATTAAAAGAATATTTAAATAAAATATTTAAATAATAATAATAAATATTATTATTAAAATATTTAAATAAAAATATTAATTTAATTAACATAATGTTGGGACCCCCCCGTTGACCCGTTTGACTTGAAGAGGAGGGGGGTCCATGTGGATAGAGTCTGCACAAATCTCAACTTGGTGAGCTTCGAATCCGCTAATTCGGTGTTGCAATCGATTTTTGACCCTGCACTAACTCTTTCCTTGCTTTGGTAATCGCGCTCTTTTGCATTGAGTCCTCCGAATGGTGGGCTATCAAACTTGATTCTTACCGTTTTGCTCTGTTAACTCGAGGCCATTCTGAATTCCTCGTTCACCTAACTTCAAATGAAACCTCTACAAATACCACGAGCTTATTCCAACTGATTCGGTTTCGATCTCTTGACTCTAAATCTATTGGATTTGACCCATGATACATTGCTTGTGAATTTTTATATCTGCGGGAAATATCAAGATTTGTTCGATCATGTTCACTCATCGATTTTTCTCTGTGATAACTCTAAGAATGAGTTTTTCTTCTTGTTTTGGACCACATTCATGCATCACGGTTCTTCCTTATCAAATAACACCACGAGCTCTTCAACTGGCTAGTATCTGCGGGAGAGATGTTTCAGCTTTTCACGCCTCTAAGCCATAATACGGTTCTTCCTTATCATATTTGTGTTTACTTTGCCATAATAAGCGCAATTGTACCCTCCAAACGATGAGAAAATGGCATTATTAATAAAGACCTAATGCTGCCATGATGATGACACAGTCTCATGCCCATAACATGTCTGATAGACACCCTAAGACTGATTTTTTGGCCAAAGAGCCCCTTGGTATTTTGGCAGTGCACCCGGAAATCTCAGCTCCAATCGACAATTATGCTACTATTGGAACCTATGGCATAGGTAGCCGTGAGCTATACAATATACTCATTTTTTCAGAAACTAAAAAGATCCTTTATGTTACAATTTGCAACACATAAAAGAAGCCCTTCAAAAAATACATTGAACAACTGGGGCAGCCAAGAGGACCTTGGAAAAAATGTACAGGTAACAACCATATGAATTCTTCCTTAGTCGCGGATCAAAGCTAATAGAAATAAAGCTAGATAAAACTAGCTTGAAACTGCAGTATATCGTCCATTGTTTAAAAACAAGCTTCTCTGAATCTGGTAAAAGAATACTTTTATTGTCTGATTGGACGTATCTAATGGAAGGTATAAATATTGCCTCTGCTCTCGGATTTTCTCGAAGAGACCATTTACGAGTAACAAGGATGTAGCAGGGCAAAACGGCTGACCAGGTATTTTCAGAGTTGACCTTCGCATTCAATTCGTTTCTAGGAAAGGAAATGTTGAGCAATGCGAATCGTTTCATTCTGCACCGTAATAAACCTTCATCTCCTGACCCGAGCAAATTTCATGAAGCCTTGAAGGTCGTGACTCCAATCCATCGTGCACGGCAGTGAATATTTGTTTCATGCAGCTGCTTGCTGGAAGCGCTAAGAAGGCTTCGACTGTATTGCACACGCCTGCTGCCTGTGCGTGAGAGTTTTAAAAACGGCTTCTCGCGACCAACAAATGCTCAGAGCCTGAATCGGAGTTGGAAGAAGTATGCTGGCAAAGGCGAACTGATCAGATCAGACATCCATTCGTTGCATGCTGGAAACTTGTGTCTTCTGTAAGCTGCAATTACGGTATTCCATGAGAAGGCGTTTTCTTTTTTGTGAGCCTGAAACGTCGACCCATCTTCAACCATCTCGCCATCATCCTCCCTTATCGATCGGAAGATTAATCAACGCTCAATTTGCAACTGCCACTTTAATTCTCCTGGTAACTCGCAAAAAGACTCGGACTGCTCCAAACTGCGCGGGGTTTTCATGACGGATTGCCATCTTAATATTTCCCTTGGCAGTTTGATCCGATTTCTCCCCAGTTCCCACCAGCGCGCGGGATTTTCAGCTTGGCCTGCCATCCACAAAAACCCACTTGGCATTCCAGCTCCGAATCCCCGCATAACGGGTTGGCCACACCAATCCACGGGCCCCGGCCTCAGCTTTGCCGTGCAAACCTGGCAATTAGACCCGATTTCTCCACTCCACGGAAGTCTGACCATGGCTTTCCATCCGCGAAAACCCGCTTGGCATTAGGCTTCTCGGATTCCCATGATTTTTCTCCTGCCGAGTTTTCCTTCCCATGACCGAGCTCAGCCCAAAGTTTGATTGTCTCCAACTGCATGACAAGCTATGGTTATGGTTCACTCAAATTCTTCTCACAGACTGAATTCCTTGTATCACGCCCTATGATACAACACTGAGTTCCCATACTGAATGTGCTCATTTAATTGCAAAGCAAATTGTGCCTCATGAATACTCTGATATGAAACAGTTCCACCTCTATGAGATCCGCTTTCATGAATTGCATTGTAAAATAAATTTAATCAAGTCTTGATAGAGAGTCTTTGTAATAAATTTCCTCAGGTCTGTTGGTAACACTCTCACTGTCACTTAATTGATTTTCATAAAAATATCTTGAAGGAAAATCCTGAATTTGAGGATGCATACGATGCTGATCAGATAAACACATAGTTGGACAACCTGCTTGTTGGAAGTTCTCAAACGAACTCTTATTATACCGCAAAATGCTTGCTGCCTGTGCACCGAATGCTCGGCCGAGGAAGGTTTGAACAACGCCAGCGAAAATATATATACTGTATTCACTAATACCCTGGCCCGACATTCTTGCTCTCTTTGCGAGCTTACCGTTGAAAAATTACCTCGAGTAGGCCTCCCAGTTTTGCATTAATCAATGGGCCCTGGAATTGTATCCTAGAAACCATCTTTAATGCATCCACGCGAAACGAGTTGCCTTGAATTATCCATCATGCTTGATGAGTCCCATTGATAAGGCTCCATCACGTATCTTTGTTTATGCAATGATCTCCATTCATTTTATGGCACTCTTGATGCCTTGGCTTGCGTTTGAATCACCCTAGCTCTGCAGAATGTGTCCTAAAAGAAGCTCACCACATGATCTCCAAAATGAATGAGCCACGAAGATGAGTCGAACTCCTTATCTATGCCTTCGCTTCCGCTTGTGGCTTGAACCTTTCCAATTCATTGAGACTTTATTGATAGCTCAAACTTTGACTCTCCCCGACTTGGCCTTCGGATCTTTTTGCATCGATCTCCACCGGATCCTTGTACAGTTCCTTTCATTCGTCAATTTTCAACGAGCTATATTTTGCATTAACAAGGCCATCGTCGAGCTCTTACAATTGAGAGTCTCTACTGAGATGATTTCCGAGATGACTATCAATTTGACACCGGGTTCTTTATCAACTCGACCCTGAACTCTTCACTGAGTCGAGATCAACTGGGTGCCTTTCGATGCTAGGTGATCTCTTCATATGCAATTTAGGAATTATTTTTTAATTATTGCATCTCGATAATAACCGAAGGTGGGTTCCTGGGACTATTATTTTATTTTGAACGTGATAGGACCCCGTTGTCCAATCTTGCCAGGTGTGCAAAATTGGATAACACTATCATCACGTTATTTTCCCCCATTTTTCACTTCTTGATCCAATAACCTTCATACGGTCTCTTCCCATTCTCATCTTGTCTTGTTTCTTTTTCATCCCCTCGTTCATCCTCATCCTCTGCATCCTCTCCTTACCTTCACCTTGTCCCAACCAATCACCCACATATTCTTTCCAATTCATCTTTTGTTCCCATGCTAATAATTGTTAGTGGACTTTCCCTAAAAATCATCAATCCTCATTCCGCACGGCCTCGTTCACTACCTTGGCCCTTCTCCATTTTATTTTCATTCCTTCCTTCCTATGGGCCCACCACTCATTGTCAGTGGGATTTCCCTAACGTCCCTTTTTTGGTGTTACCCTTTCCATTCCTCGTTTCCTTTCCCCCTTTCTTCATTTTTTCTCTCATTCTTTCCCACCCCTCATTGTTAGTGGAGTTCCCCTAACGTCCCCTCATTGACATTGCCTCTTCTATCCCCCATTATCTTTTCTCTCCCATCCTTTTCTCCCACTCCCACCCTTTCTTGTCACTTCTTCCCTACCTCTCCATCTTCCCTTTTCCCTCTTCAATATATTTATTGTCTTCATCATACATCCTTTGTCTATTGTCTCATAATCCTAGTATCCTCATTTCATGCACCTCCACTTTTCCAATCTGTGTCATTCCTCCCGTATTTCTTCTCTTTACATTCCTTATATTGCTCAATCTAATCTTATTATCCTCATTTTGTATTCCCTTCCTTCTACATCATTTTGTCTATTATCCTCTTCTCTCTCCCACCACTCGTCTTAATTCACTTACTTTATATCATCTTCTTCCCCTTTTTTCCTCACATTTCCTTCTTATTTCCCCATCAATAACCTGACTCTTCAGCATTGTCCCATCTTTTTTATCATCCCACCCTCCACATGCATCTCCATGTGGTCTATTCCATCTTCTTTGCCTTGGTCTTCCTCACAAGGACCTAGTTCCTTCAATCTTCTCCCTGTATTTGCTATTTTATCCTTTCCTCCCTCATCATTTTCACATTTCTTCTGACCACCCCTACCTTTTCATTTATTTTGTACCTGTTTATTTTCTTTCCTTAGATGTTTTCCACACCTTCCTAGTCCCTCATAGTTTCTTTCTTTTCTCCATTCTACCTCCTCTTTCATCTTCTTTAAATTATTCATCGTCCTCATCCCCTTCATTTTTCCATCCTTCTCTCCATTTTTCTTGTTTTTACCCCATACTCCCACCTTGTCATCTCCATCTTATTTATCTTTCCTCTTTCCCCATACCCTTGTCTTCTTCATCTTCTACTTCTACCCTTTCTTTGTTTTCTCAGCTCTATCATCTCTTTTGATTTTTCCACCTTCCTCTTTATCATATTTGTTGCTTCCTTCATAGGGCACATCTCTCTCTATTTCCTAATTTCTCCCTCTGCTTTGTCATTTTCTTGTCTTCTTCTTTTTTTCCCTTCATCATTCCCTTCTTCCCCTATCATCCCTTTCTCTTATTTTCTTCTCCCTCTTTCATTCACCTTTCTTACTCTTCTCATAATCAACCACCACTCCTGTCCATTCCCTTTTATTTTTCCCATTTCATCATTTCATACACCCTCACACTTAGCAATCAAGGCCGATTAAATCCTTTCTCCATTTGTTTCGTGTGGTCATTCCATTCTCTTACACCACATTCTCATTCTCCTCTCTGCAGAACTAATCTCTCCTCCTTTCGAGAGATCTGTCGTTTATTCCATCCTCATCATCCCTCTCGAGGGGGCATCATCACATCTATCCATCATTGCATCTTCTCATGACATTTTTGTCTTGGAGGATACCATGACATTCATCACCCACCAAAAATTTGCTCTAACTTTTTCTCAGGAAAAGTAGATTGAATTCTTCACCCATTCTTACAAGCGAAAGTTTTTTCTACTACATATTCATCCACCTCGTCTACTTTCTTTGAAAGGATACTACTTTCATAATACCCTTCCAAAGAGGGGAAAATGTAGACACCTTAATTTCACATCTGTCTTCAATCAATTAATTCCCCCACCTCATTTCCCACAAAAATACACTTTGAATTAATCAAATATAATTTGATTAATTATCCCTTCCAAATCCAAAAATGACCTAATCCTTACCACATGTCATTATTCTCAAAGTTTTTCCAATATTGAATTAAAAATATAATTCAAATCCTCACCCATTCTTCGTGGCCCCCACTCATCTAATATTTCCCACATTTACAAACCACTCACCTAATGTTGCCCACATTTTCAAACCATGATTACTTAAATTACTTTAAGTTAATCACTTCCCCAGGCTATAAATATAGTCTTACCCCTCCCCTCAAAGGTACACACGGAGAATAAGCTTGAATTCCTTGTTTGAACTCTTGTATCCTTTGAGCAAAGAGCATCTTTACCATCTTGTCCTAATGCCCAAATAGCCTAATCTTGAAGCATCCCAAATCCATAACCCCTTTTGTCCATTTATGTGCAAAGTAAGTAGATCTTGTTGCAAGAAGGCCTTGCTCCGGTTCGAGAAAAGCACCTACATATCAAGCAATCAAGGTTCATCCATGTTTCCTTTCCCATTCTAAGGTTTGCTATGGAACGCAAAGGAGGAGGTATTATTGTTTGTGTTTTACTTCCTTGTTTAGTAGTGTATTTTTCCTAGCTTATAGTTTGGAAAGATTGAAGTTGGATTATTCTTTGTATTATCTTCTCTTGCTACTAAAACCTCTACCATGCATACCTCGTTAGAAGGGAGAGATCTGATTCCAAGCGAATATCCTATGCCCATGGAGTCAAATGGGAGGAGAATGGGTAAACCATTCTGCAATAAATCGACTATCCTTGTTGTCATTTCCGTTGATTCAACAATTATGGTTTCATATTTTATCGCAGGAACTCCTTCAATCAAACCCGTGGTTTCTAACTATGTTATGGGAACCAGTTTTGACTCAGCCATTGAGTTAGCTAGTTTATTTAATTGATTTGTAGGGATTTCAAACTCAGAATGTACCCCTGGTTTCTTCTTCATATTTTCTAGATGTATGTCAAAGGGATTTTGGTCACCCTGCGCCATGAAGACCTTCCCCAAATGTAACAACCTTACTTCTTGAAACAAATTGGAAGGAATAACCTTCATGAAGTGTATCTAAGGATGACCGAGAATCATATTGTAGTTAGTTTCCTGATCTATAATGTGTAATTCTATGAGAAGTTTTTTGGGTCCTAGGGTGACTGGAAGCACTATGGTTCTAATTGACATTTCCTTAAGGCTATCATAACCTCTTAGCATATTTCTAGTTGAAGAGTAATTAGTTTCTCCATAACCTAACTTCTGGAGAAAGGAAAAGGGGACAATGTTAACCTCTGCCCCATCATCAATCATCATGTGTTTTACATAATTATTGTAAATCCAGACTTGTAAATACAAATTTGGGTCACCTCTTCACACTATCTCAACTTCATTAGGCATCTTACTGATATCAAATACAAATACGACATCTCTTTCATGTTGCCCAAGAGGATAGAATTCAAAGTCTACATTGTTTATCTGTGCTTCCAGAGGAGGAGTGACATTGACTAAGTGTCCTAGACCCAGTGCTTCCAATAAAGAAGATCTGTGAACGGGGGATTTTTTCAACAAGTCCAAGAAGGAAATGTGGGAAAGGGTCTTCGTCAAACCATTAATCAAGTCTTATGATCCTACAAGTTTGGAAAGAATTTTTTGTATGTCTTATGATATTGATGGGTAAATAGGTATCGAATGCAATGAATAATCCTTAGTTTTTGTGGCAACATTAATCTGAGGTTCAGTGTCCAATTCTACCCATCCCACAATTTTTGTTTGTTGCCATCCATCCAAAGGAGGTGATATCTTTGAGTTTGACGAAGTTGAGGCTTCATGATTGTTGGTTCCTATTGCGACACATTTGTTTGAACCGTTGGGATCTAGTCTATTGTCTTTTGGGCATGTAGGGAGAGGATTGCTAAAGATCCTAAGTGGCGTGTTCTATGGGGATATCGGTCTCGTGTAATTGTTCTGAGTCGTTGATGTTAGGTTTTCCAAAAACTTTTTCAACAAATAGTTGTATTTGATCTTCTGGAAAATGTTGTATAATTTTTTTACAATTGTGCCATGTTCTTGCGTCATGGCCTCGAACCCTGTGGAAACCACTGTATAAATTGGGATCATAATCCCGAGGTCTTTGGTTTACACATTGTTGTGGTATGAGATTAGGGTTGTTGTAGTTGAATTTTGGGGCCCATTTCCCTTGATTTTGAAATTGGTTTGAGTACCCACTTGGTTACTGGCTAAGACCTTGGGTCTGCATTTGCTGAGCGGGTTTCTGTTGTTGTTTCTATTGTTGTTGAGGATGATTAAAGTCCACAACATTGATTGAAGGTGAAAATTTATTGTTTATTTGGTTATTGCAATTCATATTTTTGTTGTTGTTGGTAGTGTTTTCATTGGGAGAGCTAACAACATTTGGCTTCTTTCCCTAATCAGTGACACAGTCAGTTCTAACTCCAGGATTCTTGTTGAGGACTTTTGGTCCCTAATTATCGTTCATGTTTTTGGGGTAACTGGCATTACCTTAGTTAGGAGTGACCAATCTCCTTTTTGTTCCATAGTTTTTGTGACCACTATCTATATCTTCCTGATCAATTCAGAGAGCACTGTCCAATACTTCTTCATAGCTCATTAGCGGGAACTTTTGGAATTCTTCCTTTGTTTCCTTATTAAGGGAGTGGAGGAATAGATCGTAGAGCTACGTCTGATCCATGTTTGGGGAAATTTTAGAGGAATAGAGGGCTTGCTGCCATCTTTGCATGAAATGGGAAACAAATTCATTGTGCTCTTGTTTGATGTGAAGGAATTTTCTGATTCCTTTCCTTAGAAGGTTGTTCATATCAAAATCCTTCATGAAATCTAACACAATTTGCTTGAAGGAATGTATCAAAGCCTTCGGTATTTTATAATACCAATAGAGAGAGATATCTTCTAAGGTCTTAGGGAATATTTTGTGACAACTGCATCCCACGGGAGAAACTCTCGAATGGTAGTTGCGTAGGCCTTAATGTGTGCATTAGGATCACCCTCCCCTTTGAATTTTGGAAGATTTGGAAAGGGTCTCGGGACCATGATAGTATGTATGGAAAATTTGAGAGGCTCCTTAAGGTATTTAGAATAAGTCCCCATTACGTATGTCTCAACCATCAAATATCCTTGTTGGGGAGGTAGAGGTTGCATCAGTTATTGAAATGGTGTAGCGTATACATTTGATGGGGCATAAGGCATCCCATGTGGCTGACCATATGGAATTGGGTAAGTGCACATATCCCCTTGTGGTGATTTAGAATACATGTGTATGTAATGGTTTTGACTGCTTTAATATGGATTTAAACGCACAAATCCATGGAATGTTGCATTTCCAAATGACATGGTATTTAAGAACACACTTCCGACTTGTGCCTGTTGTGGGTATCCGTATGTGGCGTAAGGGGCATCCCCAAGGTGACCATCCTAGTTAGAATATCCTTGGGGCTAGGAGCACTCATGTAAACAAGAGGAGTCTGCCCAGTAGGTACTTGTCCATAGTTATGCGGATAACAAGAAAATCTTGCTTGCTCGACATATGAATTTTGAGTGTTTTGGGAAAGTTTTAATTATTTGACTTTGTCCACTAACACCGAGATGATGTCACCTATTGATGGGGTAGTTTTTTGCTTCGGTGTTTGTTTTTGAACCTTTGGTGGTTTTTGAGGAGTGTGATATCCTGCTATAAATTGTTCATTGTTATATCACTCCTCATTAGAAATGTTTTCTGCTATCATAGGGGTAGTGTTATTGTTTTGGATCAAGACAATGACATGTCCTTGAAACCTATCAAAAGCTTGATTTATGTTCTGGAAGAATTGTTCACTGCTTGTGTATTGTGTTAAATACTCCTCACCTAGAGGTGGGAGTTGGTCAAACTACATACTAATGGGTTGTATGAACAACACCTAAGGAGATGAACCTGTCTCTCTGGTAAAAGTCATGTTGTTAGAGATTGAGAGCTCAGGTGGTTGTGTCAATGTGATTTGATAAATTTCCTCAATCCTTATCAAGGAACCAAAATTGGCCCCCTGAGGAAGATAATTTTTAGCATGAACCGTTTAATAATCATCTGCCCATGTAGAAAGTGAGGGTGACTATTTTTTTCTACCCGTTTGATAGTTATACGCATCAAAACCCAAGATGGGTTGGTCATATTCATCATATCCCAAAATATTTGGGGTGTATAAGAATACCCATTGAATAATGGGAAAGAGGAAGATGGACGAAGAAAATGGATATGAAAAGAGACTAGCTCTTCACGTCGGGTTCACCAATTTGTATGAAATAAAATCAACATGTGACCTTCTTTCACACCCGACCTCCCGAGGTCAGAGGTCGTGCCAGGATAATCGGTGTGGAATGTGAATGAATGTGTGTGGATAGCATGGAAATAATTAATAATCTATTGAGGAAACCTAATGTCTCCAACACGCAATATCATGATCTGTGAGTCTAAGGCAAATAGAACCTCTCTAACCTGAAGTGGTGTGATGGAACGGTCGGATAGAATGATTACTCAGAGGCTCCAGTCAATATTGAGATCCTTCAAGATTCTTTCTAATGGTTGTGGAATGCATGGGAAATAGTCTGCGAACGCCTCGAATAGATTTCCATACAATGTCATGGAAGTGAGAAATGAGAGGCGCAGTAAAGCCACAAGGTCTATGGTAGGTTTTCCGGTCTAGTTCAGAAATCCTTAGCTTGGTCGGCTGCTATATTTAGCATAGAAATTTGTGCAATAATGTCGGGTGGAAGAAGGGATGATCTAAAGAATACTGCACGTAAACCAGTGTCGATGTCTAATTGGTCAACAGGCTCATTGGGTTATGGTACCTACGGATCAAAATCGTGAACTTGTGGAGGTTATGGTCTGTTATGGTCATACGAGTGGAAAATAGCATACAACCAAGGGTGGTTAGACAATATCCTCTCGGGGGCGGTCAAGAAATCATAAGCCTGATTGACTGCGCTATTTAGGATGTTAAGTTGTTCAATCTTCTCAGAATACCTAACAGGTGTTTTTAGAACAAGTAGGCGTAGGCCCATATCAATGTCGGTTAACAACTCTAGTCCGATGGGTTGTGGGACCAATGGATCATAATTGAAAGTTTTCTCTTTTTGTGGACCTTGGATGGCCATGTAAGATGGAGCTTATTTGATTTGTTAAAGTAAACCAACTATAAACAAAAATCTAAACTATGTTTTTTTTGTGATTTTCACAATATATCTGAAAAAAACAACGAATTAAACTAATCTAATGAAAGCAACTATTTTTTATCTTTTATGGTATTTTAAAATATGTTTATAATATAATAAATGAAATCTAATACAAGTAATCAACTAGATATATTTGATTACTTGTGTAAGTATGCGAATCTAAATCTAAAACAACTAACTAATTCAATAAAACAAACCCTCAACCCTACCTCAGAGGTAAGGAATAAAGCACAGCTTCTCAAAATCTATTGTTCCCCACAACTTCCCCAATAATGTTGAAATAAATCTTTCTAATCATTTGACCTATTTGAAATTTCTTGGATAATTTAAATGAAAGGATTTTACTACTCTATTTGATATGGATTTGTAACAAATAAATTCAAAACTTGACAATTTGAACAAATGAAGCAAAACAAACAAATAATTCCAGGCTAGATAAGCAAGAGCTTTGGAAAATCTAGTTGTATATGTGTCCCCTCATTCTATCCTTTTTTTCTCTATGTATCCATATGATTCCAAGGAATTGGGTATGCAAAGGCAGCAACAGGATAAGGCACTTGAGCAATGGCATCTTGAAGGAAAATATGGTTACAATGTAAGTGGAAGAGAGATACCATAAGTGAATAGAGCTTGGCTATGCAATTTCCAACACGATTGTGGCATTAATACTATGCAAGATACATAATTCTCAGGCCTTTTTCTTGAATACAAGCATTGAGTATATAGGAATTGGCTGGGATGTGCTTTCATGCACAAGGCAGCCTTAGAGTTCCAAATCATTGGGTGAAGAGGCAATTCAAACCAATTAAATCTATTAAAAAATAGAAGAGGGAAGGAATACCATGCAATCAAGGCTATTTTTAGGAAATTTGGTTCACAAACACACCTTGGAAGTCAAGTTAAGTGAAGTGTCGCGTGTTTAAATCATGCATGAAAGGTTATGGAAAAATCATGCAGGAGCACTGCCCTACGTAGGTTAACGATCACAGGACCGTCGCCTTGTCCTGAGCGGCAATCACAAAACCTCTGCCCTTCCTAGCTGGTGGTCACAAAACCGCCGCCCAGGTAGGGCGATGGTTTTGACACTGAAGGCCAAAACATTCACAGAAAATAGCGGGAAGCTGGAAGAAAGTGTGGAAAAGATAAGTAAAGATTTCTAGGCTACAAATATACACTGAGAATAAGATTAGAAACTCGAACACCTTCTGAAAGGACATGAATCATCATTGGGGACTTTTGTAACCATTTTCTGACAATGTAGCACATGCAATTTTGGGAGTGTATAATTACCCTTCCCACACTCCCTCCACAAAATCGTCATACACTCCTTTTTACCTCCACAAATGGCGTCATTTTCCTCTCCCTACACCATCACTATGGCGAAATCTACCCAATCCCTTAAAAATCACATGCATTCATACGATTTACAAACACAACACACAAATAAGAAAACCAAAATGTGAGGTATAAGACCTTACATTTTCATTGAAAACTCTTTCAATCTCTAAGAAAAAACTTTAACCTTCTTTCTAGGTCCAAGCCCAACTTCCATGCAAGCTCCTTCCAATTTCCAAGCAAGTAACTCCCAAAACAATAAAAAGACTCAAATAAATAGAAAAATGATAGAGAGGATGGTGAGGTGGCTCCATGTAGGATGCCACATCATTTCCCCCCAATCCACCTCACAAGTCAAACACATAATCCAAGACTCCATAAATGAGTAAGGTGAGGGTATGACAAATTTCATTCTTACACACAATACTCTACTCCACGCTTTCAAGGACACAATTAAGAGAGTAGAAAGAAAGTGCAATTAATTACCTATTTTTCCTTCAAAAAAACATAATAGGGGATAAATTTGACCCCTCATATCATAGGTTGGGTTGATGGGATATTTTAAGGAGTATGGGATAAGTATAACTTGTACCACAAGCCTCCAAAAATGGGCTTAAAGCCCAAATCCGATATTTTAGAGATGGGGATGGGTACACAAATCAAAATCAATTAAAATCCATTCAAAATCTTGAAGAAAACAAGGACTATCTACCACATTCATTTCCCCTTTGTCACATCTCTTAATTAGCATTATCCACATAGTTAATTAACTAAATCAAGAGCACATTAAATAAGTACAATAAAATGAGAAGACATTACAATTTAATAAAATCACATACACAACTAAGACAATTAAATAAAAGGGAAAAAACAACATTCACACCCATGGTCACATATGAGGTTACTCCCCCTTGGAGACCTCCTAACAAACATGACAAGTAAAATGACAATGCACACACACATAGCTGCCATAGTGACCATGTTGTAAACATTTGGTATTATTCCATAGTTAGTCTCCTAGCCCCTTCTTTATTTATTGTGATTTGGTTTCTTGCAAACAACCAAGAAAATACCACCTTCGGCCTCAAAGCCATATCAATACATCAAGAAATTAAAACACATATATCATTTATCAATTAACATCATCCTCATACAACATAGCTACATCGTAATCATAGTTAAGCAATTCTATTTTAAACCAATTATTTCCAATCCCTAAACATCACAATTCTACCATCTCCATTAACATTCGCTATCACCCTACGTCTAGGCATAACCATCTACCACAATTCATATTTTACGATAACCATGCATTTCATACATCTACTGAAGCTCATATCTATCTAGATGCATTCAACAACATATTACTAATCACCTATTAACATCACATTATTAACAAACCACAACATCAATGTGCACATAAGGTTAGTCCAATCGTCTAAGCATAATCACCACTGTCACGAGTCCAAAATGTCAGTGTATAAGAAAATAACACTAAATTATCATCATGTATTGCAATATCTATCAATGTCCTTAATATAACCATACAATCCTAATAAAAGACAAAACACAATAATCACAATGTCCATAGTATCTAATAATAGGCTATCAAAAATATTGAAACAATGTCCAAGTCACTAAGCACTAATAAACATGATCATAGTAGTATAGGTGTCGAAGAGGAGTGGGCACTACAAGGAATGACTGTGCAGAAGGCCCGAAAAGGATGGATCTAGAAGATCTAGCTAGACTGGAGTGTCTGGAGGAGGACTGGGGCACTTTTGGGTGCTCTGGTATGTAATTTAGGCACCATGGTCTATGTAAAAGCTCTAAAAATGGTCTTCACTGGTTTGGTAGATGGTTTGAAACCCTCGCTGTTTGTCGTATCAAATTTGTTGTCTTGCGCTAGATGTCACCAATACTCCAAGATGAAAGAAAGACCTGCAAGACCCCAAAACAAGCATCAAACCCTAAAAAAATAATGCATATGAAGGGTTCATATTGACCTCAGCTTCCACAATGGTGGACTTACTAACTGAGTGTTACACTACATCTTATACCCAATGTGGTTCTATGTGCAAGTGTGTGTAGACATGCCCTAGTTTGCTTATGTGCCAGTTACACTTTGTGAAGTAGAAAGTAATAATTATGTGTAGAAAATGTAATAGAATGTGTGAATGGAATAAAATAGAATCCCCCCCTATGAAATGTGATGAATATGTCCTAGCCTTGTGCCTTAATGATGGAGCTATGTGGATGCTAGTGATCTCCAATGCAATAGATGGATGCAATTCTAGATGGAGTGATAGTAATCAGTGATGCTAGGTCCCTCATTATGGTCTCATAACTTTATATTTATAGGGTTATCTTTCTCTAATTTCGTAATTAACCACAAAAAGGCTGACCATAAGAAATATAAAGATGTAAAATGGATAGAAAGAGCAAAAAAGATGGAGGGAAAGTGCAAAAGGGACCGAGGTGCCCCTGGTGGAACCAGGGTGCCCATGAGCGCCCCAGTACTAACATGGGCACCCCAGTCGAGGCTAAAATGATGGGAAATGACTGAAATAGATTGGGCATGTGGATGAAAATGGTCGGTAATGATGAAATAAAATAAAACAAGATGGCCAAAAGATGTGGGTTAATTAATACTTTCTTCACTCAAGAACATTCTAAATAGTAGTATGAGACCGATATAAATAAATGCCTAAAGTTCATGATTTTGTGACTATAATCATACATACGCCATTACTCGATGAGACACTCTAGTGCTTCGGTTCACACTTGATTGTTGACTGATTATTACACATGAATCCCACACACTACACTATAGACACCACACCTTACATCTTCATCATACGTCTCACGTCATATGCCTTACATCATACATTGTGCATCTCCACGTCACACATATTCTACATAATATAATAATTTTCATCACATACAAGTCTAGCCTCATATACTACTCCTCCTACATACTATGTTATTAGTCTATCTACATATATTACATGCCACTCTCTACATTACATTTTACACATTCTACACATCTTGCACCATACATATAACACTTAGTCCACATTGTACATCTTACACATGTCAGTCTACATCATAAATTGCATCCTGAATTAAATCTTATATACCCTACATTACATCTCGCATTACGTATTATATATCATACATTACATATTCTACTCTTCAGATGGTCATCTGTTATCATCATTACATATACCATTTTTTATTCTACGTGTTGCACTCACTACCCTATGATGCACTTTAGTTCCCCGGTCCATACTTGACTGCCGAGGGTTTACAAATCAAATGGACCTTACATTCATCACGTGATTATCATTCAAACTTTTGTCATACGACATTTCTAAGATAATGGCACACATTATAGGATAAATCGTCACTTGCTTTATCCATCTCATAGTGTTATATGCTTTAGGCTACATCACCACTCCCTACTATTCATCTTGTAGTAACATACACTATATGCTACATCGTCACTCCTAATCTATCATCTTGTAGTGATATACACTTTAGGCTATATCATCACTCATTAATTCATCTTGTTGTGATATACGCTTTGGCTATAGGGTTCACGTACATCTCTTCTATATATCACATATCATCATCATTACGCACGCATGTTTATCACATCGTGCTAGACATAACACACTATTCGACCATTTCTTGATGATGCACTCTTGTTTATGGTTCATTCTCAACTGCTTAGGGGGAAAACTAAATGAACCTCATTGCATACATTTCCATTCACTCATGGGGCATGCAGCTCCTATCACTCCATTTTGCATTCCATTCCATCCATCCACAACATACTACATATTATGGTTGCCTTTACTCTTGCTTACTTTTGCTTGTTCATGGTCTCTTTATTACACATGTTAGTTAGCTTACTTGTATTTCATTTATCTCTATCATCCACACATGCGGATTCACATAATTTTCTAATTGTGATCACAAATACATGTCTCTTACACACAGTATGGATGCTCGCCTTCTACCCTTCCTATACTAGTCATTAGGGGCATCCACATTCGTTCTTCCAGGTGATATTGTTTCATTTTTTACTTAGCACTTTACATTACTTGGTTATACATGTTTTTGACATACTCGTTATCTTTCTAACATGCTAACGGGTGATTTATATGAAACATTTATTATGCAAGGATATTTTCTTCCATACTTGTTTGTTATATTGTCTACTATTGTTTATGGGCCTTGCTCTATGTTTGGTGTGCACACTTGTTTGTTTTTTGTGGCCATGATGGCCTTGCGTGTCTTGCAACATCGTGAGTGATGTCCCATGTTTGTAACCCACTTTGTGCAGCTTACTTGTCTTCTTTCATGTTTACATTACTACATTGCTTGGTAGATTTTACATTGTTTGAGTAGCACATACACTATTTTCTACACGCATGTTTGTTTGTACTAACACTCATTTTTGGCTAGCCATCCTTTTTTGTGTGTGCCTTGGTTTCTACCAAGCGCTTTCCTTTCCCCTGCAGGGAAGAGTTTCAAAATACATGTGGCTGGTCCTCTTTTGGGGTTACATTTCTCCTATCAGTGATGTCGCAAGCACCCCCAAAGAGTGGGGCATCATATGGGGTTTTTCTACACACTACACAAAGATTTACACCAGTTAGATTCAGATATATACAGTATCCACATTTTTCATCTTCAGTATCCACTCTCCCATCATATTTTTATTATTTCATGCTTTGTCTAGTCCATCGACGCGTTTTCTACTACAATCTTCATGGACATCAGGTACGCATCTCTATCTACTTTATGTTACCGAGATTTCCGCTCACTAACATAAAGTGGGGGAAAAATGTATTCACAAAATCATGTACTTTAGATATTATTTAATCTCGGTTTCATACTACTATTTAGAAGGTTCTTGAGTGAAGAAAGTACTAATTCACCCCCGTCTTTTGGCCATCTTGTTTTATTTTATTTCATCATTCTCGGTATTTTACATCCATATACCCCCACATTTTGTTTAAGTCATTTTCCATTATTTTAGCCTCAAATGGGGTACCCAGGTCCCACCATGGGTGCCTCGATCCTTTTTTATCTTTCCCACCGCTTTTTGGGATCTTTCTATCCTTTTTAGCTTCTTATCTTTTTGGTGGTTGAACATTTTGGGGTTAATTAAGAAATTAGATCAAGAGAACCCTATAAATATAAAGTTATGAGACCATAATGAGGGACCAAGCATTAGTCACTACTATCATCCATCTAGAGTTGCATCCACTTGGAGATCATTTGCATCCATTAGCTCCATCACAAGGACACAACCGGTTCATCTACGTCACACTTCATAGGGGGAGGGATTATATTTTATTCCATGCACACATTCTATTACATTTCCTACATTTAGTTATTACTCGCTACTTCATAAAGTATGGCTAGCACAAGAGCACCTAGGGAACATTATGCACACACACACTAGAAATACATTTGGGTTCGAAATGTAGTGCATCGCTCAGTTAGTAATCCTGTTGTTGAGGAAGTTGAGGTTAGTATGACCCATTCATTTGCATTCTTCTTTATTTAGGGTTTTGATACTCTTCTTTGGTATTTTTGTAGGTCTTCTATTCGTCTTGGATTATCAGTGACACCTCGTGTATGGCATCGAACCTGATGCAATAAACAACAAGAGTTTTGGACCACCTGCCGGACATGTGAAACTCAATTTCAAATATTTTACAGAGACCAGAGCACCCATTTTGCAGACCAGAGCATGCCCATAGGCACCCTAGTCCCACTCTAGGTGCTATAGTCCAGCTAGACACTCCAGATCCATCCTTTTCAGGGCTTCTGCATAGTCTTCCTTGTATTTTGTTCCTCTAGTCACCTCTGTGACACAGTCCCGCAAGATCATTGAACCAACTGAGTTCTTTCCTCTTCTCTCTTGCACATTAGGGTTGGAATTTCATTTTGCACAACTTGTTTGGGTCATTTACATATTTCTTTACTACATTTACATGTCATTGTAGATTAGATTAACTATAGGATATCCCCCATATACCCATTTTTAGTTATTCAGAATTATTGATCCACTTCAACAAGGGAAATGTCTTGCTGCAAAATGGGTGGCGAGAGCCACTTAAGGTATTGATCCTTAAAATATCCTTATGAGGGAGCGAATCCAGAAAGCTTCTTTTAAAGGTTCATGGACTCTTACTTCATGGGAAGATAAACTCCTAAATGCACATTTTTTGATATTATTGGCTCTCTCCCTCTTTGGCGTAACTAGATAGCTTGGAAGGTGACAACTCCATTTCTTCAATGATGTCATCAATCTCTTCGACATGGATTAAGTATTCCTTCATCCAATCTGTGGTGGAATCAAATTATTTTCTTTAATGACATTCCTCTTGTTGTTTGATTAAATTCAAAGCGAAATCCTTTGCAAATAAATGCATCAATATGATTAAGGACATTTGGAATAAGAACACTGGCAATTGGCTCTCTTGGAAAATGGTGCAGAAAAATCTTACCTTGCCCATCAAGCTTAAATATGCTTACTCTTCAATTTTACATCTTATCTCATTTGAGGTTCTTCTTAAAATCATAGATAATCCTTCAACCCCTTGGAAGGACTAGTACTAGCCAAACCTTGCTACCATCAACACAACCACACCACAAATTATGTATCAGCTAATTCAAAAACTTCTCCCACTTGGTGATTTTCTTAATAACAAGTGATCTATTTCCTTTTCTGACTCTCAATGGAAGAGAATGACTTACATCATTTGGCAGTTCCCTACTGAGGTTAAATGACAAATTTTGGGATGACATATTCTACATATGAAGCTTCTAGTTAGCCTCACATTAGCCATGTTGGGTCTTGCTGCAGGAGATTGTACCTTTTGTTTAACCCTTGAAAGTATTCCCCACCTCTTCTAGCATTACCCATATGTTTCTCAACTTTGGACTTCCCTCCACTCTGCTCTTCTCGAACTCTTTCCCAAAAATTTCAATAAAAATACCGCCTTACTTGGCATTTCTCCCCCTTCTATCCTCACTGACATATGGAATACTTTTGAGATTGTTGAGATGTGGAGCTCAATTACTTCAGTTTAGCATGCTATATTAAACTTGCTGGAAAACACAGTAACCGTCATCGTTTATGCAAGGACCGACATCGGTCACCTATGGCCGACATTATTGAGGCAAGTAGGAACTGTCATCAGTTAGGGCTAACCGACATCAGTTACCTGTGCGTGAGTGTTTTATTTAACTCACGAGAATTAGATATAATTTTAGTATTAAAGCAGATCTATTGATTGTAATTACATGGCTACGTGCCCTAAGTTTGTATAAAATATTTATAAGCTAGAAAGCTAGGGTTAGAAGAGATGATTAATGATTATTTGAAAATAATTGTGAGAGAGAGAATTCTTGGAGAAGAAGGAGAAGTTTGAGAGAAAAAATACTATACATCATGAGAGGTGTGGAAGATTGTAAATCTTCATTGTATATCTTCTGAAAGATTTGGATAGTATATTCACTTGTTTCTTGGTGGATGTAGCCCACATTGGGTGAACCACGTTAAATATGGTGTTGATTTATATATCTTGTTTTGTATATTTCTTCTGGTAGAAAATCTACTTTTATTGCATGGATGCTTAGATCTAATATATTATCTATATAACCAGTGTGATAATCCCAACAACTGGTATCAGAGCTTTGTTTGAGGGCTTTGTGTGTTGACATATTTACTCACAAAGGGTTTTCTGATTGAGTGTGAGCTACAACAATGGCAGAAGAAAACAAATACAAGGTAGAGAAGTTTGACGGCCGAAATTATCAATTATGGAAGATGCAGATTGAGGATTATCTGTATCAAAGATATTTGTACTTACCGTTAGATGAAAAGTATAGACCTACAAAGATGACTGATGAAGAATGGAAGATTCTTGATAGAAAGGCTTTGGGATCTATAAGATTGAACCTGACAGCATCTGTGGCTTCCAATATTACAGAAGTGACATCTACAGTAGAGTTAATGAAATTTCTTACTAATTTATATGAAAAACCTAGTGCTTCAAATAAATTTTATTTGATGAAGAAACTATTTAGTTATAAGATACATGAAGGTGGATCTGCATCTAGTCATTTGAATGATTTTCGATCTATTATAAATCAGTTAAAATCAGTTGATATTCCGTTTGATGATGAAATGAAAGAAATTTTATTCTTATGTTCTTTTCCTGATAGTTGAGATAACTTGGTAATGGTTATTATTAATACAACATCTACTAATAATATTTTAAGTTTGATGATGTGGTTAGTATAATCTTAAATGAAGAAAATCGCAATAAAAGTACATAGGAATCATCATCTGGGAATGATTTGAATGTAGAAAGATGAGGCAGACAGAAGGAGAGATCCAAGAGTAAAAATAATGGGAAATCAAAGTCAAGGAATGATAGATCTAAATCCAGAGGTAAGGGAATTACCTGTTAGAATTGTGGAAAGAAAGGACATGTAAAGAAATATTGTTGGTCAAAGGATAAAGAGAATCAACACCCAGACACAGGTAAAGAGGCAAATATTGTAGTAGAGGTAATTCAAATGCTCTTATTCTTTCTGTATATAATAGAATAGAATCATGGGTTTTAGATTCAGGAACTTCTTTCCATGCAACCCCTAATAAGGGTTATTTCAGAAATTATGTCTAAGGAAATGTTGATGCAAAATCACAGCACCCCCCGAATGGCTTCATATCTGCAGTTTGAAAATGGCATTTGGGTGTGATTTTCATAACATTGGATCATCTCTCAAGTTGTGGGACCTTGCGAACTTGAGATAATCCTCCAGAGAAGGTTGGTTCCTCTTCCTAAACTACCTACCACGAGCTATACCAGTGCAGGAAAACTAAATATAAACCTAATCTAATTTTTCCAAGGCGATATGGAAGAGAGAATGCGTGAAAATGAAAGCCTACACTAAAATGGTGATACACTAGAAAAGGAAGCAATCCATTCTATTGAGGGAGAAATAAAATAGAGAAAATGGAGATGAGGGAGGTCAAACAGAAGTGACACGGCCCAGATCTTCAAATCTGCCATTAAAAATCCATGAAACACGACATCCTGCACCTATAGACGTGAAATACATGCACATAAAATAGATTTGAAAGGAAGAGGCACGTGGAAACAATAAAATCGTGCAAAGGGTTGAAGAACGCCACAAAACATGTTTTATTTCTCTAGAAGGTGCACATACCATTACAGTTCTACTCAGAGGCACAAATACGCTTGACAGGCGTAGGAGAAGGCTTAAAACTTTAAAATGGATTTGAGAAACAAATTTGATAGATTTTCTCTATGCCCAGAATGTATCTCCCATCAAAATGACAAGATTTACAATATATATCGATGAAAGCCGGAGAGAAAGAAGAAAGGGGGGAAAAACTGATTTGAACGCTCAACCACTGATAACATCATTAAATTTGATCCCCAAAAGTCAGGGTTGGCTCTGAAAATCCATTTTCCAAGGTATTCGACCATGCTGGAGAAGACTGGGTGCCATACCGCATTAAAATTTGGTGGTTGGATGTCGGTTATGCATTTTTCCCCGTGCCAAAGATGTTTCTTCATTTTTCTCCCACCATACCCCACCAAAATTCAAAATTGAAGCTTTCATGGCAAAGAGGGCATTGAGATCTTTCCAACAGTACCAAAATATTCAAATTTTGACTGTTGAATCGAGAGATATGTCCATTTGAAGTTTTGCAACTAAAACTAGGGCACAAATTGGGCTCGCAGGCTCAAAATTTCCTTTTCACCTTTTTTCACAGAATTTGTAAACTTCTCAAAAATCTCCGTGCAGGCCCGTATCTCTGTTGTAACACATGGCACCTTCTTATTGGATGTGGAGGCACTACTCAAGAAATCGTTCCTTTAGCTTTTTAACAAAAAAGCCAAAAATTCCCAAAATACCTCTGCGGCCCGCCTTTGCATTGATGGACATGTGTCATGTTCTGATTGGCTGCGGGGGGAGGGGCTCAATTCATGCCTTTAAAACTTTTTAGACAAAAATGGCCAAAATTTCTTAATTTCATCCGCATCCCCGCCTTCCACCTGATGACGTGTCACCCTCTGATTGGTTGGCCAAAAAACTTTCCCAAGGCTTGCAAGCCCGGATTTTATGGCAAAAAGCCTTCCTAGGCCTGCCGGCCCCATAACTTGAAAAATACGAGTTAGAAGGACTTATTTACCTTTCTGGAAAGGGAAAGAAATTTTCCATCTGATGAAGCTATTTTTAGAAATCCTTGAGTGCTTGAAATATGCAAAAAATTAAGTTGAAGCACAAGAAGGGGGAAAAGTGGGTTTCTTGACCAAAAATAAGGGTGAGCTTATTTTGGTCAACAAGTTGGTGACTCACAGGGGTCATCTACCTACTAGATAAAATGATCAGCTGCCTTGAAGCATCCATTGGGCATGGAGTCATGAATGATGGCCTGATACTGATCTGAACTTTGAAAATTGATCCCTGAACCACTTAGAGAACCCACTAAAATGAAACTGATCTTCACGAAAATCCAAGTTCAATGCACTTTGCAAGAGTAAAAAACCCACAAAAAACTATGTAAAAAATATGAAATCATACATGCTCCAAGTGGAACATGCAAAGTGTGCACAAGCACTTCTTCTGCTGAAAGCAAACCTACCTACTCTACTCTAACTGGAGGCAAAGGTGAGCTAAATAAACCCTGCAACTGTTTGTGCAAAATAACTTCCTTTCCTCAAAATGGAAAGCCATACAAATGATTTGGAGCTGAACATGGCTGTTATTAGGAGTGGAAGGCTGACTGTAAATTGTTTCTCCACTCCCTCCATCAAGGTATCAACTGGAAACAAAATAAGTACCTCTTCACTCTGTTGCTCACTTGGTTCCCAGAGGTATTGTAGCTGATCCTTGGTACTTTGATGCTCATCCTCATGCTTAGAAGCAAGTATGACTGGTTTTGGATTCTCCCTTGGCTCTAATGAAGCCAAATACCTTATTGGGAAAGGTCTAGTCCTATGGATGTGCCCATTTCTTTGAATTTTAACTCCAATAATGGAGTCTTCTTGTAAAATTTCTTGGATGGATGGTGTGGAAGGAATGGTGGAACTTTTCTGCTCTCTCTCTTCTTCCTCCTATGAAGAGCATGGAAGGTTTAAATCTCCCAAAATTGATTCCAAAGAGCTATTATAAAATGCAGGCTACTGCCATTGAAAGTTCTCCTCCATGACAGCAAGCTCATGTGCTTGGAAGGTGGATAATGAAGGAGAAAACAATGTTATTTCAACTGGTTCTTCTTCTCCATCAAAATAGTCCTCCAAATCAGACAAATAATCTACCTCTTTGTTTTCCTGCTGCAAATTCCCACCCTCTTCCATGGTGTCTTCTTGGTCTACAAATTTTTCACCATGTTTTCCCTCATTCTCAATCATTGAGTTTGAAAGATCAAATTCTTCTTCAGCATTAGATTTCGAGAGAGATGAGGTGAGAGGAAGAATTGGAGGTTCTTCTATGGCCTGTTTTGTGCTCAAAGCTTTTGGATCTACATTTTTCTCCTTCATATCCAGAATACACTCCTCTTTTGTATTTGGAGTAGCTTCTTCTTCCCTTGTTTGGGCTGATTGTGTAGCTTGGATCTGATCATAAATATTTTCAAACAAAGTGCCACCATGGGAACTGTATTTAGAATATACAGACTGTTGATCTTCTTCTTCTTGTTCTCGTTCTTTTTCTGCTGCAAACTCAACTTTAGCCACCAATGGATTTTCAAATTTAACCTCCTCTAAAGGCTTAACCAGCAAGGGGATCTTTGTTATCCCAAATTTGAGAGCCATGTTTACTAAGCTCTTGATCATTTCTTCTTTTCTCACTTATTCTTCTTGTTTTCCTTGAATGATTTTTACAATTTCTTCTTTGCCACATGGAATTGGGAAGGCAAGAGGAGGAGTGGGTTGGGATTCAACCAATTGTGCATGTGTTTGTGGTGGTGGAGGAGGTGAAACTTCTTTTTTCTTTGGAGGGGAAGGTATTTCATTTATCTCTTATGGAGGGGACTTAGATTTGGAAGGGAAAAGGGTTGTGAAACTGAGATGGGATGGGAGACTAAAATATGGAGAAAGGAAATCAACACTTGGGGCAGCAGATGAGAAACTTGGAAATTGAGACTCAAATGAGATGGTGTTGCTTGGGGAATGGAGATAAAATTACCAAATGATGGTGTAGGACTTACCCATTGACAAGGCCTCCTGACACCATGCTCGTAGGCTACTATCTCCTCAGCCCATTGTGTAAGTTGAGGCAACATTTCAACCATGAAGTCAAGCTTATTCTGAGGGATGTAGTGTCTTGGAAGAGGGGCTTCCCATAGACAAGGTGCCCTGCAACTGACTCTAAATGCTTCCATTTGTACGGTAGCCCTTAACCAAACCATATTAGACTCCATTTTTTGGATCTTCTCCAACAGATCAACACTCTCCATTTGACTGTTGTCATTGTATGCATACCCTTGTTCTTGATAAGCTCCATAGCCAAATTGGTTTTGACTTTTCTCATATGGGTAAGCATGATTACTCTGAATCTGATCATAATATTGATCTAGAGGATTTGTGTTGTACATTGGAGGTGGATTGTACTGCTGCAAGTATGAATTCCAAGATGGAAATGAAGTCATGATTGCACAACTTCATGGAGTGGAAAAGAATGAAAGAGATGGAAAGAAGAATGGATGAAAGTGAATGAAAGAAAGGTATGCAACTTCAGAGATAGGTTGTAAACCAGATGGAGTCGCTAGATGTGTTTTTGAATGTGCCTCCAAAGGCTGAATCTCACCAAGAACACATCAACTTGATGAAATAAAAGTGAATACCTCTTGGTCCCACTGGGCGTGCCAAAACTGTTGATGAAAAATCACAACACCCCCCGAATGGCTTTAGATCTGCAGTTTGAAAATGGCATTTGAGTGTGATTTTCATAACATTGGATCATCTCTCAAGTTGAGGGACCTTGCGAACTTGAGATGATCCTCTAGAGAAGGTTGGTTCCTCTTCCTAAACTACCTGCCACGAGCTATTCTAGTGTAGGAAAACTAAATCTAAACCTAATCTAACTTTTCTAAGGAGACATGGAAGAGAGAATGCGTGAAAATGAAATCCTACACTAAAACGGTGATACACCAGAAAAGGAAGCAAGCCATTCTGTTGAGGGAGAAAGAAAACAGAGAAAATGGAGATGAGGGAGGTCAGACAGAAATAACACGGCCCAGATCTTCAAATCTGCCATTAAAACTCCATGAAACATGACATCACGCACCTGTAAATGTGAAATACATGCACATAAAACAGATCTAAAAGGGAGAGGCATGGGGAAACAATAAAATCGTGCAAAGGGTTGAAGAACACCACAAAACATGTTTTATTGCTCTAGAAGGTGCACAGACCATTACATTTATGCTTAGAGGCACAAATATGCTTTCCAGGTGTAGGAGAAGGATTACAACTCAAAAATGGCATCGAGAAACAAATTTGACAGAGTTTCTCTATGCCCAGAATGTCTCTCCCATCAAAATGACAAGTTTTACAATATATATCGATGAAAGCTAGAGAGAAAGAAGAAAGGGGGAAAAACCGATTCGAACGCTCAACCACCAACAACATCATTAATTTGATCCCCAAAATTCAAAGGTACCTTTACAAATCTATTTTCCAAGGTATTCGACCATGCTGGAGAAGACTGGGTGCCATACCACATTAAAATTTGGTGGTTGGATGTCGGTTTTGCATTTTTTCCCGTACCAGAGACATTTCTTCATTTTTCTCCCACCAGCCCCACCAAAATTCAAAATTAAAGCTTCCATGGCAAAGAGGGTGTTGAGAGCTTTCCAACAATACCAAAATCGTTGAATTTTGACTACTGAATCGAGAGATATGGCCATTTGAAGTTTTGTAACCAAAACTAGGGCACAAATAGGGCACACGAGCTCAAAATTTCCTTTTCACCTTTTTCGCAGAATTTGCAAACTTCTCAAAAATCTTCGCGGGCCTGCAGCTCCATTGCAACATGCAGCGCCTTCTGATTGGATGCAGAGGCGCTGCTCAAAAAAATTTCCTTTAGCTTTTTGACAAAAAAGCCAAAAATTCCCAAAATACCTCCGCGGCCCGCCTTTGCACCGATGGACACATGTCATGTTCTAATTGGCCACGGGGGGCGGGGCTCAATTCATGCCTTTAAACATTTTGGACAAAAATGGCCAAATTTTCTTAAGTTCATCCACATCCCCGCCTTCCGCCTGATGACGTGTCACCCTCTGATTGGTTGGCCAAAAAACTTTCCCAAGGCCAACAAGCCCGGATTTTTGGGCAAAAAACCTTCCTAGGCCCGTCGACCCATAACTTGAAAAACACAAGGAGTTAGAAGGAATTATTTACCTTTCTAGAAATGGGAAGAAATTTTCAATCTGATGAAGCTATTTTCAAAAATCCTTGAGTGCTTAAAATATGCAAAAAATTAAGTTGAAGCACAAGAAGGGGGAAAAGTGGGTTTCTTGACCAAAAATAAGGGTGAGCTTATTTTGGTCAACAGGAAATTTTGGGCATGTTTATTTGGGTGATTATGAACCTTACAGTATTAATGGTAAAGGGGAAGTTCATCTAAAATTACAGAATGGAAATACATGGGTATTGAAAGATATGAGACATGTGCCAAGCCTCAGGAGGAATCTTATTTCTGTAGGGCAACTAGGTGAAGCTGGTTGCATGGTTACATTCACAGTAAACTCTTGGAAAGTCACCAAGGGTTCCTTTGTTGTGGCAATAGGAAAGAAGGTAGGAACGTTATATTTATCTACCTGTGTTACTGATTCCTTTTCTATATTATCCACTTCAGATTCAGATGCATGCATGTGACATAATCGGTTGGGCCATATGAGTCAAAAAGGAATGCAGATCTTAAAGGCTAAGGGTAAGTTATCATGTTTGAAAGATTTAGATCTTGATTTATGTGAGCATTGTGTCTTTGGAAAGTAAAAGAAACTGGTATTTTTCAAATTTGGGGCAACTAAAGAGGAGCAGAAATTAGAGCTTGTACACTCAGATGTGTGGGGACCATCCCAGGTAGCTTCTCATGGAGGATCTCAGTATTATGTTACTTTCATTGATGATGCTATAAGAAATGTATGGTTTTATTGTATTAAACATAAATATGATGTTTTTGACACTTTTAAAAGATGGAAAACCCTTGTTGAGAATGAATCAAATTCAAAGTTAAAGTGCCTTAGATCTGACAATGGTGGTGTATACTATAGCAAAGATTTCAATGATTATTGTTTAGTGAATGGAATACGTAGAGAAAGGATGGTTCCAAGAACACCACAAGAGAATGGTGTTGTATAAAGAATAAATAGAATAATCATGGAACATGTTAGAAGTATGAGGATACATGTTGGATTGCCCTTGCAGTTTTGGGCAGAAGCAGTTGATACAATGGTTTATTTGATTAATTGTGGGCCTTCAAGTTCACTAGATGGAGGAATACCAAAGGAAGCTTGGACCGGAAAAGAGGTAGATATTTATTTTCTTAAATTTTTTGGTTCAGAATATTTTTTACATATTGATAAAGAAAATAGGAAAACATTGGATGCAAAATCTAAGAGATGCACTTTCATTGGTTATTGATCTGGTGATTTTGGATTCCGTTTTTGGGATTTAGAGAATTCTAAAATTATTAGGAGTCATGACATTGAATGAAATGAAAAGAGAATGTACAGAGATAAAATTTTGGTACCCAAGGATGAACCAGTTGATAAGTTTGTGAATGAAAATGAACTCTCAGATTTAAAACTCATACCTACATGGTTACACAGTAACTAGTGTTGGTTGACCCCTGACTGACATAGGTCAGCTGAACTGGTATCAGTTACAAAAGAGCCAAACTGACATCGGTTAGTAGAACTGGCATCGGCTATAGGTGACCGGCGGTGCTCACTATCAGAATTGGAAACAAATGTCCAGGAGGTCCAGAATGAGCCTCCGATACCCCAAACTCATGTGAGAAGGTCACAAAGGGTAAGTAAACCTCCAGAAATATTTACACCTTCTCTATTTTATTTATTATTGAATGATAATGGTGAACCAAAAATTTTTAAACAAGTAATGTAGGATGAGACCCACGTACAGTGGGAGCATGGCATGGATGAGGAGATGGACTCCTTGGACCAAAACCAAACTTGGGATTTGGTTAAGTTGTCAGCAGGTAAGAGGACATTGCAGAACAAGTGGGTTTACAGGATCAAGGAAGAAGAGGGTGGACAGAAAAGGTACAAGGCAAGGCTTGTAGTAAAGGGATTTTCACATAAAGTAGGTATTGAATTTGGTGAAATATTTTCTCCTGTTATAAAGACGACTTCTATTCGTATTGTATTGAGTTTAGTTGCAGTAGATGATTTGCATTTAGAGAAACTAGATGTGAAGATGAATTTCCTTCATGGTGATTTGGATGAAGAGATTTATATGTAGCAGCCGCTTGGGTATGAAGTCAAGGGTAAGGAGAAATTAGTGTGCAGGTTGAAAAAGAGTCTATATGGGCTCAAGCAAGCTCCAAGGAAATGGTACATGAGGTTTGATAGTTTCATGCATGAGCATGGTTACTTGAGATGTGAATTTGACCATTGTATTTATTTCAAGAAGCTTGAAAATGGGAGCTATATTATTTTGTTACTGTATGTAGATGATATGCTTATTGTAGGATCTAGTATGTAGGACATTGGTGAGCTTAAGGGAAAGCTAGCTCACACATTTTCTATGAAGGATTTAGGAGCTGTAAAAAGAATCCTTGGCATGCAAATACACAGAGATAGGAAGAAAAAGAAATTGTATTTGTCTCAGGAGGATTATATCTACAATGTGTTAGAAAGGTTCAACATGCAAAATGTAAAACCTGTTAGTACACCTATGGCTAGACACTTCAAATTGAGAAAATATCAATGTCCATCATCACATGAGGAGGTCAAATACATGACATGAGTACCATATGCTTCAACAGTTGGGAGTATCATGTATGCTATGGTTCGTACCAGACCAGACATTACATAGGTAGTGGGAGTTGTGAGTAGATTTATGGCCAATCCAGGTAAAGAGCATTGGAAAGTAGTCCAATGGATACTCAGGTATTTGAAAGGGACATCTAACATGTAGTTATGCTATGGAGGTTCGGATATTTCTTTATGTGGCTATGTTGATTCGGATATGGTTGGAGATCTGGATGGTAGAAGGAGCACTACTAGATATATTTTCACATTAGGTGGGACGAAAGTTAGCTAGATTTCAAGATTACAGAAGGTTGTGGCTTTGTCTACTATAGAGGAAAAGTATGTTGCAACTACAGAGGCTAGCAAGGAGATGATATAGATGAATAGGTTCATGGAAGAGTTGGGAAAGGAGAAAGATGATTGCAAATTTTTTAGTGATAGTCAGAGTGTAATTAATTTGGAAAATAACTCAGCATTTCATTCAAGAACAAAACACATTTAGTTGAGGTATCACTTCATACAAAAGGTATTAGAGGATGGGCAGTTGAATCTGGAAAAGATTCATATGAGTGAAAACCCTGTGGATATGCTAACGAAGCCATTAGAAAAGGAGAAGTTGGAGCTACACTCCACTTTTGTTGGTCTTTGAGTTTGAGACTTGAAGAGGAATAAACAAAGCTAAGGAAATGATCCAAGAATGACGTTGTACAGGTATAGTATAGTAATTTATCTCCAAGTGGGAGATTGTTGAGTTGTGGAGCTCAATTACTTTAGATTAGCATGTTATATTAAACTTGCTGGAAAACATAGTAACCTTCATCGATTATGTAGGGACCGACATCGTTCACCTATGGTCAGGAAAGTAGGAACCGTCATCAGTTAGGGCTAACTGACATCGGTTACCTGTGTATTAGTGTTTTATTTAACTCTCAGGAATTAGATCTATTTTTAGTATTAAAGCATATATATTAATTGTAATTACATGGATAAGTGCCCAAAGTTGGTATATAAGCATTTAACCTATAGGGTTTAGAAGTAAGGGTTAACAAGAAGATTAATGATTATTGTGAAAATAATTGTGAGAGAGATAATTCTTGGAGAAAGAAAAGCTTGAGAGAAATAAAGTATTATACATCGTGAGAGGTGTGGAAGATTGTAAATCTTCATTGTATATATTCTAAAAGATTTGGATAATAGATTGGCTTGTTTCTTGGTGGATGTAGCTCACACTAGGTGAACCATGTTAAATCTGGTGTTGATTTATATCTCTTGTTTTGTATATTTCTTCTGGTAGAATTTTCTCTTTTATTGCATGTATGCTTAGATCTGATATATTATCTGTACAACCGGTGTGCTAATCCCAACAAATAATTTTCGGTTGACTATCCTCTTTCATATATGGAAAAATTGTTATCAACAAATATACATTAGGAATGGCTCTGCATTATTCAACAAACTCAGATTCTTTCTTCTTGGTGGTTATTTAGGTGTATCAATTCAAACTTAAGAATCAAGAGGAGAGTGTTGCACTTGTGAATATACAAGACCACCTTCGAAGTTTTACGTGAAATGATACTCTCAGACAATATTATTAGTTTATTTGTTTTTTTTGTTTTGTTCATAATTTGGTTAATGATTCTAATATGCTTTTCTTGTCATAACTAATTAGAGGTGGATCTAAGTAATTATTTTTAATTAATAAAAGCATTCTCAATTAAAAATTAAAAACAAAAAACTTTAACCTTAGATTATGTGGAGGTCAGTTAAGTAGACAACTATTTTTGCTTCTAATTATAGGCTATTTGATGAACCAATTTTCTTCACAAAAATTTATATTAAATCAAAATAACTAAACATTTAAAACAAGATAGAAAACACTCAACAAAGAAAAATCCCATTTTATAAATCATGACATGATTAAAAATAGAAAAAGTGTCTTGGTAAATTCTCTCTTGAATGTTTTAGATAAATAATAAATTACATATTTTATTTAATCTTGACATGTTTAAATTAGATTATAGATGAAGATGACAACAAAAAGTTGGTTTTTATATATTAAACATATTGTTTGAAAGTGTTGTACTTTGTAATGTTGTGGAAAAATAGATTATGACTATATTTAGTATTATTTCTAAAAGTAAATGTTATCACAAATGATATTAAGTAGTAACGAAACATTTGGTCGTAACCAGATAGAATTTTGTTGGTCGAGATCATCGATGATGATCTAAAGTCCAAATATTTTTCAATGTGCATAACATTTACAAATAGTCCCTTAAAGGGGCAAACATCGACTTCCCAGTCCCCACAATCCTCTAGGTTGAGTGCGCTCATTTTAATTTCAAATTTATCTTGTGATTTTAATGTCCCCGAAAATGGCCGATAACTATAGCTTAGAGGGGTGTGTGGTTATTGTTACTGGTGCCTCTTGAGGGATTGTCAGAGAAATCACTATTCATTTGGCTCAAAAGGGTTCCAAAATTGTCATCAATTATGTCGAGATTGTTTGAGAAAAGCAGAAAGGGTGGCCTCCATTAGAAATGGCACCTGATGTATTGTATTAAATGCCGTAAATTAGAAGGTATAGAAGGCTTCTGAGATATGAGAAAAAATTCGATTGGGTCAATGGAAGCCTTCAGAAAAAAAAGTGGTCCACATTTTGGTTAAATCAAATGCGGGTGTTCTCGAAGGATAAAATTCCCTTTCATAGCAGAGATTGTCTGAACATGTCTGTTATTGGACTTGGATATTTACTGCAAAGAAGTCTTTCTATAGTGTAGAAGCTGCTAACATACTCGTCAAAGGTAGTATGGGGAAGATTATAGAAATTACCAAGTCCATTGTTGGGTCATGAGGAAAGGTTCATATAACCCGTGTCAGTGCATTTGTTGCGGTGTGCAGAATTTAGTGCCAAAATATTGGTCTGGGAATTGAGGGTGTTCCAATCAAGGTTATTAGAAATGCATAGCGCACTAGTTAGTCATGGCACATGTTCAAATAAGGGGTGCTATATGAAGGCAAGAGCAAGCGCGCTGATTAGAAGAGCATGCATTTTAAGGAGTGTGCATCTTGAATAGGATTTTTGGCTATGTGTATAAGACAAGTAATGTAACCCAAAATAGGATCATAAATATGGAAATGCGTAGATAAAACCCTAGTTGTAATTGAAATCAACAACATCCATTCGCCCCTCTTGGAAAGCCCTCAAACATTGCTGGAAAACACAAATATAAGGTTGATCTTCAATGGAAAACACAAAGTAAATCCTTGATCTTTAATGGAAACCCCTGAATGGATGAATCCTCTCACAAGAAAAAAGAGTTTTTGTTCCTCTTAAACTCTAGATCCTCAAGATGGTTTTTGTTCCCTAGGAGCTAATTCAAAAGGGGTTTCGTCTTTAGGACTTTATTTGCAAAGCTTACAAAGATCATAAAAAACTTAGAATTTTTATAAAATAAAAGAGATGATTTAAAAATCCAAGCACACTTTCTTTTATAAGAAAGATTCTTTTAATAACACCCATAACCACCAATCAAATGTCTTTTCCCACATTTAATTCTTTTTGGCATTTATTTATTCCTCGACATAGGTCACACTTTTCCCTGAGGGGAAATAAAACATAAAGTGACATTTTCTTTTCCTTTTTGTAATTTCATTTCATTTTTTATATTTTATTTTTATTAATTCTATAATAAATTAATACAAATGTTTTTTATAATATTTCTTCTTTTATACACTTTATAATAATTTATCAAGACTATAGTTTCCCTTTTAAACACCCCTTAGTTGTCAGGACACAAAATTGGGCCAAGGGTCTTCGACTGGGAAGGTAATATTACAATCCTCCCTTCCCCAAATTACTTTCCCTCAATAAAATGTAAGTCTCACACCCAAGTGTCATATGCAACAGATAGAACATGTTGTAGTGCTCCACAAGTCTTGATCCTGCACCTATTAAATGAGAGAGCTCTTGCCAAAATATATAACTCTCATTATGCTTGTAGACATGAACTTGGATCAATAGTTCAAAATACTCCATATAGTAAAATTCATCCACATACTTCTCTAAAAGGAACGATAACCAAATCATACCAAGCCAAGAACTCAAATGTTAATCAAACACCATGCACAATAAGATGAAAGTAATTCACCAAAATAACTTTAATAAAACATTTGCAAACAAATGAGTAGCAACATCATATATTATCATGGAACTCAATGAAATACAATGAGAATAGGACTTGTTTATATGGGCAAGGAATACCAATATAAGAAGCAGTCAAGGTCATAGATCGAGCCATAAATCAAAGAAAGAACTAGTCATCAAAGAATTAGTCAAGACCATATATTTAGGAAAGAACTAGTCATCAATGATTAAGTCAATACCATATATCAAAGAAAGAACTATACCTAGCAACTAGATAATATCCTCATAATATCTAAATAAAATAAAATAAATATCCACACACATAAGTGGGTGAGGATAAATACAATAAAGGTAAATAAAGTACCTAGGTGAACATGAGCTAAAGTAAATACCTACTCTAACACCCCCCTCAAGTGAAATTAAGGGCCCAAAATAAAAGTGACATGTCCACAGTATGAGTCCTAACAACTAGGCCTGATGAGGTACTCATGTACAATATATCCATGAAGAAATCTCGAACCAAAAGAAGGAAAGAATCATGATAGAAGGAAAGAGAAAGAAGAAGAAGAAGGAAGATGTTCTCACGGACACCCCCTAAGAACAACTTTCAAAATTACAAGCATGCCACGTAACTCAAGGTAGCGAGGTGATGCAAAAGGCTTCGTAAAGATGTCCACAACCTGCTGATGAGTCGAAATGTACTCCAAGAAAAGAAATCCATCATGAATGTGCTAACGAATTAAGTGGATGTGTATCTCAATATGATTGGTCTGTTGGTGCTCAATTGGGTTGTGAGAAATGTGAATGGCACTTTGGTTGTCACACCAAAGTACAGTCATTGAATCTTGTGGGAATCCAAACTTTGTCAATAACTATCAAAGCCAAAGAATTTTTTTGCTCATTGTAATTGTTTCCTTGTACTCTACCTCTAAAGATGAAAGTGCAATAGCCTGTTGCTTTTTACATGCCTAAGAAACTGGAGAAGAACTAGGATAAAAATATAGCCATAAGTGTAATGCTTGTCATCAATAGAAATTTCCCAATCTGAATCTGTATATACAAACAACTGAGTAGAACCCCTAGTGTAGTGTAGACCAAAGTGGGAAGTGCCCTGCAAATAGCATAAAATCATTTTAGCAGTCTGTAAATGACTACTATAAGGATAATGTACAAACCGAGATACAATCCCTACTGCAAATGAAATATCAGGGTGAGTATGGGTCAAGTACATGAGACTTCTAACCAAATACCTATACAATATAGGATCACAAAGTGGAGTGGTACATGTGGAAGTAAGAGTAACCCTAGACTGAAAAGGAGATGAAATTGGCTTGCAATCGGCCATATCAAAGCGCTAAATAATATTATGGGTATACTTTCGTTGACTCAAATGAATCCCTGAATCTATCTGAGAAATCTACAAACCAAGTAAATAATGCAATAACCTAAGATATGTCATGTCAAACCGTGTAGAAATATCCCTTTGAGTACTCTAAATGTGGGAAGAAGAGTTGTCAGTAAGTAACAGATCATCAACATACAAGACAAGTATCACAATATCCTCACCAACATGCTGGAGATATATTATTTTATTGAAGTGGCAACAAACAAAACCAATAGATAGAAGAAAAGAATCCATCTTCTCATACCAAGCCCAAGGGGCTTATTTGATACCATAGAGAGACCTTCGGAGCCTAAAAACAAGAGAAGAATCTTGAACAAATCCAGCATGTTGCTCCACGTATATTTCCTCTTTTAAATCTCCATGTAAGAAGGTACTCTTCATGTCCATATGGTATACGGGCCACCCCTGTGATGTAGTTATAACAAGTATAAGGCGTACAAAATCCATCTAACTAAAGCCATGTTGTCAGTTAATGCCTTCACTTTTAGAGAAATTTTCCCATGACTAATAATTCCTTCAATATATCCTAGCATGTGTTTGGCATATTTCCATTGTGTTGTGGTGGGCACCACAAATCTTGATACTAGACCAATTGCTTGTCATCTGGCTACTGATTGATTTCACAAATACTTCCATGGGAGTTTTCATTGATTTATGATCCATCATATTAAATCTTGCAATAGATTGTGTGTATACTTAGTAGGTAAAGATGTTATTTTTCTTCTGCTAATGGTGATCCCCAAATACTAAATAGTAATGAGGAAGGCCAAATTTTCTCATCTCATAGTGTTGGGAATTAGGGCAGCACAAACAACAAAAACCCAATTAAAAAGTTAAGTTGATCTAATGCAAAAAGGATGAAAAAACAAGCACGAATATTAAAGCAACACAAATCATAAATAAAGCACAAGATATCCTAGAAAAACCATTTCATGTAAAAATCCCAACAGCAAAGATCTTTCTTATTGTACTTAACCTATCCCAACAATACAACAAGATCTAAACAAGAATTTGTTCACAATACTTCAGCAATCCATGCACAACGGTTACACAGCTACAATACCATACAATATTCAACACATAACATGTTCAATAGACTAACTTGTATACACATATAATGTCTCTTGCTCATCTTGTTATATCCTTCATCCTAGAGCCGATTATTATTCATAGAAAACAACAACCCCAAAATAGTTGTCACAACTGCTTTCAAATTTTTTTTGCTAGGAACCACTGTCATCCAAACATATGCATGCTTTAGAACAACGCAATGATTAATTTGACAGAAAATCCCAAGATTCCTTCTAATCGCTGCCTAATCATCATTGACATGTCGCTTAATCATCATTGACATGTCGTTTGACATCTTTAGTCCCTTGAAAAATGTTTGACAATGCATACTAGTCACTATTCATAGCCATCACTATTTGAACTCATTACTATCCAATGTTGTGCACACCATAAAGCAACTCCCATTGCGCACTAGTCCCGTGCACAATCCCACACAATTTGCACTATGTTTCCTCACCTTGAGAGCATATTCCAGAATAATCAATTACCCACCCACTTGCGCACATGTATTTAACTGAACTACACAATTCTTCATAACTCTTGCATTGTGCACCATAGTTGAGCATTGTTGAGCAATCCAATCTTTTTGTGTTAGTCATTGCACAATTAAACCACTTCACAATAAGCCTTGCACAATGCCATGCAAATTCGAAACATTCTCAACATTCTCCCACTTGTTAAAAACTTTGCATGAAGGGATCATGAATGCATTCCTTGACAGACCGGGGGGATTAAGCCCATATTTTTCCTACACTAAATAAACATCTCTACAATCACTACCTTAGTCAATGAATCTATACTTTGTGCACATGGTTGTAAAACTTTTAATTCCACATATTTGGTGATTGTTTCAATCCGTACAAATATTTTTTCAGGTGGTAAACCAAATTATCTTTTCCTTTGACCTTGAAATCTTTAGGTTGTACCATGTAGATTTCTTCTCCAAGCTCTCTATGCAAGTACATTGTCTTGACATCCATTTGATTTATTTTTAGATTATATACAACTGTAATAGCTAAAATAAATCTTATTGAAGTCAATTTTGCTACAGAAAAGCATACCCCACCGAAGTCAATTCTCTTGACTTGAGAGAACCTTTTTGCAACTAAGCGAGCCTTGTGTTTCTCCAGTTTACCTTGCACATTGCACTTCTTTTTGTACACCCATTTATAGCCTATAGGGTTTCTTCTAGAAGGTAACTAGATCTTAAATATCATTTTTCCTTAGAGACACCATCTCCTCCTTCTTGTCTTCCTTACAAAATGCACTATCCTTAGAAATAAGTGCTTAGCACACTATAACCGGATCACCACCATCTATTACTTATAGTAGGAAAGCAAAATGGTAATCAATGGGACTATACCTTTCCGGCATCTTACACACTCATGGTGTTTGAGGTTCTTCTTCATCTTCTAGTGCTACTTCTTCATCAACAACATCATACTCAATTATAGGCTCTTTAGGTTCCACATCAACCCGCACTATGATTCTTTTTTAGCTGATTTTCTGGATGTTTCAGCTCAGCCTTATCAATGAGCATGTCCTTTTGTGTAGGAATCCTCTTCAACTCTTTGAAGACAACATTATGACTATAAACCATCTTTTTTGTTTTAGATTCCACAACTTATACCCTTTCACAACATTTCCATACCCCCATGAAGACACACTTCTCATAATTATAGTCAAGTTTTGTCCTCTTTTTCTTTGGAATATGAACATATGCATCACAACCAAAAAATTTCAGGGGTTTCAAGGATGGTTTCTTACCATTCCAAGCTTCTTGTTGAGTCATATTTTTCAATGTTGATAATGGTGACTAATCACCAAATAACAAGTAGTAACAATTGATTCACCCTAAAACTTACGCTTTAATTATGTGCCCCTAAGCATACTCAAGGCTTTTTCCATCAACGTTCTATTTACCTGCTCTGCAACTCCATTCTGTTGTGGCATATATGGAGTTGTCTTTTGTCTTTCAATTTTAAACTCCTTACAGAATTCTTTATATTATTTTGAACAAAACTCACCCCTATTATTAGTGTGCAACACCTTGATCCTTTTCTCTTTCTGATTCTCCAAAAGGGATTTGAACTCCTTGAATTTCTTGAAAACTTCAAACATCTTTCTGAGAGTATATATCCAAGTTTTCATTAAAAATTCATCTATGAATGACTCATAGTACATGGCTTTATGAAGTGATGCAATCTTTACCGATCCAAACACATCACTATGTATTACCTGTATGATCCTTTTTGCATGCATAGTACTTTTGAAAATTTTCATTTTTCTCTACTTGCCATAGACACAATGCTCACAAAAGTCAAAATCCAAAGGATCCTCATCAATCCCTTTCGCCATTTCTTTAGATTACAGTGTGGGCAATCCGTTTTCACCAATATGCCCCAACACACCATGTCATAGCATTGTCTTCACCATCGGAGTCATGCCGGTTTTTTCATGTACTTCATTGGCCTCGAAAACAATAGTGTTTTTGCAAACACCAATAATTGTACTCACATCCAACTTAAACAAGGTTTAAATGCACACTCCTCTAGAGAGTACCATTTTAATAAAATTAGTACTTTATATATTATTTTAATGCTTTATTTGGTTAATGTTATGAATAATAAAGCATATAGTTCAAGTGTTGTTGTAACTAGTTTTAACTAGGTGTTAGTGTTAGTCACTGTTAAGTTAGTGCACAATTCACTATTGTGATTTTTTTAGTTACAATCATGTTAATTAGTTAGTTCTTAAGTTATCTCTTCCATTCATGGAGCTTGGTCCATCTCACCATCAGTTGTAACTCAATGTAACACAATTGTTAATGCCTATATACATTGCAGCTCTTTCATTAATGAATGCTTAGTTATTACTCTCGCATATGATTTTTAGATTTTAACATTTAGCATTAGAGCCAATAATGCAAGCATCTAATTGAGAAAGGAGACAGAACATGGGGGGAGAGAGAAAATCTAAAAAAGTTGATTGTGAGGCGAAAAAATGAGTGTGAAGGATATAGCGACCCGTCTTCTAGTTCTCGGAAAATACGAATAAATTTGTATTTATTTATTTTTATTTTGTTCCTTACAAAATGAGTGCTACTTTCCTTTCACACTCGCAATTATTTTTGCATCATAACTTTGTTAGAGGCTTGATGTAAATAAATCAATAACTACTCACTCGCCTAGTATTAATATCTCATTAGAAAAAGGTTCACGTGAAGTCCATATATATAATGAAACCTACTTCATTCCACAACACAACTATGATCCTATTGCTTTTGCAATAACAGAATGAGTACACGACCTAGTTAAATGCAAATGATAAAACCTTTAGGCCCATTTTCCACAAGTTCCCCTAAAAAAGGATTCAATTTAATTCTCCCATTAGGTTGTCATTCACGTAGTTAATAACTAGCAAGAGTTCATCATAACTCAGTTCATTATTTCTTTGATGTACTATCAATGTACTCGATGTAGCCTAGACCATCAATATATCATTCTCTCATGTTATACAATAGGACTAATCAGATACCTTTTCGAACTCTACACTGTGAAAATCATAAACAAAGCCTAAAATGGCTCATAAATGCAAGAATTTGATCAAACATCACCTTTAATGGCTTCTCCAGCAATGGATTGTTCTATTAACTTCAAAGCCTAGTTTCTTTGGATCCCTAGACCAACTAAGATAATGATGATTCTTTGTGTGTGTAGCTCCTTCTAGTACTTCTACCTATGCCACAAGCTCTTATTATTGGTGGATTAATCATTGTCATGCTTAAAGAAGTTATTTCAATCTCCAACTCTTTATTTATGCAACTTTCCTTTGGTGATTTCACGTATTTTTGGTCCTTACTTCACCCACATTTGGCCTCTAGACTTAATTAACCTCCCTTAGAAATCTTACTCTATTTTTTCCCAACTTATTTCAATGTGATGCAACCATCAAATGGTTTGGAATTGATTGCTTCATCGTTGTTTCCTTAATGACTTCAAATATGGCTTCTAGCAATCTCTTATCACAGCTTGATCCTTTAAGGAAAATTCGTGCTCTTAGGACTCACAAATCCCACCAAGAACTTGTTCTCTATATTACTACTTAAATATGCCTTTATAATCACTAAGCAAGTACTTTTATAGTATCCAAGACATCATATTGCATTTGCTTGGTCAAAACTGTCAACAAAGTTCTCAAGACAAGATTGTTTGCTCTAAACATGGAATGGAGGTTATTGGGCTAACCAAAAAGGTTGAACAAATTCACTAGTTCAAGTTTTCCAATTCAAACTTGCATCTAAAATATTAGAGCTCAATTCACTATACAACTCATGTTAGCTCCTCTTTTGTATTTAGCTCTAAAACCCTTAATTAGGTCTTAAGAAATGACTGTTGAGCATAAAAATCAATGGATACTATTTCAAGATGAAATTGAGGGTGAATCAGGCATCTATTATGTTCATCATACATTGTTCCAAGTTTTAAGTTCAAACTCCCTCACTATCATGTACTTCCTTTGGAGTTCAACCCTTCTAACTAGGCTTTTGACTATAGTTTCTCAGGCTTGCTTCCAACTGTCAAGGATATCTATCATGCACTAGCTCCTTTTAGCACAAAATTTTTTCCAACACTTAGTAAGCATCATAATAGACCCACCTATCAAATTTCAGTTGATTTCACCAATGGAGTTAGAATATTTTTAAGTTTTCCTTTAGAAACCCTAATTATCTATGTGCAAAGCCCGAGAGGGTAATTTGTTTACAACTTCACTGATAAATCGATTCAAGAGACAATATTCTAGGTTAAGATCTATCTCCAAGAGCACCATACAACCCCCTTACCATTATTTCATGAACTTTACTCAGGTTTTCAATCTTTCACCAGATTAGATCAGGGATGTAGTGTTTTATGATAGTCACTAGGGTTTCAAATGGAAGGATGACTTCCTCTTAAGTTTATATAGTCTCATTAGCTTCATACACTAAACACATTCTTCTACCCTCGTACTTCACCTCTAGTCATTGTTAGGGGAGGGGTCTTTTCTCTTTCAAATGAAATCTCAACCATTTAGTGCTTACCTTACCTTCTTAGAACCTGAGATTTTCAACTTTCTAAGGAATGTTTCCTCACAATTTTGTTTACTCTTCAAAGATGGATGTTCCAAGGTTGAAACCATCACAATACCTCCCTATTTATAGATCCCCTCTTCTCTTATGACAAGTATGTAGTAAACCTGACTGTAATCTCTGATTAGTCAAGCACAATGCTTAGAAACAGAGCACTTCGCCCCAATCATTGCCTTAAACACTCACAATCATTCCAAAAGTCAATATCAACCTTCAAAATGTTAGTCTCTTAAGTTTTAATTTGCTAAAGCCTCTAGAATTAAGTTACATTCAAGACTAAGCTATATATATATATGTTTATCACAGTCATCCAAGAACTGTACAGTTCATAAATACATATCATACTCACCATAGTCACCATACATGCCCTCAACACTTGTTCTAGGTGTAAGATAACCTTCTCAAACAACTCTGATATCAACAAATCACACAAGCACAACAACAATATACAGAAATCGAATAAATCTTAGGACAAACTAAGTATTCTTCCTTTATTTCTTCTCTTGAAGCTCATACAAGGATTCTCATATGGATGGAAGGAGATGGATTAGTTACAATTTGCATTTTATATTCCTCTATTCACCCTATAACCGAATATAGGCTCCCAAACTCATGGTCATATGCAATAATGTTGACATTGGAGGGATTTTGACAATATAGCTTAAGCTTATGAATGTAAACTAACTTGTTATGGGCTCTAAACCAAGGGAGGACTTAAAAACACCCCTAATTGTCTCATTTCATCCATGCAATGGTGTAATTGCTCCAAGAATGCTTCATAACTCCAACTACAAATCAAAATTGCCCTCAAAGTTTCAAATTCGCATTTTCGAGGGAAATAGCCAAATTTAAATTTGTGAAGGGCTTATTTAATCCTAACACACCTAAACAACCCCAAAAGACCCTTCAAACCTATCAACAAACCTTGGAAGCCAAAATCGATATTATTATTCTATTTACAAGCTAGGGAGTTGATGTTGTTACATCAGTACTAATTGTACTCAATACAATCATTCTATTTAATTTTTCATAATAATTCAACAATGATATATTTTCATATCACTCTAGTGCTTATCCAGTTTAATTCATTATTTTTATTCATTCCCCTCAGGATTTGGAATGAAACCCTTCAGTCTCCTCCCAGACAGGTTGTTACTCGACAGATCACATCTTTCTTTATGGTGCTCCCACTGGAAAGGGGCACCAAGCGGCGTCTTAACACCAGTATAGATTCCTAAACTAGATCCATCAAGACCCGAGATGCCACGTCCCAGTCCAAAGGCTTTCATGATCGCACTCGATTAGAGGCCCTCCCCCATGGATCATGATCAGTCAGGAGAATACAAAGGGCTCGTTTTCCTCATCCCTCTCCCAGACACCGACCTTCAAAACTCTCTACAGTTTCAGCTATAAGACACATGCATATCATCAGCTACTTCCAGTCGGCCTCGGATGCTAGGTGATAGTGTTTGAGATGGGGTTTTTTCTATCCCCCCTCTTCTTCAGCTCCATCCATCTGCACTCTTGTGGCCATTGTGGCCCTTGCTTCTCCTTCTTCTTTCCTTTTTATTCCCTCCTCTCTTGTTGATCGGATGACCCTTTCAGGTCTCCCTACTGGTTCTTTTGGCATTGTACTATGTAGTCCCATTGACCTAATTTTGTGGTCATTCGTTGGACATTAATATAATTATCTTATCTTATCTTATCTATCTAGCTAGTTCCATATCAATTCTTATATAATGATATTTATGCTTTAGGCATTTAACGAAGGTTATCCCATTCAACCAATGTATCTAGTATCAATAACATTACAGGTTACAAGTTCCAAAGCAAGGTAACAATGCTAATAACCTCAATCAAAATACTTCAAAGATGAGGTTCAATTAACAATTATAGCATATTCCCATTGAATCACTACTCATACTAGCATCTTCCATATGCTTAGAGAAACGGGCTTAGTTTATTCTTAATTCATAGCTCAAGGTTGTATGTTATCATCACATCTTTTCGTTCTTGTGACAATGTTTTTTCCTCATTTCTACCTCCCATATAAGGATAGGAGTAATTACCATATTGGCAAGACATACAATTACTTATAAATTTCAATAGTGATTTGAAGAAGCTTCATTCAATTCTTTTATAACCAAGATAGATCGTATCTTCATATAGTTATGGGTCTACCCATAAATGTTATTCATCTGCCTATTAAATTTAATTTATTAACAATTTATCAATATTCTCTCATATATTAATCCCAAAGTGTTTACTCAGTTAATACCAAAAGTAGTATTCAAGTTACAGTGACTTAACCATTATAAGTCCTTTCTTCTTCCATGACAATATATTCATATAGATAACAACAATTTATATCTAAGGCCATATTTTCACATACAATTCTCAACTTGTATCATTTATAACTTATATTCCTTCATTCCATCAAATGCAAGTCTTTAAACTTCCACGTAAGGAATCATATTAGTTGTAAATACTTAGATTGTTGTTTTTCTCTTAATTAACTTTTGGGTTATTAGTTCTTTGAAGCAAGGAGAACACCAATTACAGCAAGAGAAGTTATTTTTCCTCATGAGGTTTCCACGAGTAATCCTCGTTTAGTCTTACCGTACTTTATTGTTTTTACGTACAACTTATAATCAAACCAGGATTTATATCCTTTCTATGTTAATGAGCAAACGACTCCATAGAAAGTGTTTTGTGCTTATTTCTTAAAGAGAGAGTATCTATACCATTCACTTCAATTACTGAACTTGATAGATTTCACCATGTTGAAGTTGAACATTTGGATTTTCATCATTAAATCTATTAAGATGCACCCGTCCACACCAAGTCCTTATCAATGATGAGAGATCATACATATCCAAGAGAAACAATGTTGATATTCCAAATTTACATAGTTATAGAGATGTTTTCTAAAAAGTAAAGTGTCTACATGAGTAATCCAAAATCATAACGTAGTTAGTCATCCAAATAATTTATTTCTTAAAGAGAGAGTGTATATTCCATTCACTCCAGTTACTGAACTTGATAGATTTCACCATATTCAGGTTGAACATTTGGTTTTTTTGTCATTAATTCTATTAAGATGCGCCTGTCCACACCAAGTCCGTATCAATGATGGATATCATACATATCCAAGAGAAAAAAATCTCCTTTTCCATATTTACGTGGTTTGTGGAGATGTTTTCTAATAAGTACAAAGTCTAGATGAGTAGTCCAACATCATAACGTAACTAGTCATCCAAATAATCCTCAGACAACAGGTCCAAACTTGTATGTATTTCCATTTAAGAGGTCCATGCATTCAAACCGTCAAATTTAACAAAAGTAAGATATGAACTTTTACGCACTTGTGTTTATATACATCTAATAACAATTAAAAACTCTTACTTACTTGGTGAAGAGATAGAATTCTCTAATACGGAAGAATTGTTTTAATATGCATAAAGAGAAATCAATAACTTGGTCAAAATACAAGGTAATAGCCAAAATTTCAGTTTAAGTATATACATACAATATAATTATTTTTACGAGTCACGTTTAGAACAGACTGTTACAAAATTATGTTTAACACAAATATACAATTGTACCCCGGTAATATGTTTATACATGCCTCTAATAGATCCTCTCATTATTGCAAATTGTGATAAGATCAAATAATTGAATAACTAAAATCAAGAGTTCATAGACCTTCCACAAGGTCATGGGATTGAATTGTAATGACAAAAACCCTAACAGAGCATGCAATCAGTACTTTTCCCAAAATCTGAAAAATCATGTGTTTAGACTTTAAAATACACTTATAGCTCAAATTAACCGAGCTTTTTGTTTACATATGTAACAAGAATCATCAAAAAATATCTTTGCTTTCTTCTTTTCAAACAGTGAGTAGAATACTTCAATGCAAAATAACAATCATCATTTCTTCTAACTTTCAAGTACCTACAACAGATATTGGATCAACTCAAAGATGAACTATCATGATTATCCTTCTTGTAAACATGCACAAAAACTCTTATGTACAAAGCATCTAATAGACTCAGGAAGACAAAAAAAATATTCTTCCATACAATTTATTCCATTCAAGTGCCATCATAGCTCAACAAAATCAAGCAAAGAAAGAGCCACATCATTATTAAACCAATGCAATACAACATAATATGTCATCCAGACCAGCAACGAAGTCCTTATTTATTTCCACAAATAATACATTCAAGACAACAGGGTTTCCAAAAAAACAACCAGGTAAAACCCCAAAATACTTTGTGCTACATTTGAAATGTGTATCTACAGTTGTATATGTTAAAATATAGACCATTATATAGTATATAATGCAATTATGTAGTAGTTTGGTTGGTAACTATTCAACCAATCTATAACCACCTTTGATATTTATCCCTCAGACTGGTCCATAACGTGATTGCCACAGTGGCATTTCACACTTCCGGTATCATATCATCCGACACCGATAACTTGAGAAGCAATAACACTTCTTTATAATGTTTGTCATAATCCGTAAAGTTCATCGCTGGTCAAATTTCACTACTCGTGATTATTTTATCACAATCACGCAACTCCACAACTGTTAAAATCTTATGACTCCAAACATTGAAATTAGTGCCCGTTAATTTTTGTGAGTCAGGCATGATAAGATTTGAAATATTTTCCATTTTATTATTCCAAACTAATCGAAATAAAGTATTTTACCCACTTAATAAAAAGAAGTCACTTTATGCAAATACGTGGTTGGGAAGTATTTAAACAACAAATAGTGGCAGGGAGGAAAATTATAAAAATAGTTTAAAAAATCTTTACTCTTGACTTTACCTCTGCCATATTTTCTTCTCCACGATTTTGTTGGTGCTGGCCCACACGAATTCACCTTTTCCAGATGCCACGACAAGCCATTTTCCTTTTGAACAGAGGCCATAACTTGTTTGCTAACTGGATTTGTGACAGGGCTTTCCTCTTATTTGCGGCACCACGATTTCTTTCACCACATTTTCCTTTGTGACAGGGATTTTGCGATTGAGTGTTTGTTACAGCCAGAAACACACGTACCACATTTTCAACGACAGCCAGGGTAGCCATGAACCATGTTTTCCTTTCACACAACATGTTCATGTGTCGTGTCTCCTTTCTCCCCTCCAAGAACCCACGATTTCTAGCACTCTTTGGGCGATAGCGAACACCACAACTTCTATCTTTTGCCCCTGCATCGACCGTACCGTCGACCTCTCTCCTCTCAAGATTGCTTCTTTTAATGGTGACTAGCCTAGCTCTGATACCAATGTCAGTATAGAAGCATAGAGAAAAATAGTAAGAAGCAAAAGTTACACAAAGTTGCACTGCTCAAATATCACAAGCATAGGTTTATTTATATGTGAAGAGGTGGTTACAGATTGGTTGAATAATTACTAGCCAAACAACTACATAATTGCATTATATACTATATAATGCTCTATATTTCAACAGTATATGCATATATACACCTGTATTCTTGTTTCAAGCAATAATATAAGTCTATATACAACTATACCCATGTGCATCACATACGTATTTTCATAAATGTGAAAATTATTCAGGCATACAAATATACACAATTGTAATCCAAATTTTAACCACATAACAGGTGAAGATAAAATCCCATACTTATGCCCATAAAAGACTATGCAAGAATTGAGAAAGAAAAAGCATGCCTGTATTAACAACAATGGTGGTCGTCGCCCTAGCAAGCTTCAAACTTCCATTTCTACCAGCACAATGTCTTACCATCGGAGAATTTACCCACATCAAATCATTTTCACGCACAAAA
>CM034155.1:467149472-467201233 GCA_019776745.2 Taxus chinensis | reverse complement strand
CAAAATCTTGGTTCTTGCATAAACCGGGAAAGGTAACTAACTGCATAACTGATGTCTGGCCTAGTATAGGTTAAGTAAATGAGACTCCCAATCAACTGTCGATAAAGATTTACATTTACTTATACTGATGGATCTTTCTGAGATAATTGAAGCCTTGTCTCCATAGGTGTTGCCATTGGGATGCTATCCATCATTTTGAATCTTTTAAGTGTTGTCTTGGAATATTTTACTTGAGATACAAATATGTGATTATTTCTTTGTCATACTTCAATTCCAAGACAATAATGTAGAAGTCCTAGATCTGTCTTTTCAAATGACTTACTTAGATCTTTCTTAGTTGTTTCTATCATATCCATTGATCATCCAATGATGATTATGTCATCGACATAAAAAACTACAATCACTAACCCCCCCCCCCTTGTTTTTTGAGATATAAGTTAGGATCATATGGACTTATTTTAAATCATTTACTTAGATGATCATCAATTTTTATATACCAAGCCCCTGGGTGCTTGTTTTAGACCATACAGTGATTTTATGAGTCTACATACTTTTTCTTCATTTCCTAGAATTATAAAACCCTCAGGTTGAGTTAAGTAGACTTCTTCATGTAATTCACCATTTAGAAAGGCACTTTTCACATCCATTTGATGAAATTTCCAACCAAATTATGTAGCTAAGGAAAATACCATTCTGATTGTTTTAATCTTAGCTGTGGGTGAAAATGTTTCTTCATAATCAATGCCTTCTTTTTTAGCATACCCTTTTGCTACTAATTGTGCCTTGTGTTTATTGATGCTTCCATTTGACTTGTACTTTGTTTTAAATATCCATTTGCAACCTATTGCTTTCTTCCCTAGTGGAAGATCTGTAAGTTTCCATGTATTATTCTTAATCAAAGACTTATATTCAGAATTCATTGCATCTGACCAAGGTTTTGATTGTAGGGATTCTTGAACTGTAGTTGGCTCAGTTGATTCAATAACTGTGCTCATTAAGGCTAAGTTAACTTCATTTTGAGCCATGCTACGAGTTCTTGGTCCAAAAGTGGATGTGTTTGGTTCACTATCCAACTTAGCATCTTTTATTACATTTTTATACCACTTAGGCATACGTTTAGCTGTAGGTGATGAAGTTGTATTATCTGTATGATTATATTTATTAACTTCATCATCATTTTTTTAATCAAAGTCATAGCCATCTTCAATTTTCATAGTAGGACTATTGAGAATTGCTTAAGTTTTTGAAAGGAGCATCTTCTTCCTTATTCTCAAAGAACTCAACATCTTTACTTGTGAAAATTTTCCTTGTTTTTGGATCCATTAATCTATATCCCAAAGTTTCTTCACTATATCCCAAGAATATGTAAGTTTCTGATTTCATATCAAGTTTCTTTCTTTTCTTCTTAAGAATTAGCATACTTTCTTTGCATCCAAAAACTCTTAAGTGTTTTATTGATGGCTTATGCCTTGACCAAGCTTCCTGTGGATTTATTCCATCAAGTGCGGAAGTAGGAGCTCTATTCAACAAATATATTGTTGTTTTAACTGCTTCTGCCCAATATGTTTTGCTTAACCCTGAATCATCAATCATGCACCTTGCCATATCCATTATTATTTTGTTTCTTCTCTCAACTACACCATTTTGTTGTGGTGTATATGGAGGTGCCATCTGTCGAAAAATTTCATTTGTTTCTAAGAAATCCTTGAATTCATTACTGGTGTATTCACCCCCTCGATTTGAGCGGAGAGTCCTTATCTTTTTACCAATTTCTGTTTCAATGGCTACCTTAAACTTTTTGAAGGTTGCAAAAGCTTGATCTTTGGTTCTTAAGTAGTAAACCCACATTTTCACGAGTAATCATCTACAAAGAGCAAGAAGTATTGAAACCCTGTATGACTAGGTCTCATTGGTCCGCATAGATCGGTATGCACCAGATCTAATATACCACGGGCCCTGTATGTACTTTTGTGAAACGGTGCTCTATGTTGTTTGTCTACCAAACAATTTGTACACTTATGTGTATTTTTTCTGAAATGTGGCAATCCTCTAACCATGTCATATTTTTGAAGTGTGTCAAGATAGCTAAAAATTACATGGCAAAATCTCTAGTTCCATAATTGTGCTGATGAATCTTCCTTACTGATAAGATCCTGATTGTTGGTTTGAAAAAAATCCAATTGAAACATCCAACCCATTCCTAAAGATTTAGCTACAATTTTGGAGTTTTTAGACTTGTCTTTGATGAGACGCATCTTCTTTCCATTTGTACAATCAAAGTCTACTCTCAAGTTGTGCTCCAAGAGTTGACTAACTGAAAGTAAGTTCTTTATTAATCCTGGAACATAAAGGACATCTCGTATAGTACATTTTCTTGATCTGAGAGGTAACGAGATGTTACCAATGCCTTGTATTTTGTCTGAAGAATCATCACCTAACGAAACGTGGTATTTGTTAGGTGTGTTCCTTAACTCAATAAACCATTCATTTGTCCTTGTCATATGCTTTGTAGCCCCTGAGTCTACATACCAGATTGACTTAGGTGAATTGTTGACTTGAGTTGATTGTGCAGCAAATAGGAAGTCCTCATCTTGTGGGTTATCTTCCTCTTCGGCTATGTTACCATGTTGCTGTTTCTTTTTCTAGTTTCCTTTCTTTTGACTTTTTTGATTATTCTTGTAACCTTGATTTGATTGTTGAGAAGTTGGTTTCTTACCACTAGATGAACCTTTCTAAAAAGTGCTTTACCAACATTCTTTCAAATCATGCCTTTGTCTACCGCATATCTGACACTATTTTGATTCATTGTGTCTCTGATGACTATGTTGATTTTGTTACTGATTAGTCTACTTATTTCTATGTGATGAATTCATCTGATTCTTCCCTTTGTGATATGCAGAGAGGGCTTGTTCCTCTTCTTCTACAGGTTTGCGTAATGACTCTTCTTGTTGAAGAATGTTCACTAACTCTTCAAAAGTTGTTGTTTGACCCATTATATTAAGAGTTGTTACAAATATCCTGTATGAGCTTGGCAAAGCTCTTAGAACTATAGGAATTACAGAATCATCTTCAATTTCTTCTTCCATAGCTTCAAGACAAGATTTTAATACAACAAAACGTCTTAAAAATGATTCTATTTTTTCATTAGATTTCATTTTAAGACTGTGTAATTGAGTTTGAAGTTGTAAAATAGTGTTTTTGTTCTTAGCTTCATACACTGTTGCTAATTTTTCCCACACTTCTTGAGTAGTTTTACATTGTCTAATGTGAGGTTGTACTTCATCAGTTACACAAAACATTATTATTAGCTTAGCTTTTTGATTTGCTCTATCAAATGTGCGTATTTGGATTGTGTCAGTTTTTGGTCTCGTTAGCGAGCCATCAATTAGACCTATTAAATCTTCAAATTCAAGTTGTGTGCATATTTTCATTTTCCATGCAGCATAGTTATCTCCTTTGAGGAGTTGTGATTCCAGAAGAAAAAATTTAGGTGCATTTTCCATGTTGGGTGATAGAATTGAGAGAGAGAGAGAGGGAAATTAACAATACGACACCCCCCTTCAAATCACACTCAAACACCCACCCCAAATTTCTAGGTTCTACTGATTTTTGGGCTCTTTTTCGGCCATGTTACAATGATTTTTTTGGCACTATTGGCCATGTTACAATTTTGGCTATGTGGCCTATTTGTAAAAATAAAATGGATCTCTTGGCTGATTTGAAAAAAAAAAAATTGGACTCTTTGGTCTCTTTTCCAAATACGAAAAATTTAATTTTTGTAATGTTTACAAGACAAAGATTATTAAAAAATGGACCAATATGTAGAGCTCGTAAAAACACACACTTTTTAAAAAAATGACACCTCAAACCGAGGTACCAGTTGAAAGTTACGACCGTTTTAAAATGTTTTTTCCAGGCCCCTTTCCAAAAATAGAATTTTTTTTATCCTTCTGGTTTTTTCCGCATCGTCTAAAAAAGGAAAAAAATTTAAAATCAATTTTTTAAACAAAAAACGTGGTTCTGACTTACGTGCATGCGTGTAACTTTGTTTCCTCTGCCGTCATCCTTGTTTCCTCCGCCACCGCCTCAATTTATCAGCTTTTATACATCTCTTATTTTACTTGCCTTCTCACATATTCATTTTTCTCCAACAACGTTTTTTTTTTCTATGTGGATTGCAGGATCGACGCTTGGATGGGTGTGCAAATGGAGGTCGGTCTACAAACAAAATCACTTCTTTTCTTCCTTTGGCCGCTTTTCTCTGCTCCCGTTCATATAGGGTTAGACGCTTGGAGATGTGAATTTCGAGATTGATCCAATGCCACAACTCACTTACAGGGTCTAAGAAAACACATATTAATAGAGGATAATGGGCGTCTTCTTATTTTAGAGACAAAAAACACCAGAATAATTGCATATAATTTTTTCTTGAATGAAAAACAAATTTTTTTAATTCAAGAAGTGAGATTCAAAATATAAATTCAAAACAACACTTCCTGTGTAATTTTCTGCAATACTTCTTTTGTTGTTGCTGGTGTGTGGAGTACGAGCAGGGGCTGTGTGAAGAGACTGGGGTCAACTTTGGATCCTCCTAGCTCAAGATTCTTATTCCTCCTTCCTCAAAATTCCAGCACTCCCTAGCACTTACAGGTTCAGGATCTTCCAACTCTGATAACAAATCTAAACAATGAATACTTGAAAACAATATTTCACACAGTAGCTTTGCACATAAACAAGACGGTGCTTGTATACTTTTATTAATATGAAAATCAAGCATTACAATAAGAAGAGAGAGCTGCAATATTTATATAAATTGGACAACTTCTATCTCATCCACAATACATGGAAATAGATAAACTAATTTGAGAATAAAATGCAGGATAATATTCACTGCCCCTAATTGCACCTATTTCCCCTCATGAAATCATCCGGGAATAAACAAAATGAGATTGAACAATATCTCACAAAACATGTGATAAGAAAACTAAGGACAACTAAAGACAATTATGAGTTGACTTAATCTAATCTAACTAAAGTAATTAAAAAATTACTTTATTATAATATAACATTTAACTCGTATGTTGAATTAAGTGTTAGTTTATTTCTAACAGAATCTATCTCAGATTGCCCCAACTTGAAACATCCTCCCACATGGGAATATTACTCGTTATTTGGGTATTCCATTTGATATACATCTCTCTCCTCAGGATATGTGGGACTGGGTGTTCACTAAAATTCATAAAAAGGTTGAAAATTGGACATGTAAATTTCTCTCCCTTGTTGCCAAGTTGTTGGTCATTAATCAATTTTTTTTGCCAGTCATGCTTACTACTCCTCTTATTTGTTCCCTTCCAAATCTGCTTATCGTGATCTCACACAACTTGTTCGAAGTTTTCTTTGGAACCACAATAATGGAAATAAAGGGATGGAAAAAAATTCTTGGGAACTCTATACCTAACCTAAATTTGCAAGCGGACTTGGAATTTGTAATCACAAAATCATGCACTTTAGATATTATTTAATCCCAATTTCATACTACTATTTAGAAGGTTCTTGAGTGAAGAAAGTAATAATTAACCCTCGTCTTTTGGCCATCTTATTTTATTTTATTTCATCATTCTCAGTATTTTACATCCACATGCCTAGTCTATTTCAGTCATTTTCTGTTATTTTAGCCTCAATTGGGGCACCCAGGCCAGGACTGGGGAGCCCATGGGCGCCCTGGTCCCACCATGGGTGTCTCAATCCTTTTTTATTTTTCCTGCCACTTTTTATGATATTTCTAGCTGTTTTAGCTTCTTATCTTTTTGGTGGTATGCCATTTCGGGGTTAATTACGAAATTAGATCCAGAGAACCTTATAAATATAAAGTTATGAGACCATAATGAAGGACCAAACACTAGTCACTACTATCATCCATCTAGAGTTGCATCCACTTGGATATCATTTACATCCATTAGCTCCATCACAAGGAAAAGGTTGGTTCATCTACATCACACTTCATAGGGGGGATTCTATTCTATTCCATGCACACATTCTATTACATTTTCTACATTTAGTTATTGTTCACTACTTTACAAAGTGTGACTGGCACAAGAGCACCTAGGGCATATTATGCACACACACACTAAAACTAAATTTGGGTATGAAATGTAGTCTAACATTTATTTAGTAAGCCTACTATTGTAGTAGCCAAGGTCAGTCCAACCCATTCATTTGCATTCCTATTTTGTAGGGTTTTGATACTCTTCTTTTGTCTTTTTGTAGGTCTTCTATTCATCTTGGATTATCATTAACACTTGGCGTAGGGTAGAGAACCTGATGTGACAGATAGCGAGGGCTTCAAACCACCTTCCGAACCTATGAGACTCAGTTCCAGATATTTTGCACAGACCAGGGCACCCATTCTATAGACTAGAGCGCTCATAGGTGCCCCAGTCCCTCTCTATGCGCTCCAGTCTAGCTAAACACTCTAGATCCATCCTTTTCGAGGCTTCTACATAGTCGCTCCTAATTTTTGTTCATCCAGTCACCTTTGCGACACAGTCCCACAAGATCATCAAATCAACTAAGTTCTTTCCTCTTATCTCTTGCAAATTAGGGTTGGTATTTCCTTTTTCACAAATTTCTTGGGTCTTTTACATACTTCTTTACTACATTTAAATGTCGTTCTAAATTAGATTAACTATAGGATATCCCCAATATACCCATTTTTAGTTAATCATTTTGGTAAAACCTGAACGCTCTCACACTTAGGATCCTCATTTTTCATATATCATGGCTCCCAAAGTTGCTCAAGTTTATTTAGCTCATTTACTCAAGAGATATCCCCATTGCCAGGATGTTTTACAAAAATAGCTAGACACCATTTATCTGGATGACAATACGCCGCTGCACAAAATAAGTCCTATATTCAATCATTTATCTGATGACCCTATTTATCCTCCATCTAATCAACCCCTCTTGGACTCAATCCACTCTCTACATGCTTTATTTAAAGATAAAATTAAGGCCATGGAATCCATGATTATATCTCTCAAATATGAAATTCATCAGCTTAAGGATGTTTCTCAAGCGCATGTTTGTTCTCCTTCTACATCTCATGTTATGTCTACTACATGTGCTCATATTAGTGAGCCTCAAGTCATATCATTACCCAAGCCTCTCATCTTGGACAGCAATGGTAAGCAACATGACATTCTCAATCAGCTCCTTAGTCATCAGTTGATCACACTACCACTTACTGATTATTATCCTCCTTATCGATTAGAAAAATATCACGATCGTCTATATTGCAATTATCATCGAATTAATGAACATAATGACAACAATTCCCCCAATTTACAACGAATAATAAAATATCTTGAGCATCAAGGATTTATTTCATTTGTTCAGAAACATTCTATTGCATCCCCATCTACAAATGCTACATCCACATGGGCTCCTAAATCCGCTCCTTTGGTTAGTCACGAACCTCCTAAGCAACCACCTATAATATCACCAAGACAATATAATCAACCACCTATAACAATTAGTTCACAACCTCCTCCTACTAAGTCGTCTATTATATTTCCATATCAACCTAAGTAACCTCCTTTAAAACTCGGTGCCACTTGACCTCCTCTCAAGTAAAAGCTCCAACCTATTACTTTCGTCAAAGAAACTAATCCTCCTACCATTAGTCATAACACATTGAAAATTCCACCACAATCGCATGGTCCTCCTGTTACTTTTTCCGACCATGTTTCCACTGCTAAATGAAAACTTGGTCTTTGGTAGGAGACTCTTGTCACTATAACCTCTTGATGACACACTCATATTCTTATGGTTCTTATATGACTGTTGAGGGGTCTGTTACAATAAAAAATATCATTTCACATTACATTAACATATTTATGTATTACATAACCACTCATACATACATACATCTAAAATCATCTATCACTTATCACACATATCATACAATTTTTCATTATTTATCCCTTCATTGAATCAATCTTACAAAATATATGATACTTCACCACCTTCATACTTCACTTCTCTAGTTCTTGACCAAAAACATTTATCGAACAATACATACATTACCACCCACTTGGGGGGAATAACATATAACACACCCCTCTAATTCTAGAATATTCACGCATACCTCATCTTAGCATCCTTTCATCTTGCATAGTCATTGATTAACTAAAAATGGACTAATTATGTAGCACGAGGATATTTAATCTAAAGTTATGAACAACTGTAAAAAAAGTAGATAAATGCAGTAAATAAAAATATAAATGAGCTAAACAACTATATAAAATAAAATGCTAACCCTAATGTGCAAGAAGGAAGAGGAATGAACTCATATGATTACAGATGTTTGAAGAGAGTGTCACAGAGGTGAATGGAAAAATCAGGAGAGAAATGACTATGCAAAATGAAAAGATGGATCTGAAGGATCTAGTTGGACTGAAGTGCCTAGAGGAGGACTAAGGCACCTATGGGCGCTCTGGTCTGTAATCTATGTGCACTAGTCTATATAAAAGCTCTGAAACTGGTCTTCACTAGTTTCATAGATGGTCTAAAACCCTCATTGTTTGTTGCATCAAATTCGTTGTCTTGCGCTAGATGTCACTAATACTCCAAGATGAAAGAAAGACCTGCAAGACCCCAAAATAAACATCAAACCCTAAAAAAAAATGCATATGAAGGGGTCAGACTGACCTCAGCTGCCACAATGGTGGACTTATTAACTAAGCATTGCACTACATCTCATACCCGATGTAGTTCTATGTGCAAGTGTGTGTAGACATGCTCTAGGTTACTCTTGTGCCAATTTCACTTTGTGAAGTAATGAGTAATAACTATGTGTATAAAATGTAATAGAAAGTGTGCATGGAATAAAATAGAATCCCTCCCCCTATGAAGTGTGATGCAGATGTCCTAGCCTTGTGCCTTGATGATGGAGCTATGTGGATGCAAGTGATCTCCAATGCAATAGATGGATGCAAATCTAGATGGAGTGATAGTAGTAAGTGATGTTAGGTCCCTCATTATGGTCTCATAACTTTATATTTATAGGGTTCTCTTGATCTAATTTCATAATTAACCCCGAAAAGGCCGACCAGAAGAAAGATAAAGATGTAAAACAACTAGAAAGATCCCAAAATGTGGCGGGAAAGTGGAAAAAGGACCGGGCACCCCTGGTAGGACCAGGACACCCACGGGTGCCCTAGTACTAGCCTGAGCACCCCATTTGAGGCTAAAATAATGGGAAATGATCAAAATAGACTGGGCATGTAGGTTGAAGAGGTCGGTAATGGTGAAATAAAATAAAACAAGATGGCCAAAATATGGGGGTTAATTAGTACTTTCTGCACTCAAGAACCTTCTAAATAGTAGTATGAGACCAAGATAAATAAAGGTCTAAAGTGCATGATTTTGTGACTACATTTTTCCCCCACTTTATGTTGGTGAGTGGAAAGCTAGTAACATAAAGTAGATAGAGATGCATACCTGATGTCCATGAAGAGTGTAGTAGAAATGCACCGAAGGACTAGACAAAGCATGGAATGACAAAAAATATGGAGGAGCATGGAAACTAAAGATGAAAAATGCGCAAAGAAAAAGTGATGAGAGTGAACCTAGGGTGGAATGCATGTGTAGCTGTTGTGGTGTGTAATGTACCTACATGGTTAGTAAAGCACATGTTGTCGCGAAGTGTTGTTGTTGACGTTGTTATTGTTGTTACCTTCATTTGAATGTTTGTTTCTCATACGGTCGTACATGCAAGGAGAAAATGATTAAGTAGTCAATATGTATGTATGTATGTGTAAAAACACAATGTAAAAGATGCATGTAAAAGCATGTAAGAATAAAATACTCAAATGGAAATGGAAATGTAAATATGAACATGTGCACCTGAATCCATGTCGAGAAAGAGAGTGTAGAAGGATATCCTGTACTGCGAGTTTTTTAGGTGATCTCATGCCACCATGGCCAAAGAAGTGTAGGGAGGAAATGCTCTGTGTCCTCCAAGATCTAATTACTTCCCTGAATGTGTGTGAAGATATCTTTGTATCGTCCTAGTTTTTTGGGTGATCTGATGCCACTAGACGAAGTAGTGTAGGGAGGCACACCCACTGTAACCTCCAAGCCTGTAACTACTTCCCAGAATGTTAAGGACACCATGTCCTATAAAATTTGTTGTGTATGGGGTTCATAGACTGGTCTGAACCCACTCATTGTATATAACTGAACCAAACCGATGTAGAATCTCTGTGTTAGTATGTTAAAACCCCCAAATGATGCCCCCCTCTTTGGGGGCACATGTGACATTGCTGATAGGATAATGCAGCCCCAAAAGAGGACCAACCACATGTACTCTATAACTCTACCCTGCAGGGGGAAGGGAATGCACTTGGTAGAAACCAAGGCATGCACAAACAAGGATGGCTAGCCAAAACAAGTGTTAGTATGAAAACACATGCATGTAGAAAACAAGTGTAAAGTACACAGACAATGTAAAAACTACCAAGCAAAGTAGTGTAAACACGCTAGAAGACATGTAAGTTGCACAAAGCAGGTTGTAAACATGGGACATCACTCACGATGTCACAAGACACACAAGTCCATCATGAACAAAACAACAAACAAGTGTGCACACCAAACATAGGGCAAAGTCTACATACAAAAACAAACAATGGCAGATAAGTAACAAACAAGTAAAAAGTAGTCATGGAAACATGTAATCCTACAAAAAAGTGTTGCACATGGAACACCCATTAGCATGTTAGAGAAATAACCAATATGTCAAAGCGTGAATAACTAAGTAATGTAAAGTGCTAAGTACAAAATGAAACAATAATACCTGTGAGAATCAAATGTGGATGCCCCCAGCGACCAGTGTAGGAAGGGTAGAAGGTGAGCATCCATGTTGCATGTAAAATATTTGTATCTGCAATCACAACTAAAAAAATATGTGAACATGCATGTGTGGATGGTATAGATAATGACATATAATAAATCAATCTAGCATGTGTAGTAAAGTGATCATTGTAAAACACTAGTAAACAAGAGTAAATGCCCCCAAGACAATGCAATATGTTGTGGATGGATGGAATGGAATGCAAGATGGAATGATAGGAGCTGCATGCCCCCTGAGTGGATGGAAGTGTATGAAATGAGGTTTATTTTGTTTTCCCCCTCAGCAGTCAAGAATGAACCATAAATGAGAGTGTGTCATTGGGAAATGGTTGAAGTGTGTGTTGTGTCTAATGCATTGTGATGAATGTGTAGGTGTAGTGATAAGATGCGACCTAGAAATGATGTGTGCGTGAACCCTATAGATGAAGCATATATCATGACTAGATGAATGTATAAGTGATGATTTATCCTAAGAATATATCACTATAAGATGAATGGATGAGTGATGATTTAGCCCTAAGTGTATATCACTACAAGATGAAATAAGGGAGTGGTGATGTAACTTAAGGTGTATACCACTACAAAATGATAGAATAAGTGACAATTTAGCCTAAAGTGTATGTCACTAACCTAGGATTTTTGCATGTGTGATGAGTGTAAGGTCCATTTGATTTGTAAACCCTCGGCAGTCGAGTATGGACCGAGGAACTAAAGTACATCATAGGGTAGTGAGTGCAGCATGTAGAAGACAATGTAGTATATGTAATGATAAAATATGACCATGTGATGAAGAGAATATGTAAAAACGTGGTGTGTAAAATGTGATGGTAGATGTGTAGAATGTATAAAATGTAATGTATAACACATAGCGTAATACATGTAGATCGATGAGTAATGTAGTATGTATGGATGAATGTAATGTTAGAGTCATATGTGATGAAGACTAGTATAGTATGTAGAAAATGACATGAAGACGCATAGTGTATGATGTATGATATATGACTATGTATAGGATGTGAAGATGATATGTGTAAATATCCTAATAGTGTATGCAATGCAAAACACGTGATACGGTATAGGACTAGGATAAATAACATGATGTATGAAGTGTGGAAATGCCTAAATGTGGTAGACTAAAGATGTATGAATGTATGGTATGTAATGTACGTGCCACGTGATGTGATGAAAGATGCAATATGTAATTCCTATAGTGCAGTGTGTGGGGTTTAGTGTAGTAGTAATCCCTCAACATTCAAGCGTGAATAGAAGCACAAGAGTGTGTCATTGGGTAATAACACTATGAATGTATGAAAACGTGTGACTACATGCTATGAAGAATGTGGGGGTAAGATACGATATGCATGTGATGTATACCTATGTAAATATGAGAACAAAGGGGGGGATTAGATGTTATGCCCCCAATGTATGCATGTGAATAAGATCATGTAAAGTCATCAAGAATATCATTGTCTTCTCAGGTCAAAGTCATATGGATAAGCATTGGTGACTTGATAAGCTATAGTGTCTAGTTGATCATGCAATGAGCCATTAAGGCGTAAGTTTTACATACCCATAGTGTATTCCTCATCATTGAAATGGAGGAAGTGGGATAACTGTGTGCATACCAATGAGTAAGATTTTGTGAATAGACCTAAGAAAATAACTATTGCAAATAAAAGCACGACCGAAAGGCATGGGAAATGAAATATCTGTATGACTAGGATCTAATGTGCCTCCAATATAAGTAAGCCAAGATTCCCCTAATGTGAGTGGAGAAGAACAAGGGGTACATGATAAATAGACTATAAGATGAAATACACACAAACCATAAGTGGCAGTAATATTGATAAAGCCATAGTAGAGATGAGGATCATGAGTAGGAGGATGTAGATCCTCAAAGGTGAAACCATAAGATGAATAGAGCATCATGTGAACATATAGTTTCATCACATGTAGGATCAAATGGAATGTGTTCCCAATATGAGTCATTCATGAAGAGTGTGCAATTGAATGGTGGGTGTGCTAAAGTAGGTCATGTATATGGAGGTGGATGTGATAGAGCGATGTCCATAGACTAGATAGGCCCCTGATAAGGAATCATAGAAGTAGTAGTAGCAGGTGGCATAGAAGAAACTGCATCTATCACACAAATAGTAGCGTCAAGTGGTGGTAAGTGTGGTGGTTCTTCCCTAGGTTGGGGCTCATGTGTAATATCAATTTGTGGGATAGGAATATTAGTATTAGGATCCCGTCGCAATACTAGAATGGATCACGGTCATGAAAAATAGTGTATTCAATGCTCTCATGTAATAATTTAACACAATTATCGATAGTAGAGGTGATAACTTGCATGGCATGAAGCCATGGCCTACCAAGTAGATAGTTATAGGAAATTGGAAATCAACAACAAAAAAGATAGTATGGAGAGTCTTAGGACCAACCGTGATGGGTAATGTGATGTGACCAAAACATGGTCGGATAGAACCATCATAATCACGCAATGAAACACTAGAGGGGCTAATGTCAAGAGCGGTAAGACCTAAAACTTTGAGAAATGACATAGGACACAAGTTAAGTTTAGATCCCTTATCAATCAAAGTACGCTTAACAACGACATTATAAATACAAGAGATGATATGTAAAGGCGGGTCATTATCAAAAGTGTGAACATCAGAGGGAAGGTTATACTTAAACATTATATGTGAGCAAAAGGTGTAGGAAAAGACTCAATAAACCACGTTTGGGTGTATGTTAGCACGAATACGAGTAGTAACAAGAAATTGTTGGACTCTATGTAGTAAAGTAGGATTAGAAAGCAAGTAATGATTGATTAAGATACTCATGGTGACTTAACCCTAGGAATGAAGAATATGGAAGCACGTATGATTGAGTTGGGTTCACCAAAATGATTAACTAAAAAATGAACTAACTATGTAGCATGGGGATAGTTAATCTAAAGCTATGAACAACTATAAATAAAGTAGATAAATGCAGTAAATAAGAATGTAAATGAGCTAAATAGTTATGCAAAAGAAAATGCTAACCTTAATGTGCAATAAGGAAGAGGAAAGAACTCATCTGATTCAACGAAGTCATGGAATTGTGTCGCAGTGCGACTGGAAAAATAAGGAGTAGGAATGTAATGCCCGAAAATGGACGCACCAAAACCATGTCAAAGCTCCATCAATCATTTAAGAAAATTACGGGGAATTGTTTTTTAAATACTTATATTGCTTTTAATAATTTCTTAGCCGTTAATACTATTCTTCGCTAATTAATATTAATTTATTTTCACAGTTCATTGCAAATTTAAAATCCCTTCCTTATATCCATATTGAACTTATTTAATTAATTCCGTTATTTTTATTTACTTAGGCCCCTATTAAAATTTATAAAGACATGTCCTAAGTTAAATTAAATCATATCTCACTAAGTAAATAACACCCATGACACATGTTAATCTATTTAACTACACTTTTAACTTTAATTATTTTAACCCCTAAAATAATTTATTTATCTACCCCCATGCTCCACATTAGTTTATAAGTCCCATTATTAAAATTTCATTTATTTATTTCTCTTAGATAATTTATTAAAAACATCCCCATGTACAACTTTAATTAAATTACCTATAATGAAGAGATAGACTACAACACAACTTAACCCACTAACATCCATGTATAGAATACCCTAGGTGACCCCTTAATTAAATACCCATACACTTAATAAAATATAAATTCCCATCAAATAAGCTACAACTTAAAAGGTGTAGGATCTAATCTTCACCCTTGGATTAAACCAATAAGAGCCCTAGATTCTAGGTTTGACTAAAATCCCTAAACATCCTTATGTTTTCTTTTTATTGATAGTTTTCCCTATTTTCTCTCATTTGCACATGTAGGGTTTTTTTTTGCAGGTGGGAGAAGAGGATGGAGGCCATTGGAGTATATGGAAGCTATGGAGGAATTTTTTTTGTAGGCAAGATCTGCCATGGGAGGGGTTTCTTCCTCCATTAACCCCACTATTTCATTTCCATATATATTTTTAAAAATAGTTTACCAGAAAGCTTCTGGTTAGGGTGTTATATTACCCTCATTTTATTTTGTTTTAGATTTGCTCATTCTAAGATCTGTGTGTATATTTTTATATATGTTTTTGTGTATATATGCGTGTATATATACACATACACATACATACATACATACATACATACATACATACATACATACATACATACATACATACATACATTTTTTATGTTTATAAGTGTGCAAGGTAGGGTTTTATATATGCGGTTGAACTTAGTGGGGGGGTGCGGCCCCAAAAGGAGGACTATGCATAGAGTATTGTGGGATGGACGGCCATAGACGACCCACCCCTTAAACAATATAACGGGGTGGGGTGGGCTATGCAACCCCCCACCTTAATCTCCTTTTTTAAAATAAATTCTTTTTGTTCAATTAAAAATTCAAGCTGATTCCAATTTATTTTTGTAATTTTGTTTTAAATAAAGCAACACGATCTAATTCACAATAAACCTTTATTTATATAATGTTTTATTTATTAACATACATACATATATATAATTCTTGGTCTAGTTTTTTTTTATAAGAGTTGCACAAGTGGGAAATAAGACAAATTTCTTTCTTAATCAAAAGGAACTAATTGTACAATTTTTTTTGTAATATTGATTAAAGTATAGCAACCATGATAAAGTTCTACCACTTTGTACACCATTTAAAAAAAGGAAAATAAATGTAAACATCAACTAGATATATATGCTCCTTTTATAAATGTAAAGAATGATGAGCACAGTTCAAAGGAAAAGCAAAACACATATTTCATTTTATTTCTAGTTCAAATAAGAACAATTTCCAATTTGTAAATAAAATGTACACTTGATTTAAGTTATAGATCTTAATGAGATACAACAATCAATAAAATGCAACATTCAAATGCCTCATTTCAAACATATACATTCCATGGTTTGATAGTTCATTTGAGATTTGAAAAAATCCTTTACAAAAAAGCTTAAACTTAAAATACAAGTATACAAAATCCCTCCACTCAAAGGTGGAGACAACATGTTAAATCTTACAACAAACTCTCTCTTTTTTATCTCAAACACATATGCAACTTCATCCAAGATACCAACTTGCAACTCCTTTTTTTTTCTCCATCTTCAACACAATAGCAAAGGAAGGGAACATAGGCAACACTCACCTCCCAACCTTAATCCAATAATAAGATGAATCTTACCTTCTCATTACCCCCCGAGCACCAACAATGGAGAAATAAGGGGTGTTTACAACTAGGGCAGCTTCACAAAATGGCTTCAACAACACATATACACATACAAGTATGAAACATTAAAGAAGTAAAACACTAAGAAGAAAAATTTCAACATATTAAAACCACATAGGCTTAAAAACTAAGCCAAAGGAGAAGGAAAATATGGTGGCCATCTCTTTATGCCTCCCAAGTGGGATAGGGATCCACCAAAAACCTCCAAGTGCACTAACACAAAAAAAAAAAAAAAAACTCCTTATCTCTCCAATTTAAAGATGCAAAATGATATACTTTCCTTTTAACTCCACATAGGTGGATTATTGTACGAATGAAAATTAACACGTGACCTTCTTTTGCAACCGACCTCCCGAGGTCGTACCAGGACAACCAATGTGGAATGTGAATGGATGTGTGTGTGGATAGCATGGAAACGATCAACAAGCTATTGAGGCAACCTAATGTCTCCAACACGCAATATCAAGATCTGTGAGTCTAAGGAAAAGAGAGCCTCTCTAATCCGAAGTGGTGTGATGGAACAGTCAGATAGAATGGCTACTCGGAGGCTCGAGTCAATATCGAGCTCCACCGAGATTATGTCTACTGGTTGTGGAACGTACAGGAAATAGCCTGCGGACACCTCAAATAAATTTCAAGACAAGGTCATGGAAGTGAGAAACAAGAGGCATATTGAAGCCACAAGGTCTATGGTAGGTTTTCGGGTCTAGTCCAGAAAGCCTTGGCCTAGTCGGCTGTTATGTTCAACACGGAAAGTTGTGCAATAATGTCGGGTGGAAGCGGGCATGATCTAAAGACTAATGCACATAAACTAGTGTCGATGTATGATTGGTCAACAGGCCTGTTGGGTTGTGGGACCTGGGGATCACAACCGTGAACTCGTGGAGGTTGTGGTCTTTGTATGGTCATGCGAGTGGCAAAGAGCCTACGACCAAGGGAGGTTACGCAATATCCTCTTTAGGGTGGTCCAAAAATTGTAAGCCTGATTGGCTGTGATATTTAGGAGGTTAAGATGTTCAATCTTCTCAGAATACCTAGCAGGTGTTTTTAGAACAAGGAGGCGTAGGCCCGTATCAATGTCGGTTAACAACTCTGATCCGTTGGGTTTTGGGACAAATGGATCACAACCAAAAGTTTTCTCTTGTTGTGGACCTTGGATGGTCATGTAAGATGGAACTAATTTGATTTGTTAAAGCAAATTAACTATAAAAAAAATCTAAATTATGCTTTTTTTGGTATTTTCATAGTATATCTGAACAAAAAATGAATTAAACTAATCTAATGAGAGCAAATATTTTTTTATCTTTTTTGGTATTTTAAATAATGCTTCTAATCTAATAAATGAAATCTATTACAATTAATCAACCAGATGTAGTTGATTACTTGTGCAAGTATGTGAATCTAAATCTAAAACAACTAACTAATTCAATCAAAAAAACCTCAACCCTACCTCAGAGGTAAGGAACAATAGCTTCTTAGAAGCTATTGTTCCCCACAACTTCCCCGATAATTTTGAAATCAAGCTTTCTAATTATTTTATCTATTTTCAATTGCTTGAATAATTGAAACGAAAGGATTTTACTACTCTATTTGATATGGATTTGTAACGAATAAATTCAAAACTTGACATTTTGAACAAATGAAGCAAAACAAACAAATAATTTCAACCTGGATAAGCAAGAGCTTTGACGAATCTGGTTGTATATATGCTTTTCCCCTCAGTTTATCCTTTCTTTCTCTCTGTGTGTCCATATGAGTCCAAGGAATTGGGAATGCAAAGGTAGCAGCAGGAGAAGGTGCTTGATAAATGGTAGCTTGAAGGAAATTCTAGTTGCAGTGCAAGTGGAAGAGAGATAGCACAAGTGAACAGAGCTTGGCTATGTAATTTCCAGCAGGATTGTGGTAGCAATATTATACAAGATACACAAAATTCTCAGGCCTTTTGCTTGAATACAAGCATTGAATATATAGGAATTGGCTGAGATGTGCCTTCATGCACAAGGCAGCCTTAGAGTGCCAAATCATTGGGTGAAGAGGCAGTCCAAACTAATTAAATCTATTTAAAAATAGAAGAGGGAAGGAATACCATGCAATCAAGACTATTTTTAGGCAATTTGGTTCACAAACGCACCTTGGAATTCAAGTTAAGTGAAGCGTCACATGTTTAAATCACGTATGAAAGGTTCTAGAAAAATCATGCAGGATCGTTGCCCTACGTAGGGTGATGATTGCACAACCACCACCCTGTCCTAGGCGGCGGCCACAAAACCGCTGCCCTACTTGGGTGGCGGTCACAAAACCTCTGCCTAGGCAGGGCGGTGGTTTTGAAACTGAGGCCAAAACATGCATAGAAAAGAGTGGGAAGCTAGAAGAAAGCATGGAAAAACTAAGTAAATATGTCTAGGCAGCAAATATACACTGTGAATGAGATTAGAAACTCGAACACCTTCTGAAAGGACATGAATCATCATTGGGGACTTTTGTAATTATTTTTTGACAATGTAGCACATGTAATTTTGGGTGCGTACATATTGCCCCCTAAGAGAAGCGTCTTAGCCATGAAAAGGCATAAAATTCAAAGTTCGAGTATGACATTCCTGAAATGGGGAGTTAGAAGCTATACTTGACACACCCATATGTCAAAATATCGCCGTCCAAAATCCCACTACCTGCAAAACAAAAAGAAGACTCAAGTGTAGATAGATAAAATATCAAAAAATAAACACTAAATTAAAATGACAAGAGGACTTACCATTTGTGCGGGGATAATAACTTACCTCTACCAGGGCTCCAACCCTGCGAACATATGTACTCAAAACGAAGTTATAACAACATATATATTAAAACAAACCCAATTTTCAATTCATTTATGCGTATTGACTTGGTGTTTTTTGAGCTATGGGCCCACCGTGACCATTTTTGACATGAGTACAACTGAAGCATTCCTTACGACCTCGTGATCATGCCTCTGTAAATGGGAGAACGAGCTGCACAGTCTAAGGTTGGTTTTTCTCATTTGTTTTTTTAAAAAACTAAAATGTCAAAAATGTCAAAATCTTTTCCTAGGAGGGGTTATTTTTATAATTTCTTTTTTGAAATGAGTCTCTAGGGGGGCGCCCATAGGATATTCTCTTATTTCACAAAAAAATGGTTGTTTTAGCATTTTTAGGAGCTTTCTAGGTCCATATAGCTGTAAAACGAATCGGTTCAGGACCACCGCCTTGTCAGGGCAGCGGTTGCAAAATTGTTGCCTTGTACAAGGCGGAGGTTCTAAATAGAATGCATAAAACTCATGCTAATTTTATTTTTTTTGGATTCTCGATGTTTTGTTATGTTTTTGATGAGCTTGTCTCTTGAAATGTGGCACTAACTTGCTCTTTTTCTGTGTTTTGGAGCGACTACATAGGGATGGTGAGAACTTATTCGTCGAGTGTGCATGGAAACCTTACTAATCCCTTTAGGTAAGACACGAGCTGATCTTATCGAGGACACATGACAGTCATTAGCATCCAATAGACACACTGACATGATTGCACCTATCTAGTGAGCAACAAAGATCATGACATTTCTCCGCACTCAGGTTTCCGCGTACCAGATAGCTCAGAGATTGCTGAGGTGGAGCCATTCTTGTAGTGAGACCACAACCAGTGGTTGCGGTCACGATCAATCCCAACATTCAGTACATTCTCGACATTGTAGCTGCAGTAGGAGTCCTGGATGTAGTTGTGCACCGTCTCAGGGATCCCACAGGGATTGATAGGCCATTGGACCTTTTATTTCTTGGTTGTCATTTTTTCGGGAATCTATATGATTTTTTTGTATATTTTGGGCCCATTACAAGCGTTTTGACCACACCTAGTGCATGAGGGCATTGTATACAAACTCAATTTGTTATGATACATATACAAAGTCTTCTTTTTGGTTCAATAATTTATTGTATCAGAGTTGAATTCCTCTTGGATAACTTCACATGTGTACCCTAGATGTTTAGAACTTCAAGTTTTTTATACTTTTCATAATGTATGCAGTGTATATGAATGCTAACAGAATGATTTATTTTTATGTTTTGTAATGATGATATATGGCAATGCAAATATAGTGTAATGCTGAACTTCAGCTTCTCTAAGCAACTTTCGACACTTCGTATTATTTTGGAAAAATGTGATGAAAGAGTGATATGATAGGAGAATGAAATTTCCCCACTCCTAACTCCATGCAACTGGTAAGATGTGAGGGCTCAACATGAAGAGCCAGAAGGGGCACAAGTTATATAAATTTGTTGAATGGTAATGATGAGAGAAAGACAAGGATTTGCCAAAAACCAAATTGAGAACCTACAACCTCATTCTACTGAAGTTTGCTTCATAGTTTAAAATGTGAATTGTTTTCCATTTTATCTAGACTTAGATCCGTAGATGGAAAATTGGTTGACAAAATATGGTTTTGAGGTTTTAAAATCTTTTGGAATTTTGGACATCTAACTCACTTTGCTCTGATTTATGATTTCACAACATTTTAATGAACCTCTTTGAACTTTCAAATTTGTAAAAGAGAACCCCTACACTTTGCTCAATGCTACCAATAGGAAGTATGGGCTCATCACCATGGAAATGGCATAGGTGAGTAAGGGAATTTCTTTCATTTCCTAACCATATGCCAGTAGTAAGAGATGCAGGCTCAACACCGAAGGTTGGTAGGGAAAAGAAATGTGTAAAATAAAAATTTCTGTGGATTTGTATTTGACTTATTTATCAAGGGAAAATGTTTAGAATGTTATTATTTCCAAAGAGATGTATATGGGATAGATGTGACACCATGAAGCTTCTAGAACAGACCGTAGGCAAAGACACCTAATCTAGAAGAAAATACAAGTGGAACCGAGTATGTAGGCCTTGGTATGGTTATTGTTAAAGCTTGTCTTATCTTGTTTGAACTGATGAAATGATTCGGAAAAAATTGATGACTCTATGAGGATTTGAAGAGATGATTTGAATGTTTTTTCGATATTTTCATAAGTTTTTAGGAATTGCTATAAGAATAATTCCCTTGATTACAAATTTACGAAATTAACCGACAGATGAAAATGCAACGCGGATGTAGTAATTTACATGTGGAAATGCGGGTGAATCATGTGTAATACCTCTTTAGGTGAAGAGAGTTTATAGATTCACTAAACTGCTTACCCTCTAGTGTACATAGATGAAATGTCCCATTTTTATAGTATTTTATTACTCGATATGGACCCAACCACCTAGGCCTGAATTTCCTTCCTTCGTTGGTCTTTTTTTTCTATTCGCTGTGAGTATTAAAACCAAATCTCCCTCATTAATTCCACACTTGTAAACTTTCTTGTTATATTGTCGAGCCATTCGATCAGCGTAAACACTATATCGTTATTCGGCATTGAGCCTAGCCTCATCAAGGCTTAATAATTGAAATATTTGCGCCTCTCAATAGGCTTCTTCTCCTAAAATTCCTTGTAATGAGATGTGAAGACTAGGTATTTTGAATTCGAGCAGTAAAATTGCTTCTACACCAAATACCAAATAAAAGAGGGTTTCCCCCATCAGTATTCTTATTGATGTTTGATAGGCCCATAAGGCTGGGTATAACTTTAAATGCCAATCTTTCTTGTTCTCCTCGACAGTCTTAAGGAGGATGGATTTTAACATCTTATTTGTTGCCTCATCCTGCCTATTGGCCTTAGGGTAATAGAGAGAAGCTGTGTGATGATTTATTTTGAATTTCTCACATAGTTCACATACTTCGTCGTTTTTGAAAGACATGTCATTATCAGAGATAATGACTTGTGGGAATCTGTACCTACAAATGATTTGGTTCAGAGAATTTAGTGATTACACATCTAGGTATGGTTGTAAGAGGCATGGCCTCTACCCACTTGGTCAAATATTTTGTGGCTGTGATTATGAAATTATGACCATCTATTGATGAGGGAGAGAACTTCCCTATCAAATATAGGCCCCACATGGAAAAGGGCCATGGTGTTGCAATTGGTTGCAAGGCTTGTGTCGATATGTGGATCTCATGGGAGAAATCCTGACATTTATGGCACTTGCCCACAAAATCTACCGCATCATGCTCTAACATGGGCCATAAGTAGCCCATTTGATGTATCTTTTGAGTAGTGGCGTGGCTGTCAAATTGACCTCCACATAATCCACTATGCGATTCATAAAGAATCTTCTTGGACTCTTCTTCATCAACACATGTTAACAACATTCCATTAAATGCTCTACGATAGAGCACCTGTTCCAAGATAACGTACTTAGTGGCTATAACACGTAGCCATCTTCTTTGTTTCGATGTTTCCCCTTTAGGGTATTTATGGTTTATAATAAAATTAATGATATTGGTATACCATGGACACTCAAAAATGGGAGGCTTGGTTTCAACAAAATACACACACTTATCAGGGAAGTTCAGATTTACTAGATTGCCACCATCTAATGGGTTATCAGCTAAGTAGTACGCAATGATTTATCCTTTAACAAACTTCTGATTTAAAAACGTTAGCTCAAACTCATCCATCAGAGCTATGAAGTGTCCAAATTTATAAGATAAGGACCCTTGTGTGAAAAATGTACGTAGATGATCCATTTTAACAATGACTCTTGTTTCTTGATTAAGCATGTAATGTCTTAAGAGATTTGTTGCGAAGACTATAGCAAGGCATTCCTTTTCTTCTTGTGTGTAACGTGTCTCACAATCAAGTAATGTTTGACTAATAAAATAGACTACAAGTTCTTGTTTATCATCATCCTCCTAGTATGCAAGCTAATGACACATCCATAGCTCACGAATATAGAATTAAGGGGAGATCTAACTTAGGCGGCATAAGTGTGGGAGGAGATAGTAAGAACCGTTTGACCTAATCAAATGCCTCATTGCATTCTTTTGTCTAATCAATGTAATAATCCTTTTTTAATAAATTGTTGATCGGGTGAATAGCAAAGGTTAGATCAGGGATAAACCTTAGGATTGCACCGATTTTTCCAAGAAAATATTTGATGCCAGACTCATCTAATGGTGGAATAATTTCCAATACTGCACGAATCATATCCCTTGTGAAAATATGATGTATCCCAACAGCTTGCCTCCCATTATACTAAATACACAGTTCTCTTGATTTATCATGACATCGTATTTGATTAAGCGAGAAAGGATGACACGAAGCACCTCAGGGTGATCGCAGATAATTCTGGCCTTATCCAGAAGATCATCCACGTATGATTCCACAATATTATGGATAAGATAATGGAATATATAGGTCATCACCCATTGGTATGTGGCACCAACGTTTTTAATTCTGAACGACATGACAATGCAACAATATGTTCCCTAAGGAGTGATAAATGTAGTTTTAGTCTGATCTTCCTCATAGATTCTGATCTGGTTATATCCAGAAAACCCATCCATAAGGGACAAAAACTCATAACCAATTTTTGCATCAAAAATAACATCGATGGACGGTAATGGGAAATCATCCTTGGGAAAATCCTTGTTGATATCCCGAAAGTCTATGTAAATGCAGATTTTTCCGTTATTCTTGAGAACAGAGAAGATAATAGATACGCATTGTGAATAGTCTAATAGGTTGATAAACCCCACTTGTAAGAGTTTCATCACTTCTTCTTTCACCATGAGGGCCACCTTTAACTTCATGGGTATTGACTTTTGTTTAATTGGCTTAGCATCTAGCTTAATGATGAGGTTATGAACTGCCACGTGTGGTGCAATTCACGTCATTTCCTTGTTGCTAAATGCAAAATATTTTTCATGCTCCTTGAGGATTTGGGTGTGTATTTTTATTTCCTCTGGAGTTAGAGAGGATCCCAGCTTTAAGATTTTTGGTTCCTCCTCTATCTCGATGTTTATATCGATTGTCCCTTCAATTAAGGATGCGTTACTCTCTTCAAATTCAGGCGGGGTTGGAGGTAGTTCTAAGTATCCTTCCTCTTCCACCTCATATACCTTAAGACCTTCCATGGAGGAAGGTTTTATCATGGAATCTCCAAAGTAATAAGAAGAGTGTGGGATAAGAGAAAATATGATCTTATGATGAACGGGATGCAATTCTATGTAAGCATTTAAATACCCTAGGATTGTTTCATCATTTTCAATGTAGTTTAAGGTGATAAGCTCATTCTCAACTTCTACATAAGCCAAAATTGGGGTTGTTGATATCTTTTGAACCAAAGGTTTGACGCGGACCAAAACCGTAAAGCTAGTGTCTTCTAACTTGCTGCTTGGAGTAAAACGAGAAGCAGAAGTTGCTATAGAGTCAACAAGGAGGTTTTTCTCTCTGGGTATAGCTTTGATTGAAATGAAATCAAAACCTTTACTTAAGTCGAGGACATAATTCTTATAGAGCTGTAGATGTTCGGCCCTGGTCTCATATACTTCATATACTTGATTTGCGACTAGTTATGAATCACCTAGCACCCTAATATTACAAGCACCCATCCTTTTGGCTACAATGAGACCAATAAGGAGAGCCTCATATTCTACCCCATTGTTAGTGCATTCAAAATTAAAATTAAAGGAAAAGGGCATGACCTTTCCTTGAGGGTTGGTAAGTATCACACCTTCCCCAACACCAAAGCGACACTTTGCTCCATTGTAATTTAAGGTCTAATAGTCATTTGTGTAGACACCTTAATTTCACATCCGGCTTCAATAAATTAATTCCCCCACCTCATTTCCCACAAAAATACACTTTGAATTAATCAAATAGAATTTGATTAATTATCCCTTCCAAATCCAAAAATGACCTAATCCTTACCACATGTCATTATTCTCCATGTTTTTCTAATATTGAATTAAAAATATAATTCAAATCCTCACCCATTCTTCGTGGCCCCCACTCACCTAATCTTGCCCACATTTTCAAATCATGATTACTTAACTTACTTTAAGTTAATCACTTCCCCAGGCTATAAATACAGCCTTACCCCTCCCCTCAAAGGTACACACGGAGAATAAACTTGAATGCCTTATCTGAACTCTTGCATCCTTTGAGTAAAGAGCATCCTTACCATCTCGTCCTAATGCCCAAATAGCCTCATCTTGAAGCATCCCAAATCCATAACCCCTTTTGTCCATTTAGGTGTAAAGTAAGTAGATCTTATTGTAGGAAGGCCTTGCTCCGGTTTGAGAAAAGAACCTACATATCAAGCAGTCATGGCTCATCCATGTTTCCTTTCCCATTTTGAGGTTTGCTACGGAATGCGAAGGAGGAGGTATTATTGTTTGTGTTTTACTTCCTTGTTTAGTAGTGTAATTTTCCTAGCTTACATTCTGGCACGCTCAGTTACTTTTGATTTGTTACCATTGTTTTCTCAATTAGTGGTGTTATCAATTCTATGTTTATTATTGTTCGTTATTATCTCTTTTTCCGTGCCTTATGGCCTTCTTTGGTTAACCTTCACGTTGTGGGTAGCGTTTTTGTTATGTGGTGTCTTGTGGTGTATCTACAGGTTATAACGAAAATTAAACTATTACGCTTGTCCTGTCTTTGATCTCCTCGGCACTTGGTGTTTAGCAGACGGACATATCACCTGATCTTGATACTTGTGGATCACGGTAGAAATATTCACTCATACGGTCGTCACAGAGGTTACATTTTAAATAGTTCCTAGTTCTGATTTTGCTATTCACTCGTAATCTACAGAAACAAATGAACTAGTCATTAGCTTATCATCTTACTGTCATGGGACAACCAATCCGGAAAATGCATTTATTTATTTACTTTTGCTAAAATAACTGCTTTGTGGGAAGTTAATCATTTTTCTTTCTTTCATTTTAGTTAATCATTTTGTGATCTAACTCTTTATTTCTGTTTATTGTTCTTTTTCAACCTTGCTGTCAAAATTTTAGCTTCTTAGGTGAAGTACAAAAGTCAAAAAATAAAATAAACTAGCTCCCGAGGCATTTTTCTCACGTTCACAATTTTCATTCAGAGTGCTACCGTAGCCCATCTTTCGGAAGCCATAACTTTTACTTCCGAACTCGGAATGACTTCGTTTTTTTTAAACGGAAAAGTATTACAAAGATCTATGCAATGGAAAAATATTTTTTTAATTTAGACTTACAAAAGTTTTTTGGTTTCATTTCTTCTAACACCTGTCTTTTTTAACAAAAAAACAAAAAAAATTGTTGTTTTTTTTTAATTTTAATTTTTCTTTAACGTAACAACCTCACACGTATGCTCTTTCCTCGCACTTTAAAAGTGATCTTGGAAATAAAAAATGTGAGGCCACCCGGGCTCCGCAAAACTATATATATTAATTTTTGCCTTACATTCCAATTTTCCACAACACTTCTAGGTAACGTTTTCACAATCTTCTTTTGTCATTTTTCTTTTTTTGTGAAAATAATCATTATCGCTATGTCACAATCATGATTAAATGAAATAATAATTAACATTTAAAAAAAACACAAAAAAATCTATTCCAATTGTATCCGCGTATGCTCTTTTCCTGTGCCTTCAAGCGATCTAGAAAATTAGAAACAGTCGCAATTGTTTAGTTTCTTGTTATAACATTACATGATCCTCTAGATTTGTTTTCTAATTGTCATTTCAATCATTATTTTACTTTGTCATATTATTAATATTTTTTCAGTCATTGGTTGTGTATGCTCTTTTCCTGCGACATCAAGCGATCTAGAAAATCAAAAACAACCATGATCGTTTTTCTAGCATTTTGTCTGCAGGATAATTACTAATTTGTTTTCTGTAGGACTGCATTGTTGGAATATTGTCACAAAAAAAAACACAAAAACAAACAAAAAATCCCACAAACATACCACTATTCAAAGAAAATTGTTGAAACCAGAAAAAATTATCACGCTCAGGTACACTATCATTTTCTACCAGTGATTTATTTCAAGTTGGAAAGAACCCTGTGTTTAATCACTTCATCATTTTGTTTTTGCACATAGTAGAGGTGGATTTCATCACCACCAAAGCTACACTGGTGACGTGGAATTGACTACCACGCACCAACAACATTCACATCTGCATTGCACTTTGAGACATAGTCTCATCACAACATTCGGTATTTACCTCGCCCTTGCTCTTCATTTACAGGTAATGTTGTCATGCGGTGCATGCGAGTCACGCCTAAATAGCGGTAATAACGAAGCCTGGGCATCATCCCTGTAAATATTCGGGGAGTTATAAGGACACCATACACATTCATCCCCCCATCACCTTCCACCTTTTCACAAAACCTGTTTTGGATGTGGTGATTCACTCTGAAGCAAGAAAGTAAGAATTGGTGAGTCTCCTCTAGTACTCTAAGGGTTCCTCGTACCAATTTTGTCCCCATACAGAATTAGGTATATCAGGAATAGGGTATATCGGAGGACGCGTCTTTTTGGAGTGATAGGATCCTGCATCCATCATTCCACAACATACTTGTATGATTACATTAAACAATGATCATTCTTGAAGGATCTACCTCTTCAGCCAAAACAATTTGATACACATGACTGCTTGTTGTTTGTAAACAAAATAGTTTAGCATTGTTTTTATCATAAAACTTGGCTAATATCAATGTGTTTATTATAAAATTCAAATCCTAGTCGTGTTCCACAACACCATTTCTCGACCGATTCAATACCAAGAAAAACGTTTAAGCAATCCCACAACGAAGATCAAAATGTCACACTGATTTCATTAGCCTACTTCAACCAACAAAAAATCCACCATAGCTTGTTTTTAGCTATATCCAATAGATATTGAGTGACTTGTGTTCACTCCTTATCTCATCAATTGTCAGAACATCCTTTATAGATTGTTTCAAGCTATATCAAATGACATTGGGTGACTTGTTTGAGTTCACTCATTATTTCATCAGATGTCAAGTTTAACAAAATCCCATCCGACACAAATCCCTTCAAAGCTCATTTTGAGTTCACAACTATGTTGAGTCACTTGTTTGAGTTACTCTTCCTATCAACAATCCAGGGCTTGTTTAAGCCAAACCAATCAACATATTCATCATAGCTTGTTTGAGCTATATCCCACTTGTATTGAGTACCTTGTTTGAGTGTACTCCTTACATTTTCGTCTGCTAAGTTTGTTTAAGCCAAACCAATCAACATATTCATCATAGCTTGTTTGAGCTATATCCCACTTCTATTGAGTACCTTGCACTCCTTACATTGTCGCATGTTAAGCTTGTTTAAGCCAAATCTAAACCATTTTCATTATAGCTTGTTTGAGCTATCACATATTTATTTTGAGTAGCTTTTTCAAGTTTACACCTTATAGCCTTAATTGTTCTTGCTTGAGCCAAAAAAAAAGATCACAATAAATAGGTTGATTTCTTCATTACACCTTTCTTCATTTTCTCTCTCTTTCAAACACGATGAATTCACCAAAAAATCATAAAATGAGCTATTAGAACAAATTAATAAGATGACAAAACAACTCTCTCAAATGTCTTCCCAAATCAGTGAACGATCACCCAAAAAGCCAATCATACAACCTAACGAAGACATCACTTCACGTAAAGTCAAACATTAGTTTACCCTCCTTGGAGAAAGTCTCTCTAGTGTTTTTTATCAACTAAAAGAGGCTAAACTGATAAGATATCCAATTACAAAACCCTTTTTTGAAGGGGAATCTAAGCTATGTTGGTACAAACCTAACACATATTGTGATTTTCATCGCATTGATGGTCATCACACAGATAAATGTGTGCGATTTAAGAATTACATCCAAGACTTAATTGACGACGAAGTCATCTCTGTAGAGCTTGATGACAACGCTCTTGCAACCAACGACACATCCAATACCACAACTTTTAATGAAGATTTGACTACTGTTGAAACTCCTATACATACTGAAATTCCACAAGATCACGATGACAAAGGTCAAGACTCTCTAATTCTAAACCAATCCATATCTTCTTCAAATTTTCTTCCATTAGTTCAAACATACATTGCACCTGTTTTGGGCAACAACATTCTTCCAACATCTACTAAGAGTTTGACCTTGATTCAAGACTCTCTTTCAACCCAAACAGATATTGAACCTACTTTGGAAAATAACGTTCTTCCAACATGTAATGAGAACTTGACCTCACTTCAAGACTCCCTTTCAACCCTTGATATAAATATAGACACTACAAAAGATACTCCATCGTCAAACATCGTTGAGCTTGATTCTATTATTCCTATGCCTAACATCTCTAGCCTTGTTGTTGAAACACAACCACATCAAGTTTGGACACTTGTGACAATGCAACCTGTCATTTCCATTACGCTTTCAATGATCGATCTTGCAGGCATCTCTTCACCAATGATTCCCACTTGTCAAGACTTCTACGTGCATACATTCGACAAGGTACGTATACCCAGGAATATCCTTATGCAACCTTTTCCATCTTTAATTTTGAATCTATCGTCAAATCAATTAATTAATGGAAAAACAGAAGCAACAAATCAAACAATGCAAACTAAAGCCACTCCCTTCTCCCTTGTTTATGGTGGGGAAGCTATTTTACATGTCAAGGTTGAATTCCCATCCTTTAGAATATCCCTCAAATACGTAATCAATAAATATTGTTATCAACATTCATGCCTTAAGGAACTCAAGCTTCTTGACGAAAAATGACTTAATGCCCTGGATCATCTTCAAGTCTATCAAAATCGGCTATGGCATAGCTACCATAAAAAAATTCAAACATAGAAAATCTAAGATCGATGATCTCATTCTCAAGAAAAATTGAAATAATATACCCAAAAAATGAGACAAACAAGATAACTTTGAGCCTAATTGGTTAGGACCCGATGTAATTATAGATAATTTTGGCTTTGGAGCTTATAAATTGGCCATTGACACAGGCCAAGTCCTTGACGAACCCATGAATGCAATCCATCTAAAGAAATTTTCTTTTTGAGGTGATCTCTATTCCGGGAGACAACGACTTGTACATTGTTCCTTCTATCTTACTTGTCTTCGAATAATTTAAACGTTATTCTTTTCCATTGGAAAATATTTTAATTATTAAAATCACATCTTCATATTTATCATCATGAGATAGGTGCTAATATAGATCTTATTAAGTTTCGTGAGCATCATACTTCTTATAATATCTCCCATTTTCATTCACTTTCACCTATGGTCATACATAGAAGCTTATTGATGGTAATATTCCCTTTCAAAAAAATTCTCTCTTTCATAACAAAGCTTTGAACTTTTCTACCCGGTTCGTTTGATCATCCATCTCAGTCTTCAGTGTTGAACCCTCGCGTCCTACTAGTCATGTGGGGCTAAGATTGGGGGCAGACGTTCCTTCCCAGATAAACAACACTATTGTAACATTCAACAAATTCAATAATCCATCATCACACCTTTCGTCCTTCGCAGTCTTTGGTGTTGAGCCCACACTTCTTACTGGTAGTGTGAGACTGAGAATGGAGGGAGGTTCCCTTACTCATCTACATCTTTTCTTTGGTGATAAAATTTTCCCTCTTACTGGTGGCATGGGGCAAAGCATAGAGGGTCATTCACAAAAGCATAAAAATATGGCAAAAACATTCAAAAATTTAAAACAAAAAATTTCAATTTTTTTTTTCAAAAACATTCAGTAAAACTTACTCGCCTATGTTTTGCCTTTGGTGATGAGCCCTTGCTTCTTACTAGTAGCATGGGGCATGACATCTAGACTTATCTCAAGAAAACAACATATTATCCATCTGAAAGTGCTTACAATTATAAAATCTCTAAAGAAGTAATTTAGATGCGTAAGTGAAGACAGAACTATCCCTTCACCTCATATCTTACCAATCAGTAAGCCACGTAGCTGTCCAAGTCTAGCGCATGACTTATAAAGTGAAAGTCATTTTGAAAATGGTTTAGTGACCTTAAGAAAAATTGAGTCACAATTTCTCAAAGGGATTATTATTAACATTTGTCTCTATACTCATTACCTATATCATGCGTCCTTCTTGATTCTCGGTGATAAGCTCTCGCATCTTACTAGTTGCGTGGAATCAAGAATGGAGCTAAAATTCTTTCCATCATATCATCACCAACATATCCTGCCTATGGAGTGAAAATTCTTTATTATTCGAAGCATGAGTTACCACAAGGAACACGAGACATACGCACTATATCCCGGTTTATCACCTCTAAAAAGAAATTTACATTTTGGTCCACAAAATTTCCAAAAAAGTATAAAAATCCCCAAAAAACATTTGAAAATCTCAAAAAAATCCAACAACATTAGAAATCTCCAAAAATCTAAAAACATAAGAAAATCTCCAAAAAATAAAATAAAATTAGAAAATCCAAAAATCCAAAAAAAAAAACATTACAAATCCCCAAAACTCTCCAAAAAACATTAGAAAATATCCAAAAACATTAGAAAATATCCAAAATTCAAAAACATTTGTAAAATTTTCAAAAGACCAAAAACATCCACAAAATCACAAAAACTCTACAAAAATTGTAATATCTCTAAAACTCAATAAGAAACATAGTTCATCCTTTGAACTATTATCCCAAACGAATGGTCCAACCACCTTCTGACTATCAAATTCAAACCACTTCTCCTCGCGTGAATCCTCGCTTGGGGAAAATCCGGCTCTCATTGTTCCTTAATTGAGGAGATTGACCCAATTCCTTGTACCCCTGCTTGGGGCACATCCAATCAATCATCACTGTGGAACACGTTAGGGACATGTTTATTGGTTATTATGTTGCATTATTAGTTACAAGTCATTAATTACTTTCTTGTATATTGATATGTTACAAGGGGCATCTTGATTTTATGTATCCTAGTGTTCTCTCTAATATAATTATGGTATCTAATTGTATATCTTACTAGGGCATCATCTTTTCTTGATGGCCTCTGTCTATGTTCTCTTCCACTTGCATATTGTACTAGGGCATAAAACCTTTTTGATGGCCCTTGTCTATTCTGTCACGCATATTACAGTCTAGTCATCATGATCTTTTATATCACGATGCATCCTATTATGTTCTATATTAAAATTAAGATGCTTTTTGTCATGTGAGTATCTTCCTGCATGATCAAAATCTTACTTTGCACCCATCCATTCACCTGTCCTAACACACTCCCAAGTTTGGGAATCCTACTTGATCACCGTTGCAATTTGTGAATCCTACTTAATGATATTTCTCATGTAGCATTCACTATTTAGCAGCACCTCCTCCCCCACCATCGTCCCAATATATTTGTTCCATTCATCATCACTCCTCATTTCCACTCCTTCACCACTTATTCCCACATTACCCTTCTCACCATTCCTATCCCCTCTCACCCATTTGTATTCTTTCCTTTCACTCTTCTGTTTCCCACTTGAAAATCTTACTTAATAACACCTTCTATGTGGGATCCTCGGTAGAGGTATACCCCCTCTCTAAGGTCTTCCCACTGTAGAAGCTTCTCTGCCATCTCTCCTCTCATCCAACAACACTCACCACCACACCCATCTTTCCACTCTACCTCTTATGATTCTAATTATCACATCATTAATCTCACCACGAGGGCATCCCAATAAAAGATTCCCCTCACACTCTCCGCCCTCTATCGCATGTATTCCTCCATCCATTCATGTTACACTCCTTTGTTTCCTTTCTTTCTTGTTATCACCTCCTCTCCCCTCCTCTTCCACTTTGGCATACATCCCTCACTCTTCTCTCATACTTCATTGCATAAATCTTCTTCCTAGTCATCCTACTTATGCACTCTCATAGTATGGAAAATTCACTTGAGGGTTCCCCTTCAGTCCATTTTGTCATACCCTCTTCCCACCAACTTTATCATCATTCTTATTCTTCTTTAGCTTGGAGATCCTACTTAACCATCCCTTTCGCATGACAATCTTACTTAAGAGTCCCTCTTAAGGTTGATTTTCCCTATAGCCTTCCCCCATCCCATCATATTTCCCCCATATTATTTCTCCCGCCTCTCATCACGTTCATCTCCTTCAAACAACCATTCCACCCCTATTTCCAAAACCATTTTGTCTTTTTCCTTGCATATCATCACTATCGGTTTGGCGATCTTACTTAACCACTCCTGTGGCATGGCGATCTCACTTAAGAGTCCCTCTTAAGGATGATCTATCTTCTTGCCTTTCCCCATCACTCCACATTCTCACCATCCACATTTTCTCTTCTTTCCCCATCACCACATCCTTTTACGACCATTATCACCATCTTCATCTTGTTGATCTTACTTAACCACTCCCATGGTATGTTGATCTCATGATCTGTCTCCTTGCCTTTCCTCATCCCCCCACATCCTCACCCTTCACTTTTTCTTGGCATTCCCCCATTATCACATCCTCTCAGCTCCTCTTCCATTATCGCAAAAACCACTTCTTACTTTCCCACTTGTCATCTCCAGTGTCACTCACTTGGCAATATTACTTAACCAATTCCGTCGCATGACATTTTCACTTAAAGGTTCTTCTGAAGTCGAACTCGTCATTTTGAACTTCTTACTCACCTCATTCTTTGTTCACTCTGTTGATCACTTCTTCCACTTGATCTCTCCTTCCAACCACATTTTTCTGCTGCCATTATCCTTTCTCAACCTATCTCTATCACAACATACGTCTAATAAACTTCCACCTATCATCACGTTATTTTCCCCCATTTCCCCCTTCTTGACCCATTATCCTTCATACAGTCTCTTCCCATTCTTGTCCTATCTTGTTTCTTCATCATCACCTCGTTCATCTTCATCCTCTACATACTCTCCTCACCTTCAACTTGTCCCAACCGATCACCCACATATTCTTTCCAATTCATCTTTTGTTCCCGCGCTAATAATTGTTAGTGGAATTTCCCTAAAAATCAACAATCCTCATTCCGCACGGCCTTGTTCACTCCCTTGGCCCTTCTCTATTTTCTCTTCATTCCCTCCTTCCTCCGAGCCCACCACTCATTGTCAGTGGGCTTTCCCTAACGTCCCTTTGTTGGTGTTACCCTTTCCATTCCTTGTTTCCTTTCCCCATTTCTTCATTTTTTCTTTCATTCTTTCCCACCCCTCATTGTTAGTGGACTTTCCTTAATGTCCCTCTCACTGACATTGCCTCTTCTATACCCCATTCTATTTTCTCTCCCATCCTTTTCTCCCACTCCCACCCTTTCTTGTCACTTCTTCCCTACCTCTCCATCTTCCCTTTTCCCTCTTCAATGTCTTTAATATCTTCATCAAACATCCTTTGTCTATTGTCTCGTAATCCTAGTATCCTCATTTCATGCATCTCCGCATCTTTTCCAATCTGTGTCATTCCTCCCGTCTTTCTTCTCTTTACATTACTTCTACTTCTCACCCTACACTTATTATCCACATTCTTGTATTTCCTTCCTTCTGCATCATTTTGTCTGTTATCCTCTTCTCTCTCCTACCACTCATCTTATTTCACTTCCTCTATATCATCTTCTTCCCTTTTTTTCCTTCTTATTTCCCCACATTTCCTTCTTACTTCCCCATCGATAACCTGACTCTTCAACATTGTCCCGTCTTTTTAATCCTCCCACCCTCCACATGCATCTTCATGCGGTCTATTCCATCTTCTTTGCCTTGGTCTTCCTCACAAGGACTTGGTTCCTTCAATCTTCTCCTTGTATTCGCTATGTCCTCCTTTCCCCCTTCATCATTTTCACGTTTCTTCTGACCACTCCTTCTTTTCTCTACCACCCCTACCTTTTTGTTTATTATGTACCTGTTTCTCTTCTTTCCTTATATGTTTTCCCCACCTTCCTGGTTCCTCGTAGTTTCTTTCTTTTCTCCATTCTACCTCCTCTTTTATCTTCTTTAAATTCTTCATCATCCTCATCCCCTTCATTTTTCCATTCTTCTCTCCATTTTTCTTGTTGTGATCCCCTACTCCCACCTTGTCATCTCCTTATTTATCTTTCCTCTTTCCCCATACCCTTGTCTTCTTCATCTTCTACTTCTACCCTTTCTTGATTTTCTCATCTCTATCATCTCTTTTGATTTTTCCACCTTCCTCTTTATTATATCTGTTGCTTCCTTCATAGGGCACATCTCTCTTTATTTCCTAATTTCACCCTCTTCTTTGTCATTTTTTTGTCTTCTTCTTGTTTTCCCTTCATCATTCCCTTCTTCCCCTATCATCCCTTTCTCTTATTTTCTTCTCCCTCTTTCATTCACCTTTCGTACTCTTCTCATAATCAACCACCACTCATATCCATTCCCTTTTCATTTTCCCATTGCATCATTCCAAACACCCTCACACCTAGCAATCAACGCTGATTGAATCCTTTATCCATTTGTGTCCATGTGGTAATTCCATTCCCTTACACCCCATTCTCATGTCCTCCTCTCTGCAGAACTAATCTCTCCTCTTTTCGAGAGATCTGTCGTATATTCCATCCTCTTCATCACTCTCGAGGGGGCATCATCACATCTGTTCATCAATCGCATCTTCTCATGACATTTTTGTCATGAAGGATACCATGACTTTCGTCACCCACCAAACATTTGCTCTACCTTTTTCTCAGGAAACGTAGATTGAATTCTTCCCCCATTCTTACAAGCGAAAGTTTGTTCTACTACATATTCATTCACCTCATCTACTTTATTTAAAAGGATACTACTTTCTTAATACCCTTCCAAAGAGGGGAAAATGTAGACACCCTAATTTCACATCCTTTCTTCAATCAATTAATTCCCCCACCTCATTTCCCATAAAAATACACTTCGAATTAATCAAATATACTTTGATTAATTATCCCTTCCAAATCCAAAAATGACCTAATCCTTACCACATGTCATTATTCTCTATGTTTTTCCATTATTGAATTAAAAATATTATTCAGATCCTCACCCATTCTTCGTGGCCCCCAGTTACCTAATATTGTGCCACATTTTTAAACCACTCACCTAAACTTGCCCACATTTTCAAACCATGATTACTTAAATCACTCTAAGTTAATCACTTCCCCAGGCTATAAATACAGTCCTTACCCCTCCCCTCAAAAGAGTACACACGGAGAATAAGCTTGAATGCCTTGTATGAACTCTTACATCCTTTGAGCAAAGAGCATCCTTACAATCTTGTCCCAATGCTCAAATAGCCTCATCTTGAAGCATCCCGAATCCATAACCCTTTTTTTCCATTTAGGTGCAAAGTAAGTAGATCTTGTTGTAGGAAGGTCTTGTTCCAGTTTGAGAAAAGTACCTACATATCAAGTAATCAGGGCTCATCCACGTTTCTTTTCCCACTCTAAGGTTTTCTATGGAACGCAAAGGAGGATGTATTATTGTTTGTGTTTTACTTCCTTGTTTAGTAGTGTATTTTTCCTAGCTTACAGTTTGGAAAGATTGAAGTTGGATTATTCTTTGTATTATCTTCTCTTGCTTCTGAAACCTCTACCATGCATACCTCGTTAGAAGGGAGAGATCTGAGTCCAAGAGAATATCCTATGCCCATGGAGTCAAATGGGAGGAGAATGGGTAAACTATTCTCCAATAACTCGACTATCCTTGTTGTCATTTCCGTTGATTCAACAATTATGGTTTCATATTTTATCGCAGGAACTCCTTCAATCAAACCCATGGTTTATAACTATGTTATGGGAACCAGTTTTGACTCAGCCATTGAGTTAGCTAGTTTATTTAATTGATTTGTAGGGATTTCAAACTCAGAATATACCCCTGGTTTCTTCTTCATATTTTCTAGATGTATGTCAAAGGGATTTTGGTCACCCTGTGCCATGAAGACCTTCCCCAAATGTAAGAACCTTACTTCTTGAAACAAAGTGGAAGGAATAACCTTCATGAAGTGTATCTAAGGATGACCGAGAATCATATTGTAGTTAGTTTCCTGATCTATAATGTGTAATTCTATGAGAAGTTTTTTGGGTCCTAGGGTGACTGGAAGCACTATGGTTCTAATTGACATTTCCTTAAGGCTATCATAACCTCTTAGCATATTTCTAGTTGAAGAGTAATTAGTTTCTCCATAACCTAACTTCTGGAGAAAGGAAAAAGGGGACAATGTTAACCGCTGCCCCATCATCAATCATCATGTGTTTTACATAATTATTGTAAATCCAGACTTGTAAATACAAATTTGGGTCACCTCTTTGTACTATCTCAACTTTAGTAGGCATATTATTGATATCGAATACAAATACGACATCTCTTTCATGTTGCCTAAGAGGATAGAAGTCAAAGTCTACATTGTTTATCTGTGCCTCCAGAGGAGGAGTGACATTGACTAAGTGTCCTAGACCCAGTGCTTCCAATAAAGAAGATCTGTGAACGGGGGATTTTTTCAACAAGTCCAAGAAGGAAATGTGGGAAAGGGTCTTCGTCAAACCATTAATCAAGTCTTATGCTCCTACAAGTTTGGAAAGCGTTTGTTGTATGTCATATGATATTGATGGGTAAATAGGTATCGAATGCAATGAATAATCCTTAGTTTTTGTGGCAACATTAATCTGAGGTTCAGTGTCCAATTCTACCCATCCCACAATTTTTGTTTGTTGCCATCCATCCAAAGGAGGTGATATCTTTGAGTTTGATGAAGTTGAGGCTTCATGATTGTTGGTTCCTATTGCAACACATTTTTTTGAACCGTTGGGATCTAGTCTACTGTCTTTTGGGCATGTAGGGAGAGGATTGCTAAAGATCCTAAGTGGCATGTTCTATGGGGATATCGGTCCCGTGTAATTGTCCTGAGTCGTTGATGTTAGGTTTTCCAAAAACCTTTTCAACAAATAGTTGTATTTGATCTTCCAGAAAATGTTGTATAATTTTTTTACAATCGCGCCATGTTCTTGCGTCATGGCCTCGAACCCTGTGGAAACCGCCGTATAAATTGGGATCGTAATCCCGAGGTCTTTGGTTTACACATTGTTGTGGTATGAGATTAGGGTTGTTGTTTGACTTTTGGTTGTTGTAGTTGAATTTTGGGGCCCATTTCCCTTGATTTTGAAATTGGTTTGAGTACCCACTTGGTTACTGGCTAAGACCTTGGGCCTGCATTTGCTGAGCGGGTTTCTGTTGTTGTTTCTATTGTTGTTGTTGAGGACAATTAAAGTCCACAACATTGATTGAAGGTGAAAATTTATTGTTTATTTGGTTATTGCCATTCATATTTTTGTTATTGTTGGTAGAGTTTTCATTGGGAGAGCTAAAAACATTTGGCTTCTTTCCCTAATCAGTGACACAGTTAGTTCTAACTCCATGATTCTTGTTGAGGACTTTTGGTCCCTAATTATCGTTCATGTTTTTGGGGTAACTAGCATTACCTTAGTTAGGAGTGACCAATCTCCTTTTTGTTCCATAGTTTTTGCGACCACTATCTATATCTTCCTGATCAATTCGGAGAGCACCATCCAATACTTCTTCATAGCTCATTAGCGGGAACTTTTGGAATTCTTCCTTTGTTTCCTTATTAAGGGAGTGGAGGAATAGATCGTAGAGCTACGTCTGATCCATGTTTGGGGAAATTGTAGAGGAATAGAGGGCTTGCTGCCATCTTTGGATGAAATGGGAAACAAATTCATTGTGCTCTTGCTTGATGTGAAGGAATTTTCTGATTCCTTTCCTTAAAAGGTTATTCATATCAAAAGCCTTGATGAAATCTAACACAATTTGCTTGAAGGAATGTATCGAAGCCTTCGGTATCCTATAATACCAATAGAGAGAGATATCTTCTAAGGTCTTAGGGAATATTTTGTGACAACTGCATCCCACGGGAGAAACTCTCGAATGGTAGTTGCGTAGGCCTTAATGTGTGCATTAGGATCACCCTCCCCTTTGAATTTTGGAAGATTTGGAAAGGGTCTCGGGACCATGATAGTATGTATGGAAAATTCGAGAGGCTCCTTAAGGTATTTAGAATAAGTCCCCATTACGTATGTCTCAACCATTAAAGATCCTTATTGGGGAGGTAGAGGTTGCATCAGTTGTTGAAATGGTGCAGAGTATACATTTGATGGGGCATAAGGCATCCCATGTGGCTAACCATATGGAATTGGGTAAGTGCACATATCCCCTTGTGGTGATTTAGAATACATGTGTATGTAATTGGTTTGACTGCTTTAATATGGATTTAAAGGCACAAATCCATGGAATGTTGCATTTCCAAATGACATGGTGTTTAAGAACACACTTCCGACTAGTGCCTGTTGTGGGTATCCGTATGTGGCGTAAGGGGCATCCCCAAGGTGACCATCCTAGTTAGAATATCCTCTGGGCTAGGAGCACTCATGTAAACAAGAGGAGTCTGCCCAGTAGGTACTTGTCCATAGTTATGCGGATAACAAGAAAATCTTGCTTGCTCGTCATATGAATTTTGAGTGTTTTGGGCAAGTTCTAATTCTTTGACTTTGTCCACTAACACTGAGATGATGTCACCGATTGATGGGGTGGTTTTTTGCTTCGGTGTTTGTTTTTGAACTTTTTGTGGTTGTTGAGGAGTGTGATATCCTACTATAAATTGTTTGTTGTTATATCACCCCTCATTAGAAATGTTTTCTGCTATCATAGGGGTAGTGTTATTGTTTTGGATCAAGACAACAACATGTCCTTGAAACCTATCAAAAGCTTGATTTATGTTCTGGAATCATTATTCACTGCTTGTGTATTGTGTTAAATACTCCTCATCTAGAGGTGGGAGTTGGTCAAACTGCATACTAATGGGTTGTATGAACAACACCCAAGGAGAATGAACTTGTCTCTCTGGTAAAAGTCATGTTGTTAGAGCTTGAGAGCTCAGGTGGTTGTGTCAATGTGATTTGATAAATTTCGTCAATCCTTATCAAGGAACCAACATTGGCCCCTTGAGGAAGATAATTTTTAGCATGAACCGTTTAATAATTATCTACCCATGTAGAAATTGAGGGGTGACTATTGTTTTCTACTCGTTTAATGGTTATACGCATCAAAACCCAAGATGGGTTGGTCATATTCATCATATCCCAAAATATTTGGGGGGTATAAGAATACCCATTGAATAATGGGAAAGAGGAAGATGGAAGAATAAAATGGATATGAAAAGAGACTAGCTCTTCACGTCAGGTTCACCAATTTGTATGAAATAAAATCAACATGTGACCTTCTTTCACACCCGAGCTCCTGAGGTCAGAGGTCATGCCAAGATAACCGGTGTGGAATGTGAATGGATGTGTGTGTGGATAGCATGGAAATAATTAATAATCTATTGAGGAAACCTAATGTCTCCAACACGTAATATCAGGATCTGTGAGTCTAAGGCAAATAGAACCTCTCTAACCTGAAGTGGTGTGATGGAACGGTCGAATAAAATGATTACTCAGAGGCTCCAGTCAATATTGAGATCCTTCAAGATTCTTTCTACTGGTTGTGGAACGCATGGATTTCCATACAATGTCATGGAAGTGAGAAACGAGAGGCACAGTAAAGCCACAAGGTCTATAGTAGGTTTTCCGGTCTAGTTCAGAAATCCTTGGCTTGGTCGGCTGCTATGTTTAGCACGGAAAGTTGTGCAATAATGTCAGGTGGAAGGAGGGATGATCTAAAGAATAATGCACGTAAACCAGTGTCGATGTCTAATTGGTCAACAGGCTCATTGGGTTATGGTACCTACGGATCAAAACCGCGAACTTGTGGAGGTTATGGTCTGTGTATGGTCATACGAGTGGTAAATAGCCTACAACCAAGGGTGGTTAGAAAATCTCCTCTCGGGGGCAGTCAAGAAATCATAAGCCTAATTGGCTGCGCTATTTAGGATGCTAAGTTGTTCAATCTTCTCAGAATACCTAGCAGGCGTTTTTAGAACAAGTAGGCGTAGGCCCGTATCAATGTCGATTAACAACTCTAGTCCGATGGGTTGTGGGACCAATGGATCATAATTGAAAGTTTTCTCTTTTTGTGGACCTTGGATGGCCATGTAAGATGGAGCTGATTTGATTTGTTAAAGTAAACCAACTATCAACAAAAATCTAAACTATGTTTTTTTTGTGATTTTCACAATATATCTGAAAAAAACAACGAACTAAACTAATCTAATGAAAGCAACTATTTTTTATCTTTTATGGTATTTTAAAAAATGTTTCTAATATAATAAATGAAATCTAATACAAGTAATCAACTAGATATATTTGATTACTTGTGCAAGTATGCGAATCTAAATCTAAAACAACTAACTAATTCAATCAAAAAAACCCTCAACCCTACCTCAGAGGTAAGGAATAAATCACAGCTTCTCAAAATCTATTGTTCCCCATAACTTCCCCAATAATGTTGAAAGAAAGCTTTCTAATCATTTGACCTATTTGAAATTGCTTGTATAATTTAAATGAAAGGATTTTACTACTCTATTTGATATGGATTTGTAACGAATAAATTCAAAACTTGACAATTTGAACAAATGAAGCAAAACAAACAAATAATTCCAGGCTAGATAAGCAAGAGCTTTGGAAAATCTAGTTGTATATGTGTCCCCTCATTTTATCCTTTTTTTCTCTATGTATCCATATGATTCTAAGGAATTGGGCATGCAAAGGCGAGCAACAGGATAAGGCACTTGAGCAATGGCATCTTGAAGGAAAATATGGTTACAATGTAAGTGGAAGAGAGATACCACAAGTGAATAGAGCTTGGCTATGCAATTTCCAACATTATTGTGGCATCAATACTATGCAAGATACACAATCCTCAGGCCTTTTTCTTGAATACAAGCATTGAGTATATAGGAATTGGCTGGGATGTGCCTTCATGCACAAGGCAGCCTTAGAGTTCCAAATCATTGGGTGAAGAGGCAATTCAAACCAATTAAATCTATTTAAAAATAGAAGAGGGAAGGAATACCATGCAATCAAGAATATTTTTAGGAAATTTGGTTCAAAACGCACCTTGGAAGTCAATTTAAGTGAAGTGTCACGTGTTTAAATCATGCATGAAAGGTTATGGAAAAATCATGCAGGAGCACTGCCCTGCGTAGGTTAATGATCACAGGACCGTCACCTTGTCCTGAGCGGCAATCACAAAAGCTCTGCCCTTCCTAGGTGGCGGTCACAAAACCGCCGCCCAGGCAGGGCGGTGGTTTTGACACTGAAGGCCAAAACATTCACAGAAAATAGCGGGAAGCTAGAAGAAAGTGTGGAAAAGATAAGTAAAGATTTCTAGGCTACAAATATACACTGAGAATAAGATTAGAAACTCGAACACCTTTTGAAAGGACATGAATCATCATTGGGGACTTTTGTAACCATTTTCCGACAATGTAGCACATGCAATTTTGGGAGCGTATAATTACCCTTCCCACACTCCCTCCACAAAATCCTCATACACTCCTTTTTACCTCCACAAATGGCGTCATTTTCCTCTCCCTACACCATCACTATGGTGAAATCTACCCAATCCCTTAAAAATCACATGCATTCATACGATTTACAAACACAACACACAAATAAGAAAACCAAAATGTGAGGTATAAGACCTTACATTGTCATTGAAAACTCTTTCAATCTCTAAGCAAAAACTTTAACCTTCTTTCCAGGTCCAAGCCCAAATTCCATGCAAGCTCCTTCCAATTTCCAAACAAGTAACTCCCAAAACAATAAAAAGACTCAAATAAATAGAAAAATGATAGAAAGGATGGTGAGGTGGCTCCATGTAGGATGCCACATCATTTCCCCCCAATCCACCTCACAAGTCAAACACATAATCCAAGACTCCATAAATGAGTAAGGTGAGGGTATGACAAATTTCAGTCTTACACACAATACTCTACTCCACGCTTTCAAGGACACAATTAAGAGAGTAGGAAGAAAGTGCAATTAATTACCTATTTTTCCTTCAAAAAAATCATAATAGGGGATAAATTTGACCCCTCATATCATAGGTTGGGTTGATGGGATATTTTAAGGAGTATGGGATAAGTATAACTTGTACCACAAGCCTCCAAAAATGGGCTTAAAGCCCAAATCCGATATTTTAGAGATGGGGATGGGTACACAAATCAAAATCAATTAAAATCCATTCAAAATCATGAAGAAAACAAGGACTATCTACCACATTCATTTCCCCTTTGTCACATCTCCTAATTAGCATTATCCACATAGTTAATTAACTAAATCAAGAGCACATTAAATAAGTACAATAAAATGAGAAGACATTACAATTTAATAAAATCACATACACAACTAAGACAATTAAATAAAAGGGAAAAAATAACATTCACACCCATGGTCACATATGAGGTTACTCCCCCTTAGAGACCTCCTAACAAACATGACAAGTAAAATGACAATGCACACACACACAACTGCCATAGTGACCATGTTGTAAACATTCGGTATTATTCCATAGTTAGTCTCATAGCCCCTTCTTTATTTATTGTGATTTGGTTTCTTGCAAACAACCAAGAAAATACCACCTTCGGCCTCAAAGCCATATCAATACATCAAGAAATTAAAACACATATATCATTTATCAATTAACATCATCATCATACAACATAACTGCATCTTAATCATAGTTAATCAATTATATTTTAAATCAATTATTTCCAATCCCTAAACATCACAATTCTACCATCTCCATTAAGATTCACTATCACCCTACTTCTAGGCATAACCATCTATCACAATTCATCTTTTATGATAACCATGCATTTCATACATCTACTGTATCATATCTATCTAGATGCATTCAACAACATATTATTGATCACCTATTAACATCACATTATTAATAATTCACAACATCAATGAGATAACATGGTTATTCTAATAATCTAAACATAATCACCATTGTCAAGAGTCCAAAATGTCAGTATATAACAAAATAACACTAAATCATCATCATGTACTGCAATATCCATCAATGTCCTCAATATACCCATACAGTCCATAATAAAAGAGAAAACACAATAATCACGATGTCCATAGTGTCTAATAATAGGGCTATCCAAAATATCGAAACAATGTCAAAGTCACTAAGCACTAATAAACAGAAGAGGAGTGGGAACTACAAGGAACAACTGTGCAGAAGTACCGAAAAGGATGGATCTGGAAGATCTAGCTAGACTGGATTACCTTGAGGAGGACTGGGGTGCCTACGGGTTCTTTGGTCTGCAATCTAGGCACCCTGGTCTGTGTAAAAGCTCTTAAACTGGTCTTCACTGGTTTGGCAGATGTTTTGAAAACCTCGTTGTTTATCGCATCAACTTTGTTGTCCCGCGCTAGATGTCGCTAATACTCCAAGATGAAAGAAAGACTTGCAAGACCCCAAAACAAGCATCAAACCCTAAAAAAAATTCATATGAAGGGGTTAGATTGACCTCAACTGCCACAATGGTGGACTAACTAACTGAGTGTTTCACTAAATCTCAGACCCGATGTAGTTCTATGTGAAAGTGTGTGTAGACATGTCCTAGGTTACTTCTGTGTCAGTTGTACTTTGTGAAGTAACAAGTAATAGTTATGTGTAAAAAATGTAATAGAATGTGTGCATGGAATAAAATAGAATCCCTTCCCCTATGAAGTGTGATCCCAGATGTCTCTAGCCTATGTGATTTGATGATTTTCATCATATAGGAAAGGAATATTGATATGTGGTAAATCACTGAGTTTATTAAACTGATGAATATGCTAGATAAATCTACAATAATCCACCTATTATTATCATAAAAAATGATAAACATCAATTTCGTCTTCTATCTATATATTATAGCTACATATCATATCAAGACATATGTAAAATTCCTTTTTTTAGGAAATGAATAAATAAACAATTTAATGACTTGTTGCATATTCCCATATAAATATTTATCTTAATAATAGTTATATATCACAAGATAATTAATAGTATGGTTGTAATTTTAAAAAATAGGGGTTTATAGAGATTGGAAGCTATAACAAATCTTCGATTATGCTTTCAAATTTTACATACAATGAACAATTCGAAACAATCATTATAAAAATTAATTCTCTTATGAAAAATATAGCAAATTCAAATATTTATCTCTCAGATTATTTAATCGAGACATCCAAAAATAATAATGTCTAAAGTGCATGATTTTGTGACTACAGTCACACATACGTCATCACCCGATGAGACACTCTTGTTCTTCAATTCACACTTGACTGTTGAGGGCTTATTACACATGAACCCCACATACTACACTATAGACACCACACCTTACATCTTCATCATATGTCTCATGTCATATGCCTTACATAATACATTGCACATCTCCACGTCACACATATTCTACATAATATACTAATTTTCATCACATACGATTCTAGCCTCATATATCACTCCTATGTTACTAGTCTATCTGCATATATTACATGTCACTCTCTACATTACATTTTACACATTCTACACATCTTGCGCCATACATACTACACTTAGTCCACATCTCGCATCTTACACTTGTCAGTCTACATCATAAATTACATCCTGCATTACATCTTACATACCATACATTGCATCTCACATTACATATTATATATCATACATTACATATTATACTCATCACATGGTCGTTTGTTATCATCATTGCATATACTGCTTTGTTTTCTACACGTTGCACTCACTACCCTATGACGTATTTTAGTTCCCTGGTCCATACTCGAATGCCGAGGGTTTACAAATCAAATGGACCTTACATTCATCACGCATTCATTATTTAAACTTTCATCATATGACATTTCTAAGATAGTGACACATGTTATAGGCTAAATCGTCACTTGCTTTATCCATCTTGTAGTGGTATACGCTTTAGGCTACATCACCACTCCATACTATTCATCTTATAGTGACATACGTTATAGGCTACATCATCACTCCTACTATATCATCTTGTAGTGATATATGATTTAGGCTACATCATCACTCATTCATTCATCTTGTCGTGATATACGCTTCAGCTATAGGGTTCATGCACATCTCTTCTATATGTTGCATATCATCATCATTACGCATACATTCTCATCACAACGTGCTAGACATAACACATAATATTCGACCATTTCCCGATGACACACTCTCGTTTATGGTTCATTCTCGACTGCTGAGGGGGAAAAATAAATGAACATCATTGCATACACTTCCATTCACTCAGGGGGCACGCGGATCCTATCATTCCATTCCATCCATCCAAAACATATTGCATATTATGGTTGCTTTTACTCTTGCTTACTTTTACTTGTTTATGGTTACTTTATTACAAATGCTAGTTAGCTTACTTGTATGTCATTTATCTTTATCATCCACACACGCGTGTTCACGTATTTTTCTAATTGTGATCACAAATACAGGTCTCTTACATGCAGAATGGAGTCTTGCCTTCTACCCTTCCTACACTGGTCGCTAGGGGCATCCACATTCTTTCTTCCAGGTGCTATTGTTTTATTTTGTACTTAGCACTTTACATTACTTGGTTATACATGATTTTGACATACTTGTTATATTTCTAACATGCTAACGGGTGCTTCATTTGTAACATTTATTATGCAGGGACATTTTCTTCCATACTTGTTTGTTCTATTATTTGCTATTGTTTGCGGGCCTTTCCCTGTGTTTAGTGTTCACGCTTGTTTTTTATTTGCGACCATGATGGCATTGTGTGTCTTGCGACATCGTGATTGATGTCCCATGTTTGCAGCCCACTTTGTGCAGGCTTACTTGTCTTCTTGCATGTTTACATTACTACATTGCTTGGTAGCTTTTACACTGTTTGTGTAGCTCATACATTATTTTCTACACACATGTTTGTTTGTACTAACACTCATTTTTGGCTAGCCATCCTTGTTTGTGTGTGTCTTGTTTATACCAAGCACTTTCCTTTCCCATGCAGGTAGAGTTTCAAAATACATGCGGTTGGTCCTCTTTTGGGGTCACATTTCTCCTATAAACGACGTCGTAAGCACCCCCAAAGAGGGGGCATCATTTGGGTTTTTTCTACACACTACATAAAGACTCTACACTAGTTCGGTTCAGTTATATACAGTAAATGGGTTCAGACCAGTCTACGAACCCCATTCACAACGGATTTTATAGGACATGGTTTACCTTAGCATTTTGGGAAGCAGTTACAGGATTGGAGGTTACAGTGGGTGTGCCTCCCTACACTACTTCATCCAGTGGCATCAGATCACCCAAAAAACTAGGGCATACAAATATCTCTTCACACATTCAGGGAAGAAGTTACAGGAAGGAGAATAATGCATCTTTCTCACTACACTTCTTTGACCAGGGTGGCGTGAGATTGCCCAAAAATAATTGTAGTACATGATATCCTTATATACTCTCTTTCTCAACATGGATCGAGTGCAAATGTTCCATTTACACTTTTTCATTTATGTCTTTTACATTTACACACTTTCACATGCATCTTTTACATTTCGTCTTTACACATACACACATAGATATTTGACTACTTGATCATTTTCTCCTTCCATATCTAGTCATATGAGAAAAAAATAGTCAAGTGGGGGAACAACAACAATGACATTAATAACAACACTTCACAAAAACACACACCATACTAGCCATGTAGTTACATCACACACATCAACAATGACACATGCACATCCGCCCTAGGTTCACTCTCATCATTTTTTTGCACATTTTTCATCTTTACTTTCCATTCTTCATAGGGGGAGGGATTCTATTCTATTCCATGCACACATTCTATTACGTTTTCTATATTTAGTTATTTCTCGCTACTTCACAAAGTGCAACTGACATAAGAGCACCTAGGGCACATTATGCACACACACACACCATAACTACATTTGGGTCTAAAATGTAGTGCATCGCTCAATTAGTAAGCCCACTATTGAGGAAGCTAAGGTCATTATGAATCATTCATTTGCATTCTTATTTTTTAGGGTTTTGATACTTTTCTTTGGTCTTTTTTCAGGTCTTCTATTCATCTTGGATTATTAGTGACACCTCGCGTAGGGCATCAAACCTAATGCGATAGACAAAAAGAGTTTCAGACCACCTGTCGGACTTGTGAAACTCAGTTCCAGATATTTTGCATAGAATAGGGTGCCCATTCTACAGACCAAATCATCTGTAGGTTCCCCAGTCCCTCTCTAGGTGCTCTAGTCTAGCTAGAAACTCCAAATCCATCCTTTTCAGGGATTATGCATAGTCGTCCCTACATTTTTCTCCTCCAGTCATCTCTGTGACACAGTCCCGCAAGATCATTGAACCAACTGAGCTCTTTCCCTCTCTCTTCACATTAGGTTGGGGAATTTCATTTGCACAACTTTGTGTTTGGGTCATTAATATTTCTTAATACATTTACATGTATTGTAGATTAGATGAACTATAGGATATCCCCCAGATACAAATTTTTAGTTATCAGAATTATTGATCCACTTCAACAAGGGAAAGTCTTGCTGACCAAAAAAATGGGTGGCGAGAGGCCACTAAGGATTGATCCTTAAAATATCCTAGAGGTAGCGAATCCAGAAATCTTCTTTTAAAGGTTCATGGGACTCTTACTTCATTGGAGAAAACTCCTAAATGCACATTTTTGATATATTGGCTCTATCCCTCTTTGGCGTAACGAAGATAAGCTGGAAGGTTATGGCTCCATTTCTTCAATGATGTCATCATATCTTCAACAGGGATTAAGTATCCCTCATCACTAATCCTATGGTGGAATCAAATTATTCTTTAATGACCGTCCTCTTGTTGTTTGACCTGAATTCAAAGAAAAATCTTTTGCAAAGAAATGCATCAATACGATTAAGGACATTTGGGATACGAACACTAGAAATTAAGTCTCTTAGAAAATGGTGCGATAAAATTTTACCCTGCCCATCAAGCTTAAATATGCTTACTCTTCAATTTTACAGCTTATCTCACTTGAGGTTCTTCTTAAAATCACAGACAATCCTTCAACCCCTTAGAAGGATTGGCGTTGGCAAAACCGTTTTGCCATTCACACAACCCACACCACAAATATGTATCAGCTAATTTCAAAACTTCTCCCCCTGGTGATTTTCTTATAACAATTGATCTATTTCCTTTTCTGACTCTCAATGGAAGAGAATGACTTACATCATTTGGTAGTTCCCTACTGAGGTTAAATGAAAAATTTTGGGATGACATATTCTACATATGAAGCTTCTAGTTAGCCTCACATTAGCCATGTTGGGTCTTGCTGCAGGAGATTGTACCTTTTGTTTAACCCTTGAAAGTATTCCCCACCTTAGAGCATACCCATATGTTCTCAACTTTGTGTAGGACTTCCCTCCACTATGCTCTTCTTGAACTCTTCCCAAAACTTTGCAATTAAAAAGACCGCCTTACTGGAATTCTACCCCTTTATCATCACGACATATGGAATACTTTTGAGATGTTGAGATGTGGAGCTCAATACTTCATTTTAGCATGTTATATTAAACTTGCTGGAAAACACGAACCATAATCGTTAGGCAAGGACCGGACATGGTGCACCTATTTGGGTTGACATCGTGAGGCAAGTAGGAGGAACGTTATCAGTTAGGGGACATAAACGACATAGATACCGGTGCATGAGGTTTATTTAACTCACGGGAATTAGAATTAATTTTAGTATTTAAAGCAGATCGATTGATTGTAATTACAGGCTAAGTGCCATAAGTTTGTGAAAATAGTTATAAGCTAGAAGCTAGGGTTAGAAGAGAGGATTAATGATTATTGAAATAATTTGAGAGAGCGAATTCTTGGAGAAGAAGGAGGAATTTTGAGAGAAAGAAAATTACTATACAGGTGAGAGGTGGGAAGATTGTAAATCTTCATGTATATCTTCTGAAAGATTTGGATAGGTATATTCCACTTGTTTCTTGGAGGTGGATGTAGCCCACCACTGGGTGAAACATGTCTAAACTGGGTTGATTTATATCTCTTGTTTTGTATAGTTCTTCTGGTAGAAATCTACTTTTATTGCAGGAGGCTAAACTAATATTATCTATATAACCCGTGGATAATCCCAACAAACTGGTGGTTATCAGAGCTTTGTTTTGAGGCTTTGTGTGTTGACATATTTACTCACAAAGGGGTTTCTGATGAGTGTAGCTACAACAATCGCAGAAGGAAAAAAAATACAAGGTTAGAGAAGTTGACGGCCGAAATTATTCAATTATGGAAGAGCGGATTGAGGATTATCTGTATCAAAGCTATTTGTATCTTCCGTAGATGAAAAGTTATAGTAGACCTACAAAAATGACTGATGAAGAATGGGAGATTATGATAGAAAGGCTTTGGGATCTATAGATTGAACTTGACAGCATCTGTGGCTTCCAATAACGAAGTGACATCTACAGTAGATTTAATGAAATTTCTTACTAATTTATATGAAAACCTAATGCTTCAAAATAAAGTTTATTGATGAAGTGAAGAGAACATTTCGTTTTATAAGCTACATTGAAGGTGGGGATCTTGACATCTAGGTTTTGCATTGCATGATTTTTGATCGATGTAAAGCAGTTAAAATCAGTTGATATTCGTTTGATGATGAAAGAGAAATTTTATTCTTATGTTATTTGCTGATAGTTGAGATAACTTGGTAATGGTTATTATTAATACAACATCTACTAATAATATTTTAAGTTGATGATGTGGTTACTATAATCTAAATGAAGAAAATCGGCAATAAAAGTACATAGGAATCATCTCTGGGGAAATGATTTGAAGTAGAAAGCTGAGTAGACAGAAGGAGAGATCAAGAGTTAAAAAATGGGAAATCAAAGTCAAGGAATGATAGATCTAAATCCAGGGTAAGGGGAATTCCTGTTAGAATTGCGGAAAGAAAGAAAGGACATGTAAAGAAATAGTGTTGGTTAAAGGATAAAGAGAACTAACACACAGACACAGGTAAAAGGCAAATATTGTAGTAGAGGTAATAATTCAAATGCTATTATTCTTTTTGATAAATAGATAGAATCATGGGTTTTTAGAGTCAAGAACTTCTTTCCATACAACCCTTAATAAGGTTATTCACAAATATGTCTAAGGAAAGGTTGATGCCAAAATCAACAGCACCCCCCGAAGGCTTCATATCTGCAGTTTGTTTGATGAAAAAATGCATGGTGTGTGATTTGCAGACATTGGATCATCTCTCAAGTTGTGGGACCTTTGCGAACTTGAGAGACCTCTAGGAAGGTGGTTACTCTTCTAAACTACCTACCATGAGCTTATACAGTGAAGGAAAACTAAATCTAAACCTAATCTAATTTTTCCAAAGGTGGACATGAAGAGAGATGCGTGTGAAAATGAAGCCTACACTAAAATGGTGAACAATAGAAAAGGAGCAAGCCTTCTATGAGGGAGAAATAAAATAGAGAAAATGGAGTGAGGATGTCACACAGAAGTGACACGCCCAGATTTCAAATCCGCAATTAAAAATCCATGAAAAACACGGACATCCTGCACTGTAAACAGAAAAACTATGCACATAAAATAGATTTGAAAGGGAGAGGCACGGGGAAAACAATAAAAATCATGCAAAGGGTTGAAGAACAGCCACAAAACATGGGTTATTTCCTTCTAGAAGGTTGA
>CM034155.1:467091690-467148972 GCA_019776745.2 Taxus chinensis | reverse complement strand
TGAAAGAGAGAATTTTTTGAAAGGGAATATTACCATCAATAAGCTTCTATGTATGACCATAGGTGAACAGGAGAATGACAATGGGGAGATATTGGATATATAAGAAGCCTATGATTGCTCACGAAAACTTAATAAGATCTATATTAGCACTATCTATTGATGATAACTATGAAGAGTGATTTTAAGTAAATATTTCCAATGAAAAGAATAACGTTACAATTATGCGAATACAAGTAAGATAGAAGGAACAATGTACAAGTCGTGTCTCCCGGAATAGAGATACCTCAAAAGAAATTTCTTTAGATGGATTGATTTCATGGGTTCTCAAGGACTTGGCGTGTCAAGGCCAATTTATAAGCTCCAAAGCCAAAATTATCTATATTACATAGGGTCACTAACAATTCGGCCTCAAAGTGATCTGTTGTTCAATTTTGGGGTATTGATATTATTTCAATTTTTCTTGAGAAGCGCATCATCGATATTAGATTTTCTATGTTTGAGTTTTTTTATGGTAGCTATGCCCTAGCCGATTTTGATAGACTGAAGATGATTCCAGGGCCATAAGTCATTTTTCGTCAAGAAGCTTGAGTTCCTTACGGGCAAGGAATGTGATAACAATATTTATGATTACGTATTGGCGGGAATTATTTCTTAAAGGATGGGGAATTCAAATTGAAATTAAATAGGTTCCACCCATAAACAAGGGAGAAGGGAGTGGCTTTAGTTTGCATTGTTTGATTTGTTGCTTCTGTTTTTCCATTAATTAATTGATTTGACGATAGATTCCAAATTAAAGATGGAAAAGGTTGCATAAGGATTATTCCTGGGTATACGTACCTTGTCGAATGTAGCACGTTAGAGAAGTCTTGACAAGTGGGAATCATTGGTGAAGAGGATGCCTGCAAGATCGATCCTTGAAAGCGTAATGGAACATGACAGGTTGCATTGTCACAAGTGTCCAAACTTGATGTGGTTGTGTTTCAACAACAAGGCTAGAGATGTTAGGCACTAGGAATAATAGAATCAAGCTCAACGATGTTTGACGATGGAGTATCTTTTGTAGTGTCTATATTTATATCAAGGGTTGAAAGGGAGTCTTGAAGTGAGGTCAAGTTCTCATTACATGTTGGAAGACACGTTATTTTTCCCCCCAAAGTAGGTTCAATATCTGTTTGGGTTGAAAGAGAAGTCTTGAATCAAGGTTCAAACTCTTAGTAGATGTTGGAAGAATGTTGTTGCCCAAAACAGGTGCAATGTATGTTTGAACTAATGGAAGAAAAATTTGAAGCGAAGATATGGATTAGGTTTAGAATTAGAGAGTCTTGACCCTTTGTCATCGTGATCTTGTGGAATTTCAGTATGTATAGGAGTTTCAAACAGTAGTCAAATCTTCATTAAAAGTTGTGTATTGGATGTGTCGTTGGTTGCCAAGAGCGTTGTCATCAAGCTCTACAAAGATGACTTCGTCGTCAATTAAGTCTTGGATGGTAATTCTATAAATCGCAACACATTTATCTGTGTTGATGACCATCAATTCGTGATGAAAATCACATATGTGTTAGGTTTGTACCAACATAGCTTCAGATTCCCCCTTCAAAAAAGGGTTTTTGTAATTGGATATCTATCAGTTTAGCCTCTTTTAGTTGATAAAAAAACACTAGAGAGACTTTCCTCCAAGGAGGGTAAACTAATGTTTGACTTTACGTGAAGTGCTGTCTTCGTTAGGTTGTATGATTGGCTTTTTGGGTGCTCGTTCACTGATTTGGGAAAGACATTTGAGAGATTGTTTTGTCATCTTAGTAATTTGTTCTAATAGCTCATTTATGATTTTTTGGTGAATTCATCGTGTTTGAAAGAGAGAGAAAATGAAGAAAGGTGTAATGAAGAAATCAACCTATTATTGTGATCTTTTTTTTTGGCTCAAGCAAGAACAATTAAGGCTATAAGGTGTAAACTTGAAAAAGCTACTCAAAAATAAGATGTGATAGCTCAAACAAGCTATAATGAAAATGGTTTAGATTTGGCTTAAACAAGCTTAACATGCGACAATGTAAGGAGTGCAAGGTTACTCAATAGGAAGTGGGATATAGCTCAAACAAGCTATGATGAATATGTTGATTGGTTGGCTAAACAAACTTAGCAGACGAAAATGTAGGAGTACACTCAAACAGGTACTCAATACAAGTGGGATATAGCTCAAACAAGCTATGATGAATATGTTGATTGGTTTGGCTTAAACAAGCCCTGGATTGTTGATAGGAAGAGTAACTCAAACAAGTGACTCAACATAGTTGTGAACTCAAAATGAGCTTTGAAGGGATTTGTGTCGGATGGGATTTTGTTAAACTTGACATCTGATGAAATAATGAGTGAACTCAAACAAGTCACCCACTGTCATTTGATATAGCTTGAAACATCTATAAAGGATGTTCTGACAATTGATGGAGATAAGGAGTGAACACAAGTCACTCAATATCTATTGGATATAGCTAAAACAGCTATGGTGGATTTTTTGTTGGTTGAAGTAGGCTAATGAAATCAGTGTGACATTTTGATCTTCGTTGTGGGATTGCTTGAACATTTTTCTTGGTATTGAATCGGTCAAGAAATGGTGTTGTGGAACACAACTATGATTTGAATTTTACAATAAACACATTGATATTAGCCAAGTTTTATGATAAAACAATGCTAAACTATTTTTTTTACAAACAATAAGCAGTCATGTGTATCAAATTGTTTTGGCTGAAGAGGTAGATCCTTCGGGAATGATCATTGTTTAATGCAATCATACAAGTATGTTGTGGAATGATGGATGCATGCTCTTATCACTCCAAAAAGATGCGTCCTATGATATACCCTATTCCTGATATACCTAATTTTGTATGGGGACAAAATTGGTACGGGGAACCCTTAGAGTACTGGAGGAGACTCACCAATTCTTACTTTCTTGCTTCAGAGTGAATCACCACATCCAAAACAGGTTTTGTGAAAAGGTGGAAGGTGATGGGGGATGAATGTGTATGGTGTCCTTATAACTCCCCGAATATTTACAGGGATGATGCCCAGGATTCGTTATTACAGCTATTTAGGCGTGACTCGCATGCACCGCATGACAACATTACCTGTAAATGAAGAGCAAGGGCGACGGTAAATACCGAATGTTGTGATGAGACTATGTCTCAAAGTGCAATGCAGATGTGAATTTGTTGGTGCATGGTAGTCAATTCCACGTCACCCAGTGTAGCTTTGGTGGTGATGAAATCCACCTCTACTATGTGCAAAAACAAAATGATGAAGTGATTAAACACAGGGTTCTTTCCAACTTGAAATAAATCACTAGCAGAAAATGATAGTGTACCTAAGCGTGCTAATTTTTTTTTGTTTCAACAATTTTCTTTGAATGGTGGTATGTTTGTGGGATTTTTTGTTTGTTTTTGTGTTTTTTTTGTGACAATATTCCAGCAATGTGGTCCTACAGAAAACAAATTAGTAATTATCCTACAGACAAAATGCTAGAAAAGCGATCGTGGTTGTTTTTTATTTTCTAGATCGCTTGAAGGCGCAGGAAAAGAGCATACACAACCAACGACTGAAAAATATTAATAATATGACAAAGTAAAATAATGATTGAAATGACAATTAGAAAACAAAGCTAGAGGATCCTGCAATGTTAGAACAAGAAACTAAATAATTGCGACCATTTCTAATTTTCCAGATCGCTTGAAGGCACAAGAAAAGAGCATACACAGATACAATTGGAATAGATTTTTTTGTGTTTTTTTAAAATGTTAATTATTATTGCAATTAATCATGATTGCGAAATAGCGATAATGATTAGTTTCACAAAAAATAAAAATGACGAAAGAAGATTGTGAAAACGTTACCTAGAAGTGTTGTGGAAAATTGGAATGTAAGGCAAAAATTTATATATATATATATATATATATATAGTTTTGCGGAGCCTGGGTGGCCTCACATTTTTTATTTCCAAGATCACTTTTAAAGTGCGAGGAAAGAGCATACGTGTGAGGTTGTTACGTTAAAGAAAAATTAAAATTAAAAAAAATAAAAAACAATTTTTTTTGTTTTTTTTGTTAAACAACGACCAGGTGTTTTAGAAGAAATGAAACCAAAAAACTTTTGTAAGTCTAAATTAAAAAATATTTTTCCATTGCATAGATCTTTGTAATACTTTTCCGTTAAAAAAATGAAATCATTCTGAGTTTGGAAGTAAAAGTTATGGCTTCCGAAAGATGGGTTATGGTAGCACTCTGAATGAAAATTGTGAACGTGAGAAAAACACCTCGAGAGCTAGTTTATTTTATTTTCTGACTTTTGTACTTCACCTAAGAAGCTAAAATTTTGACAGCAAGGTTGAAAAATAACAATAAACAGAAATAAAGAATTAGATCACAAAATGATTAACTAAAATGAAAGAAAGAAAAATGATTAACTTCCCCACAAAGCAGTATTTTAGCAAAAGTAAATAAATAAATTGCATTTTCCGGATTGGTTGTCCCATGACAGTAAGATGATAAGCTAATGACTAGTTCATTTGTTTCTGTAGATTACGAGTGAATAGCAAAATCAGAACTAGGAACTATTTAAAATGTACCTCTGCTGTGACGACCGTATGAGTGAATATTTCTACCGTGATCCACAAGTATCAAGATCAGGGTGATATGTCCGTCTGCTAAACACCAAGTGCCGAGGAGATCAAGGCACGATGGACAAGCGTCATAGTTTAATTGTTGTTTATAACCTGCAGATACACCACAAAGAACCACATAACAAAAATGCTACCACAACGTGAAGGTTAACCAAGAAGGCCATAAGGCACGGAAAAAGAGATAATAACGAACAATAATAAACATATAATTGATAACACCACTAATTGAGAAAATAATGGTAACAAATCAAAAGTAACTGAGCGTGTCAGAATGTAAGCTAGGAAAATTACAGTACTAAACAAGGAAGTAAAACACAAACAATAATACCTCCTCCTTCGCATTCCATAGCAAACCTCAAAATGGGCAAGGAAACATGGATGAGCCATGACTGCTTGATATGTAGGTGCTTTTCTCAAACCGGAGCAAGGCCTTCCTGCAATAAGATCTTCTTACTTTACACCTAAATGGAAAAAAGGGGTTATGGATTTGGGATGCTTCAAGATGAGGCTATTTGGGCATTAGGACAAGATGGTAAGGATGCTCTTTACTCAAAGGATGCAAGAGTTCAGACAAGGCATTCAAGCTTATTCTTTGTGTGTACCTTTGAGGGGAGGGGTAAGGCTGTATTTATAGCCTGAGGAAGTGATTAACTTAAATTAAGTTAAGTAATCATAGTTTGAAAATATGGGCAAGATTAGGTGAGTGGTTTGAAAATGTGGGCAAGATTAGGTGAGTGGGGGCCACGAAGAATGGGTGAGGATTTGAATTATATTTTTAATTCAATATTAGAAAAACATGGAGAATAATGACATGTGGTAAGGATTAGGTCATTTTTGGATTTGGAAGGGATAATTAATCAAATTCTATTTGATTAATTCGAAGTGTATTTTTGTGGGAAATGAGGTGGGGGAATTAATTGATTGAAGCCGGATGTGAAATTAAGGTGTCTACACAAATGACTATTAGACCTTAAATTACGATGGAGTAAAGTGTCACTTTGGTGTTGGGAAAGGTGTGATACTTACCAACCCTCAAGGAAATGTCATGCCCTTTTCCTTTAATTTGAATTTCGAATGCACTAACAATGGGGTAGAATATGAGGCTCTCCTTATTGGTCTCATTGTAGCCAAAAGGATGGGTGCTTGTAATATTAGGGTGCTAGGTGATTCATAAATAGTCGCAAATCAAGTATCTGAAGTATATGAGACCAGGGCCGAACATCTACAGCTCTATAAGAATTATGTCCTCGACTTAAGTAAAGGTTTCGATTTCATTTCAATCGAAGCTATACCCAGAGAGCAAAACCTCCTTGTTGACTCTATAGCAACTTCTGCTTCTCGTTTTACTCCAAGCAGCAAGTTAGAAGACACTAGCTTTACGGTTTCAGTCCACGTCAAACCTTTGGTTCACAAGATATCAACAACCCCAATTATGGCTTATGTAGAAGTTGAGAATGAGCTTATCACCTTAAACTACACTGAAAATGACGAAACAATCCTAGGGTATTTAAATGCTTACACAGACTTGCATCCTGTTCATCATAAGATCATATTTTCTCTTATCCCACACTCTTCTTATTACTTTGGAGATTCCATGATAAAACCTTCCTCCATGGAAGGTCTTAAGGTATATGAGGTGGAAGAGGAAGGATACTTAGAACTACCTCCAACCCTGCCTGAATTTGAAGAGGGTAACGCATCCTTAATTGAAGGGACAATCGATATAAACATCGAGATAGAGGAGGAACCAAAAATCTTAAAGTTTGGATCCTCTCTAACTCTAGAGGAAATAAAAATACACACCCAAATCCTCAAGGAGCATGAAAAATCTTTTGCATTTAGCAACAAGGAAATGATGGGAATTGTGCCACACGTGGTAGTTCATAACCTCATCATTAAGCTAGATGCTAAGCCAATTAAACAAGAGTCAATACTCATGAAGTTAAAGGTGGCCCTCGTGGTGAAAGAAGAAGTGATGAAACTCTTACAAGTGGGGTTTATCAACCTATTATACTATTCACAATGCGTATCTATTATCTTCTCTATTCTCAAGAATAACGGAAAAATCTGCATTTGCATAGACTTTCGGGATATCAACAAGGATTTTCCCAAGGACGATTTCCAATTACCATCCATCGATGTTATTTTTGATGCAAAAATTGGTTATGAGTTGTTGTCCCTTATGGATGGGTTTTCTGGATATAACCAGATCAAAATCTATGAGGAAGATCAGACTAAACCTACATTTATCACTCCTTAGGGAACATATTGTTGTGTTGTCATGTCGTTCAGAATTAAGAACGCTGGTGCCACATACCAATGGGTGATGACCTATATATTCCATTATCTTATCCATAAGATTGTGGAATCCTACATGGATGATCTTCTGGATAAGGCCAGAAAATTCTGCGATCACCCTAAGGTGCTTCGTGTCATCCTTTCTCGCTTAATCGAATACGATGTCATGATAAATCCAGAGAACTATGTATTTAGTATAATGGGAGGCAAGTTGTTGGGATACATCATATATTCACAAGGGATATGATTCGAGTAGTACTGGAAATTATTCCACCATTAGACGAGTCTGGCATCAAATATTTTCTTGGAAAACTCGGTGCAATCCTAAGGTTTATCCCTGATCTAACCTTTTCTATTCACCCGATCAACAATTTATTAAAAAAGGATTATTACATTGATTAGACAAAAGAATGCAATGAGGCATTTGATTCAGTCAAACGGTTCTTACTATCTCCTCCCACACTCATGTTGCCTAAGTTAGATCTCCCCTTAATTCTATATTCGTGAGCTATGGATGTGTCATTAGCTTGCATGCTAGGAGGATGATGATAAAAAAGAACTTGTAGTCTATTTTATTAGTCAAACATTACTTGATTGTGAGACACGTTACACACAAGAAGAAAAGGAATGCCTTGCTATAGTCTTCGCAACAAATCTCTTAAGACATTACATGCTTAATCAAGAAACAAGAGTCATTGTTAAAATGGATCATCTACGTACATTTTTCACACAAGGGTCCTTATCTTATAAATTTGGACGCTTCATAGCTCTGATGGACGAGTTTGAGCTAACGTTTTTTAATCAGAAGTCTATCAAAGGATAAATCATTGCGTACTGGTTAGCTGATAACCCATTAGATGGTGGCAATCTAGTAAATCTAGACTTCCCTGATAAGTGTGTGTATTTTGTTGAAACCAAGCCTCCCATTTCTGAGTGTCCATGGTATAACAATATCATTAATTTTATTATAAACCATAAATACCCTAAAGGGGCAACATCAAAACAAAGAAGATGGCTACGTGTTATAGCCACTAAGTACGTTATCTTGGAACATGTGCTCTATCATAGAGCATTTGATGGAATGTTGTTAACATGTGTTGACGAAGAAGAGTCCAAGAAGATTCTTTATGAATCACATAGTGGATTATGTGGAGGTCAATTTGACAGCCACGCCACTACTCAAAAGATACATCAAATGGGCTAATTATGGCCCATGTTAGAGCATGATGTGGTAGATTTTGTGTGCAAGTGCCATAAATGTTAGGAGTTCTCCCATGAGATCCACATATTGGCACAAGCCTTGCAACCAATTGCAACACCATGGCCCTTTTCCACGTGGGGCCTATATTTGATAAGGAAGTTCTCTCCCTCATCAATAGATGGTCATAATTTCATAATCACAGCCACAAAATATTTGACCAAGTGGGTAGAGGCCATGCCTCTTACAACCGTACCTGGATGTGTAATCACTAAATTCTCTGAACCAAATCATTTGTAGGTACAGATTCCCACAAGTCAATATCTCTGATAATGACATGTCTTTCAAAAACGACGAAGTATGTGAACTATGTGAGAAATTCAAAATAAATCATCACACAGCTTCTCTCTATTACCCTAAGGCCAATGGGAAGGATGAGGCAACAAATAAGATGTTAAAATCCATCCTCCTTAAGGCTATCGAGGAGAACAAGCAATATTGGAATTTAAAGTTATACCCAGCCTTATGGGCCTATCAAACATCAATAAGAATACTGATGGGGGAAACCCTCTTTTATTTGGTATTTGGTGTAGAAGCAATTTTACTGCTCGAAGTCAAAATACCTAGTCTTCACATCTCATTACAAGGAATTTTAGGAGAAGAAGCCTATCGAGAGGTGCAAATATTTCAATTATTAAGCCTTGATGAGGCTAGGCGCAATGCCGAATAACGATATAGTGTTTACGCTGATCGAATGGCTCGACAATATAACAAGAAAGTTTACGAGCATGGAATTAATGAGGGAGATTTGGTTTTAATACTCATAGCTGAATAGAAAAAAAAGACCAACGAAGGAAGGAAATTCAGGCCTAGGTGGTTGGGTCCATATTGAGTAATAAAAGACTATAAAAATGGGACATTTAATCTATGTACACTAGAGGGTAAGGAGTTTAGTGAATCTATAAACTCTCTTCACCTAAAGAGGTATTACACATGATTCGCCTGCATTTCCACATGTAAATTACTACATCCGCATTGCATTTTCATCTGTCGGTTAATTTCGTAAATTTGTAATCAAGGGAATTATTCTTATAGCAATTCCTAAAAACTTATGAAAATATCGAAAAAACATTCAAATCATATCTCTTCAAATCCTCATAGAGTCATCAATTTTTTCTGAATCATTTCATCAGTTCAAACAAGATAAGACAAGCTTTAACAATAACCATACCAAGCCCTGCATACTCGGTTCCACTTGTAGTTTCTTCTAGATTAGGTGTCTTTGCCTACGGTTTGTTCTAGAAGCTTTATGGTGTCACATCTATCCCATATACATCTCTTTGGAAATAATAACATTCTAAACATTTTTCCTTGATAAATAAGTCAAATACAAATCCACAGAAATTTTTTATTTTACACATTTCTTTTCCCTACCAACCTTCGGTGTTGAGCCTGCATCTCTTACTAATGGCGTATGGTTAGGAAAGGAAAGAAATTCCCTTACTCGCCTATGCCATTTCCATGGTGATGAGCCCATACTTCCTATTGGTAGCATTGAGCAAAGTGTAGGGGGTCTCTTCGAAAAATTTGAAAGTTAAAAGAGGTTCATTCAAATGTTGTGAAATCATAAATCAGAGCAAAGTGAGTTAGATGTCCAAAATTCCAAAAGATTTTAAAACCTCAAAACCATATTTTGTCAACCAAGTTTCCATCTACGGATCTAAGTCTAGATAAAATGGAAAACAATTCACATTTTAAAATATGAAGCAAACTTCAGTAGAATGAGGTTGTAGGTTCTCAATTTGGTTTTTGCCAAATCCTTGTCTTTCTCTCATCATTACCATTCAACAAATTTATATAACTTGTGCCCCTTCTGGCTCTTCGTGTTGAGCCCTCACATCTTACCAGTTGCGTGGAGTTAGGAGTGGGGAAATTTCATTCTCCTATCATATCACTCTTTCATCACATTTTTCCAAAATAATACAAAGTGTCGAAAGTTGCTTAGAGAAGCTGAAGTTCAGCATTACACTATATTTGCATTGCCATATATCATCATTACAAAACATAAAAATAAATCATTCTGTTAGCATTCATATCCACTACATACATTCTAAAAAGTATTAAAAACTTGAAGTTCTAAACATCTAGGGTACACATGTGAAGTTATCCAAGAGGAATTCAACTCTGATACAATAAATTATTGAACCAAAAAGAAGACTTTGTATATGTATCATAATAAATCGAGTTTGTATACAATGCCCTTGTTAGGAATATCTATGTTGTAGTGTGAACATAGAATATTATGTAAGTGATTATATTATCTAGGATAATATAATATGTGTTGTAATAATTAATTACATTATTGTAAATGTAATTATGAGTGGGTGAGTAAATATTGTTATGAGTTGTTGAGTAAACAAATCATTAACAATATTAGTTTTGTGAGAAAACAAAATCTCACGTAAAATAGCATGGAGTTGTTTTAGGAGTTATGTGTGGAGATATTTATGGAGATTATATCTCCTTAAATATAGGAACAACATCTCCTATTTAAATGGATGTAATACTTCCTATGAATGTAGCAAGAATAAAGAGTAAGATTTCAAAAAAAAATTATGCAATTATGATATTAACTTTTCAGCCCTCATGCACTAGGTGTGGTCAAAATTCTTGCAATGGGCCCAAAATATACAAAAAAATCATATAGATTCCCGAAAAAATGACAAGCAAGAAATAAAAGGTCCAATGGCCTATCAATCCCTGTGGGATCCCTGAGATGGTGCACAACTACGTCCAGGACTCCTACTACAGCTACGATGTCGAGAATGTACTGAATGGTGGGAGTGATTGTGACCGCAACCACTGGTTGTGGTCTCACTACAAGAATGGCTCCACCTCATCAATTTCTCAGCTATCTGGTATGCAGAAACCTGAGTGTGGTGAAATGTCATGATCTTTGTTGCTCACTAGATAGGTGCAATCATGTCAGTGTGTCTATTGGCTGCTAATGACTGTCATGTGTCCTCGATAAGATCAGCTCGTGTCTTACCTAAAGGGATTAGTAAGGTTTCCATGCACACTCGATGAATAAGTTCTCGCCATCCCTATGCAGTCGCTCCAAAACACAGAAAAAGAGCAAGTTAGTGCCACATTTCAAGAGACAAGCTCATCAAAAACATAACAAAACATTGAGAATCCAAAAAAAATAAAATTAGCATGAGTTTTATGCATTCTGTTTAGAACCTCCGCCTTGTACAAGGTAGCAGTTTTGCAACCGCCGCCCTGACAAGGCGGCGGTCCTGAACCGAATCTTTTTTTTGGCTATATGGACCTAGAAAGCTCCTAAAAATGCTAAAACAACCATTTTTTGTGAAATAAGAGAATATCCTATGGGCACCCCCCTAGAGACTCATTTAAAACAAGAAATTATAAAAATAACCCCTCCTAGGAAAATATTTTGACATTTTTTACATTTTAATTTTTTTTAAAAATAAATGAGAAAAACCAACCTTAGACTATGCAGCTCGTTCTCCCATTTGCAAAGGCATGATCATGAGGTCGTAAGGAATGCTTCAGCTGTACTCACGTCAAAAATAGTCACAGTGGGCCCATAGCTCAAAAACACCAAGTCAATATGCGCAAATGAATTGAAAATTGGGTTTTTTTTAATATATATGTTGTTATAACTTCGTTTTCAGTACATATGTTCGCAGGGTTGGAGCCCTGGTAGAGATAAGTTATTATCCCCGTACAAATGGTAAGTCCTCTTGTCGTTTTAATTTAGTGTTTATTTTTTGATATTTTATCTATCTACACTTGAGTCTTCTTTTTGTTTTGCAGGTAGTGGGAGTTTGGACGGCGATATTTTGACATATGGGTGTGTCAGGTGTAGCTTCTAACTCCCCATTTTAGGAATGTCATACTTGAACTTTGCATTTTATGCCTTTTCATGGCTAAGACGCTTCTCTTAGGTGGCAATATGTACGCACCCAAAATTACATGTGCTACATTGTCAGAAAACAATTACAAAAGTCCCCAATGATGATTCATGTCCTTTCAGAAGGTGTTCGAGTTCCTAATCTCATTCACAGTGTATATTTGCAGCCTAGACATATTTACTTAGTTTTTCCATGCTTTCTTCCAGCTTCCCACTCTTTTCTATGCATGTTTTGGCCTTCAGTTTCAAAACCACCACCCTGCCTAGGTAGAGGTTTTGTGAGCGCCACCCAAGTAGGGCAGCGATTTTGTGGCCGCCGCCTAGGACAGGGTGGTGGTTGTGCAATCATCACCCTACGTAGGGAAACGATCCTGCGTGATTTTTCTAGAACCTTTCATACATGATTTAAACATGTGACGCTTCACTTAACTTGAATTCCAAGGTGCGTTTGTGAACCAAATTGCCTAAAAATAGTCTTGATTGCATGGTATTCCTTCCCTCTTCTATTTTTAAATAGATTTAATTAGTTTGGACTGCCTCTTCACCCAATGATTTGGCACTCTAAGGCTGCCTTGTGCATGAAGGCACATCCCAGCCAATTCCTATATATTCAATGCTTGTATTCAAGCAAAAGGCCTGAGAATTTTTTGTATCTTGTATAATATTCCTACCACAATCCTGTTGGAAATTGCATAGCCAAGCTCTGTTCATTTGTGCTATCTCTCTTCCACTTGCACTGCAACCATAATTTCCTTCAAGCTACCATTTATCAAGCACCTTCTCCTATTGCTACCTTTGCATTCCCAATTCCTTGGACTCATATGGACACACACAGAGAAAGAAAGGATAAAATGAGGGGAAAAGCATATATACAACCATATTCGTCAAAGCTCTTGCTTATCCAGGTTGAAATTATTTGTTTGTTTTGCTTCATTTGTTCAAAATGTCAAGTTTTGAATTTATTCGTTACAAATCCATATCAAATAGAGTAGTAAAATCCTTTCGTTTCAATTATTCAAGCAATTGAAAATAGATAAAATAATTAGAAAGCTTGATTTCAAAATTATCGGGGAAGTTGTGAGGAACAATAGCTTCTGAGAAGCTATTGTTCCTTACCTCTGAGGTAGGGTTGAGGTTTTTTTGATTGAATTAATTAGTTGTTTTAGATTTAGATTCACATACTTGCACAAGTAATCAACTACATCTGGTTGATTACTTGTAATAGATTTCATTTATTAGATTAGAAGCATTGTTTAAAATACCAGAAAAGATAAAAAATAGTTGCTCTCATTAGATTAGTTTAATTCATTTTTTGTTCAGATATACTGTGAAAATACCAAAAAAAGCATAATTTAGATTTTTTTTATAGTTAATTTGCTTTAACAAATCAAATTAGTTCCATCTTACATGACCATCCAAGGTCCACAACAAGAGAAAACTTTTAGTTGTGATCCATTGGTCCCAAAACCCAATGGATTAGAGTTGTTAACCGACATTGATACGGTCCTACGCGTACTTGTTCTAAAAACACTTGCTAGGTATTATGAGAATATTGAACATCTTAACCTCGTAAATATCACAGCCAATCAGGCTTACAATTTTTGAACCACCCCAAAGAGGAGATTGCGTAACCGCCCTTGGTCGTAGGCTCTTTGCCACTCGCATGACCATACATAGACCACAACCTCCACGAGTTCACGGTTGTGATCCCCAGGTCCCACAACCCAACATTCCTGTTGACCAATCAGACATCGACACTAGTTTATGTGCATTAGTCTTTAGATCATGCCCACTTCCACCTGACATTATTGCACAACTTTCCATGTTGAACATAACAACCGACTAGGCCAAGGCTTTCTGGACTAGACCCGAAAACCTACCATAGACCTTGTGGCTTCAATATGCCTCTTGTTTCTCACTTCCATGACATTGTCTTGAAATTTATTCGTGGTGTCCGCAGGCTATTTCCTGTACATTCCAAAACTAGTAGACATAATCTCGGTGGAGGTCGATATTGTCTAGAGCCTCCGAGTAGCCATTCTATCTGACTGTTCCATCACACCACTTCGGGTTAGAGAGGCTCTCTTTTCCTTAGACTCACAGATCTTGATATTGCGTGTTGGAGACATTAGGTTGCCTCAATAGTTTGTTGATCGTTTCCATGCTATCCACACACACATCCATTCACATTCCACATTGGTTGTCCTGGTACGACCTCGGGAGGTCGGGTGCAAAAGAAGGTCACGTGTTAATTTTTGTTCGTACAATAATCCACCTATGTGGAGTTAAAAGGAAAGTATATCATTTTGCATCTTTAAATTGGAGAGATAAGGAGTTTTTTTTTTTGTGTGTGTGTTAGTGCACTTGGAGGTTTTTGGTGGATCCCTATCCCACTTGGGAGGCATAAAGAGATGGCCACCATATTTCCCTTCTCCTTTGGCTTAGTTTTTGAGCCTATGTGGTTTTAATATGTTGAAAGTTTTCTTCTTAGTGTTTTACTTCTTTAATGTTTCATACTTGTATGTGTATATGTGTTGTTGAAGCCATTTTGTGAAGCTGCCCTAGTTGCAAACACCCCTTATTTCTCCATTGTTGGTGCTCGGGGGGTAATGAGAAGGTAAGATTCATCTTATTATTGGATTAAGGTTGGGAGGTGAGTGTTGCCTATGTTCCCTTCCTTTTCTATTGTGTTGAAGATGGAGAAAAAAAAAGGAGTTGCAAGTTGGTATCTTGGATGAAGTTGCATATGTGTTTGAGACAAAAAAACAGAGAGTTTGTTGTAAGATTTAACATGTTGTCTCCAACTTTGAGTGGAGGGATTTTGTATACTTGTATTTTAAGTTTAAGCTTTTTTGTAAAGGATTTTTTCAAATCTCAAATGAACTATCAAACCATGGAATGTATATGTTTGAAATAGGGCATTTGAATGTTGCATTTTATTGATTGTTGTATCTCATTAAGATCTGTAACTTAAATCAAGTGTACATTTTATTTACAAATTGGAAATTGTTCTTATTTGAACTAGAAATAAAATGAAATATGTGTTTTGCTTTTCCTTTGAACTGTGCTCATCATTCTTTACATTTATAAAAGGAGCATATATATCTAGTTGATGTTTACATTTATTTTCCTTTTTTTAAATGGTGTACAAAGTGGTAGAACTTTATCATGGTTGCTATACTTTAATCAATATTACAAAAAAAATTGTACAATTAGTTCCTTTTGATTAAGAAAGAAATTTGTCTTATTTCCCACTTGTGCAACTCTTATAAAGAAAAAACTAGACCAAGAATTTTATATATATGTATGTATGTATGTTAATAAATAAAACATTATATGAATAAAGGTTTATTGTGAATTAGATCATGTTGCTTTATTTAAAACAAAATTACAAAAATAAATTGGAATCAGCTTGCATTTTTAATTGAACAAAAAGAATTTATTTAAAAAAAGGAGATTAAGGTGGGGGGTTGCATGGCCCACCCCACCCTGTTATATTGTTTAAGGGGTGGGTCATCTATGGCCACCCATCCCACAATACTCTATGCACAGTCCTCCTTTTGGGGCCGCACCCCCCACTAAGTTCAACCGCATATATAAAACCCTACCTTGCACACTTATAAACATAAAAATGTATGTATGTATGTATGTATGTATGTATGTGTATGTATATATATACATGCATATATACACAAAAAACATATATAAAAATATACACACAAATCTTAGAATGAGAAAATCTAAAACAAAATAAAATGAGGGTAATATAACACCCTAACCAGAAGCTTTCTGGTAAACTATTTTAAAAAATATATATGGAAATGAAATAGTGGGGTTAATGGAGGAAGAAACCCCTCCCATGGCAGATCTTGCATACAAAAAAAATTCCTCCATAGCTTCCATATACTCCAATGGCCTCCATCCTCTTCTCCCACCTGCAAAAAAAAACCCTACATGTGCAAATGAGAGAAAATAGGGAAAACTATCAATAAAAAGAAAACATAAGGATGTTTAGGGATTTTAGTCAAACCTAGAATCTAGGGCTCTTATTGGTTTAATCCAAGGGTGAAGATTAGATCCTACACCTTTTAAGTTGTAGCTTATTTGATGGGAATTTATATTTTATTAAGTGTATGGGTATTTAATTAAGGGGTCACCTAGGGTATTCTATACATGGGTGTTAGTGGGTTAAGTTGTGTTGTAGTCTCTCTTCATTATGGGTAATTTAATTAAAGTTGTACATGGGGATGTTTTTAATAAATTATCTAAGAGAAATAAATAAATGAAATTTTAATAATGGGACTTATAAACTAATGTGGAGCATGGGGGTAGATAAATAAATTATTTTAGGGGTTAAAATAATTAAAGTTAAAAGTGTAGTTAAATAGATTAACATGTGGCATGGGTGTTATTTACTTAGTGAGATATGATTTAATTTAACTTAGGAAATGTCTTTATAAATTTTAATAGGGGCCTAAGTAAATAAAAATAACGGAATTAAATAAATAAGTTCAATATGGATATAAGGAAGGGATTTTAAATTTGCAATGAAAAGTGAAAATAAATTAATATTAATTAGCGAAGAATAGTATTAACGGCTAAGAAATTATTAAAAGCAATATAAGTATTTAAAAAAACAATTCCCCGTAATTTTCTTAAGTGATTGATGGAGCTTTGACATGGTTTTGGTGCGTCCATTTTCGGGCGTTACATTCCTACTCCTTATTTTTCCAGTCACACTGCGACATAGTTCCATGACTTCGTCGAATCATATGAGTTCTTTCCTCTTCCTTATTGCACATTAGGGTTAGCATTTTCTTTTGCATAGCTATTTAGCTCATTTACATTCTTATTTACTACATTTATCTACTTTATTTACAGTTGTTCATAGCTTTAGATTAACTATCTCCATGCTACATAGTTAGTTCATTTTTTAGTTAATCATTTTGGTGAACCCAACTCAATCATACATGCTTCCATATTCTTCATTCCTAAGGTTTAGTCACCATGAGTATCTTAATCAATCATTACTTGCTTTCTAATCCTACTTTACTACATAGAGTCCAACAATTTCTTGCTACTACTCGTATTCGTGCTAACATACACCCAAACGTGGTTTATTGAGTCTTTTCCTACACCTTTTGCTCACATATAATGTTTAAGTATAACCTTCCCTCTGATGTTCACACTTTTGATAATGACCCGCCTTTACGTATCATCTCTTGTATTTATGATGTCGCTGTTAAGCGTACTTTGATTGATAAGGGATCTAAACTTAACTTGTGTCCTATGTCATTTCTCGAAGTTTTAGGTCTTACCGCTCATGACATTAGCCCCTCTAGTGTTTCACTGCATGATTATGATGGTTCTATCCGACCATGTTTTGGTCACATCACATTACCCATCACGGTTGTTCCTAAAACTACCCACATTGTCTTTTTTGTTGTTGATTTTCCAATTTCCTATAACTATCTACTTGGTAGGCCGTGGCTTCATGCCATGCAAGTTATCACCTCTACTATCCATAATTGTGTTAAATTATTATATGATAGCATTGAATACACTATTTTTCATGACCATGATCCATTCTAGTATTGCAACCAGGATCCTAATACTAATCTTCCTATTCCACACATCGATATTACAGATGCGGCCCAACCTAGGGAAGAACCACCACACTTACCACCACTTGACGATACTATTTGTGTGATAGATTCAATTTCTTCTATGCCATTGACTAAGTTACTACTAATGTTATGATTCCTTGTCAGGGGCCTGTCTAGTCTATGGATGTCGCTCTATCACATACACCTCCACATACATTGCCTACTTCAGTACGCCCACCATTCACGTGTACACTCTTCTTGAATAACTCATATTGGGAACATATTCCATTTTATCCTACATGCGATGTTATTATATGTTCTCATGATGCTCTATGTCATCTTAGTTTCACCTTTGAGGATCTACATCCTTCTACTCATGACCCTCATCTCTACTATGGCTTTATAAATATTAATGCCACTTATGGTTTGTGTGTATTTCATCTTCTAGTATATTTATCACGTACCCCTCGTTCTTCTCCACTCACATTATGGTAATCTTAGCTTACTTATATTGGAGGCACATTAGATCCTAGTCTTACAGACATTTCATTTCCTATGCCTTTCGATCGTGCTTTTATCTGCAATAGTTCTTTTCTTGTCTATTCACAAAATGTCACTCATTAGTATGCACATAGCTACCCACTTCCTCCTTTCACCGATGAGGAATACACTATGGGCATGTAAAAATTACGCCTTAATGGCTCATTGCATGATTAACTAGACACTATTGCTTATCAAGTCACGAATTCTTATCCATATGACTTTGACCCAGAGGACAATGATCTGCTTGATCACTTTACATGATCTTATTACACACACTCGGGGGGTATAACATCTAATCCCCCCCTTCATTCTAACATATTTACATAGGTATACATCACATGCATATCATATCTTACCCCCACATTGTCTTAATGTAGTCACACTCATCATACATTCTAGTGCTATTACCCGATGACACACTTTTGTGCTTAGGTTCACACTTGACTGTTGAGGGATTACTACTACACTACACTCTAGGCATTACATACTGCATCTAGTCACACATCACACGGCATCATACATTATGTACCATACATTCTCCACTTTCTTCTACCACATTGTGCCATTTCCACATTCATACATCATACATTATCCTAGTCCTCACCTCACGTGTTTTGCATTATACACTATTAGGATATTTACATATATTGCTTCACATCCTATACATATTCATATATCATACATCATACACTGCGCGTCTTCATGTCATTTTCTACATACTATACATGTCTTCATCACATATGACTCTAACATTACATTCATCCATACATACTACATTACTCATCTATCTACATGTGTTACACTATGTGTTATACATTAAATTTTATGCATTCTACATACCTACCATCATATTTTATACACCACATTTTTACATATTCTCTTCATCTCATGGTCATCTTTTATCATTACATATACTACATTGTCTTCTACGCGCTACACTCACTATCCTATGATGTACTTTAGTTCCTCAGTCCATACTCAACTTCCAAGGGTTTACAAATCAAATGGACCTTACACTCATCACGCGTGCAAAAATCCTAGGATAATGACATACGCTTTAGGATAAATCATCACCTATTTTATCATTTTGTAGTGGTATAAACCTTAGGCTACATCACCACTTCTTTATTTCATCTTGTAGTGATACATTCTTAGGGATAAATCATCACTCATTTATTCATCTTATAGTGATATATGCTTAGGCTAAATCATCACTTATACGTTCATCAAGTTTTGATATATGCCTCGCCTATAGGGTTCACGCAAACATCATTTATAGATCGCATATTACCACTACACCTACACATTCATCACAGCTCATTAGACACAACACACACTACTCAACCATTTCCCAATGACTCACTCTTATTTATGGTTCATTATTAACTACTGAGGGGGAAAATAAAATAAACCTCATTTCATACAATTCCGTTCACTCAGGAGGCACGTAGCTCCCATCATTCCATCTTGAATTCCATTCCATCCATCCACAACATACTGCATTGTCTTGGGGGCAGTTACTCTTGTTTACTAGTGTTTTACAATATCATTTTACTACACGTGTTAGATTGATTTATTATATGTCATTATCTATACCATCCACACATGCGCGTTCACATATTTTTTTAGTTGTGATCGCAAATACAAATCTTTTACATGCAACATGGATGCTCGCCTTCTACCCTTCCTACACTGGTTGTTGGGGGCATCCACATTTGATTCTCACATGTATTATTGTTTCATTTTGTACTTAGCACTTTACATTACTTGGTTATTCACGCTTTGACATATTGGTTATTTCTCTAACCTACTAATGGGTCCCATGTACAACACTTGTTTTGTAGGATTACATGTTTCCATGGTTACTTCTTGTTTACTTATTTGTTACATTGTCTGCCATTGTTTTCTTTTATATGTGGTCCTTGCACTATGTTTGGTGTGCACACTTGTTTGTTTTTTGTGGTCATGATGGACTTGTGTGTCTTGTAACATCGTGAGTGATGTCCCATGTTTTTGACCCACTTTGTGCAGTTTACATGTCTTCTTTTATGTTTACACTATTGTTCTTGGTAGTTTTTACACCGTTTGTGTACTTTACACTTGTTTTCTACATGCATGCATTTTCATACTAACACCTTTTTGGCTAGCCATCCTTTTTTTTTCATGCCTTGGTTTCTAGCAAGTGCATTCCCTTCCCATGTAGGGCAGATTTACAGAGTACATGTGGTTGGTCCTCTTTTGGGGCCACATTCTCCTATCAGTGATGTCACATGCACCCCCAAAGAGGTGGGCATAATTTGGGGTTTTTCACATACTAACACATAGATTCTACACTGATTTCGTTCAGTTACATACAACGAGTGGGTTCAGACCATTCTATGAACCCCATACACAACGTCTTTTATAGGACATGGTGTCCTTAAAATTTTGGGAAGAAGTTACAGGATTAGAGGTTATAGTGAGTGCGCATCCCTACACTACTTCATCTAGTGCTATTGGATCACCCAAAAAACCAAGACAATACAAAGATCTCTTCACACACATTCAAGGAAGCAGTTAGATCTTGAAGGACACAGAGCATTTCCTTCCTACACTTCTTCATCCAGGGTGGCATGAGATTTCCCAAAAAACTTGTAGTATAGGATATCTTTCTACACTCTCTTTCGCGGACATGGGATCAGGGTGGGACCAGTTTATTTACAGGCGTCTTTACATTGTGTTTTTACACATACTACATATTGACTACTGAATCATTTTCTCCTTGAATGACGACACTATGAGAAACCAAACATTTCAAATGAAGGAACAACACTAACAACGTCAACACAACACTTACGCGACAAACATGTGCTTTACTAAACCATGTAGGTACATTACACACCACAACAGACTACAATGCATTCTTGCCATAGGTTCACTCTCATCAATTTTTTCTTTGGCATTTTCATCTTAGTTTCCATGCCTCCTCCATATTTTTTGTCAATTCCAACTTTGTTTGGTCCATTAACGCGTTTCGATTACACCCTTTATGGACTCCAAATACACCCTATATCGACTTTATGTTACCTGATATTTCATTCCCCAACATAAAGTGGGGGGAAAATGTGTCAAAAATCACGAATTTTAGACCCTTTATTTATATGCGGTCTCATATACCTAAATTTTTTTGGGGGGAAGGTTCTTGAGTGAAGAAAGTACTAATTAAACCCCATCTTTTGGCCATCTTGTGTTTTATTTTATTTCATCTATGACCAGCCATTTTCATAACATTGCCCAGTCTATTTGATCATTTCCCATTATTTAGCTCAAATGGGGTGCTCAGGCTAGTACTAGGGCACCCGTGGGCATCCTGGTCCTACCAGGGATGCCCGGTCCTTTTTCCACTTTCCCGCCACATTTTGGGATCTTTCTAGTTGTTTTACATATTTATCTTTCTTCTAGTCGTCCTTTTCGGGGTTAAATTATGAAATTAGATCAAGAGAACCCTAAAAAATATAAAGTTCTGAGACCATAATGAGGCGACATAAACATCACTGACTATACACTCCATTAGATTTGCATCCTCTATTTACATGGAGATCACTTGCATCCACATAGCTCCATCATCACGGGGCACAAGACCAGACATCTGCATCACACTTCATAGGGGGAGGGATTTATTTTATTCCATGCACACTTTCTATTAAATTTATACACAAAAATAGTTAGTACTCATTACTCACAAAGTGAAATTGGCACAAGAGTAACCTAGAGCAGGTCACACACACTGCCACCTAGAACTACTGATAGGGTATGAGATGTAGTGCAATGCTTAGTTATAAGTCCCACCATGTGGCAGCTGAGGTCAGTCTAACCCCTTCATTGGATTTGTTAGGGGTGAGGTTTATTTTGGGGTCTTGAAGGTCTTTCTTTCATCTTGGAGTATAGTGACAATCTAGTGCAAGACAACGAATTGATGCAAAAACAATGAGGGGTTTTAGACATTGTGAAAACTAGTGAAGACTAGTTTCAGAGCTTTTATATAGACTAGTGCACATAGATTACAGACCAGAGCGCCCATAGGTGCCTTAGTCCTCCTCTAGGCACTTCAGTCCAACTAGATCTTGCATAGCCATCCATTTCGGGAATTTTACACAGTCGTTCATGCTCCCGATTTTTCCAATCACACCTGTGACACAGTCCCTTCACTTCGTCAAATCATATGAGTTCATTCCTCTTCCTTCTTGCACATTAGGGTTAGCATTTTATTTTATATAGTGCTTTAGCTCATTTATTATTTTTATTTACTGCAATTTATCTATTTTTTACAGTTGTCATAATTTGATTAAAATATCCTCGTGCTAATAATTAGTTCCATTTTAGTTAATCAAGGACATGCAAGATGAAAGGATGCTAAGATGAGGTATGCGTGAATATTCCCTAGAATTAGAGGGGCTTGGTTATAGTTATTCCCCAAAGGGGGTTGGTAATGTATGTAGTGTTCGATAAATGTTTTTGGTCAAGACTAGAGAAGGGAAGTATGACGGTGGGGAAGTCTCATAATTTTGTAAGATTGATTCAATGAAGGGATATAAGAATGAAAAATTGTGTATGATATGGTGATAAGTGATAGTGATTTTAGATGTATGTATGTATGATGGTTTATGAATACATAATATGTTAAGGTAATGGAATGAGTTTTTATTATAAAAGACCCCTAAACAGTCATATAAGAACCAAAGAATATGAGGGGTCATCAAGAGGTGGTATAGTGACAAGAGTTCCTACCAAAAGACCAAGTTTTCATTTAGCAGGGAACATGGTCGGGAAAAAAGTAACAGGAGGACCAGCGATTGTGGAATTTTAAATGTGTTATGACTAATGGTAGGAGGATAGTTCTTGACGAAAGAATAGGTTGGAGCTTTGCTTGAGAGGAGGTCAAGTGGCACTGAGTTTTAAAGGAGGTTACTAGGTTGATATGGGAAATATAATAGACGAATTAGTAGGAGGAGGTTGTGAACTAATTGTTATAGGTGGTTGATTATATTGTCTTGGTGATATTATAGGTGGTTGCTTAGGAGGTTCGTGACTAACCAAAGGAGCGGATTTAGGAGCCCATGTGGATGTAGCATTTGTAGATGGGGATGCAATAGAATGTTTCTGAACAAATGAAATAAATCCTTGATGCTCAAGATATTTTATTATTCGTTGTAAAGTGGGGGAATTGTTGTCATTATGTTCATTAATTCTATGATAATTGTAATATAGACGATCGTGATATTTTTCTAATTGATAAGGAGGATAATAATCAGTAAGTGGTAGTGTGATCAACTGATGACTAAGGAGCTGATTGAGAATGTCATATTGCTTATCATTGCTATCCAAGATGAGAGGCTTGGGTAATGATATGACTTGAGGCTCACTAATATGAGTACATGTAGTAGACATAACATGATATGTAGAATGAGAATAAACATGCGCTTGAGAAACATCCTTAAGCTGATGAATTTCATATTTGAGAGATATAATCATGGATTCCATGGCCTTAATTTATCTTTAAATAAAGCATGTAGAGAGTGGATTGAATCCAAGAGGGGTTGATTAGATGGAGGATAAATAGGGTCATCAGATAAATGATTGAATATAGGACTTATTTTGTGCAGCGGCGTATTGTCATCCAGATAAATGGTCTCTAGCTATTTTTGTAAAACATCCTGGCAATGGGGATATCTCTTGAGTAAATGAGCTAAATAAACTTGAGCAACTTTGGGAGCCATGATATATGAAAAATGAGGATCCTAAGTGTGAGAGCGTTCAGGTTTTACCAAAATGATTAACTAAAAATGGGTATATTGGGGATATCCTATAGTTAATCTAATTTAGAATGACATTTAAATGTAGTAAAGAAGTATGTAAAAGACCCAAGAAATTTGTGAAAAAGGAAATACCAACCCTAATTTGCAAGAGATAAGAGGAAAGAACTTAGTTGATTTGATGATCTTGTGGGACTGTGTCGCAAAGGTGACTGGATGAACAAAAATCAGGAACGAGTATGTAGAAGCCTTGAAAAGGATGGATCTAGAGTGTTTAGCTGGACTGGAGTGCATAGAGAGGGACTGGGGCACCTACGAGCACTCTAGTCTATAGAATGGGTGCCCTGGTCTGTGTAAAATATCTGGAATTGAGTTTCAGAGGTCCAGAAGGTGGTTTGAAGCCCTCGCTATCTGTCACATCAGGTTCTCTACCCTATGCCAAGTGTTAATGATAATCCAAGACGAATAGAAGACCTACAAAAAGACCAAAGAAGAGTATCAAAACCTGCAAAATAGGAATGCAAATGAATGGGTTGGACTGACCTTGGCTACTACAATAGTAGGCTTACTAAATAAATGTTAGACTACATTTCATACCCAATTTAGTTTTAGTGTGTGTGTGCATAATATGCCCTAGGTGCTCTTGTGCCAGTCACACTTGGTAAAGTAGTGAACAATAACTAAATGTAGAAAAATGTAATAGAATGTGTGTGCATGTGGAATAGAATAGAATCCCCCCTATGAAGTGTGATGTAGATGAACCCACCTTTTCCTTGTGATGGAGCTAATGGATGTACATGATATCCAAGTGGATGCACACTTAGATGGATGATAGTAGTGACTATGTTTTAGTCCTTCATTATGGTCTCATAACATGTTATATTTATAAGGTGCTCTGGATCTAATTTCGTACTTAACCCTGAAATCTGTTGGCATACCATACCACCAAAAATATAAGAAGCTAAAAACAACTAGATAACTATCATAAAAAAGTGGCAGGAAATAAAAAAGGATTGAGACATGCCCATAGGGTGGGACCAGGGCGTCTCCCACGTTGGCGCCCACATGTCCTGGCTGGGTGTCCCAATTGAGCTGCCCTAAATCTATAGAAAGAGACAAATAAAAGACTCAAGGCATGGTGATGTAAAATATTCTTGAGAATGATTGACATATAAAGAAAATAAGATGGCCAAGGAAACGAGGGCTACGAAAATTATACTGGGAGACTTAGGCACTTAATAAGCCTAGCGTAAATAGCAGTAGGAAATTGGATTAAATAAATCAGTGCATGATTGTGTGATTCAGAAATGGATCTTAAGTCCGCTTGCAATGGTAAGGTAGTAGAGAGTGTCCCAAGCAATTTGTTCTTTTCCATCCCTTAAGATTTCCATGCTATTGTGTTGGGGCATGAAAGAAAAACTTCGAACAAGGGCGTTGTGAAATCACTGGGGGGGGAAGTCCGTCATTTGGAAGGGTGACAGTTATAAGAGGAGTAGTAAGCAGGACTGGGCAAAAAAAGGGGATTAAGGGGACCAACAGGGGGGGTGGCAACAGGGAGAGAAATTTACATTCCATGTCCAATGAATTTCCTTTTTCTGTTGTGTTCCAAACCCAAAACTTTCGATGACAAGGTGTTGCAAATGTGAGATAACCCAAATCCGACGATCATAGTATGGGGGAGAGTTTGGATTGGGCATATCTGAAGAAGAGGCGGAGAATAAGCAGTGACTGGTGAAATCCACCCATACGATCCCGTTGAAAATTAATATCCCTAACAATTAACACTGTGGGCAACCCAAGGGATAGAACGTATCCATTCATACACAGTCTATATTCAGTCTTTAGGGGCCCTGTTTTCATCACAAATATGAATTTGAGATGAAGACGCGCATACTCCATTTGTTTATCCCTGGTATTCCCCTGATCATTTCAACATGTGGGGGAAATAGGGCGGCATACATACCATAACGAGTATTATCCCGATGTTAATATGGTATCAACGGGGTGGGGTGGGCTAATCTATTGATTCCAATTATCTGGGGATGAAATAGACTCCTCGCAATTGTATTCGGGACCTCAATACGTGTTAATGTCTATTTAGCACGGAAGAGCAGCGAAGTCTTTTATGCACATGCTTAAATTTGAGTTAGATGTAAGATATACATCAACTCATACATTGTCTTTAGGTGGGCGCCCTGTGTGTATGTCCTCTTTCCAAGTATTCATTGTTTAGATGTTGGTGCACCACTCAAGCTGAGCCTGACCTGACAATCTGCAGGCCCCCGCTGTCTGGAATTTTGAGGCCGGAACATTCCATCTTTTCAGATCCCTAGGTGGACAATCAGGTGCAATCTCACTGGGGCGCCACCTGAAAGGGTATTCCCTGCACACCAGCAAAACAAAAGAGTATGCTCAAACCCTTAGTTTAGTCTATTTCCGATTATTGTGGATGAGATTATAGAAGTTTGATCCCAGACCCCACAATTGTTTACATAATTTGCAGCTCTCTCTCCTCTTAGGGCATTAATGCTGGATTTTCATGATTAACTCTAAAAGTATACAAGCACCGTCTTGTTTATGTGCAACAGCTACTGTGTGAAATATTGTTTTCAATAATTCATTGTTTAGTGTATGTGTTATCAATCTCGAAATTCAGATCTGGGAAGATCTGAACCTGTGTAAGTGCTGAAAGGGGAGTGCTAGGAAGGGTTTTGATGGGAAGGAGTAAATAACCGCGATTCTTGAGCTAGTGAGAGACCCCCCCCCCCCCCCCCCCCGCCCAGTTTACCACCCCAGTCCCTCTTCCCACAGCCCCTGCGTCGTGCCTACAGGGCAATCACCACACACCTTAACCAAAACCAAAGAAGTAGTATGACAGAAAATGACACAGGAAGTCTTGGTTGTTTTGAATTTATATTTTTGGAATCTATTATGCACTGTCTAGAGGACGAATTGAAAAAAAATTGTTTTCTCACCTCATTCAGGAGAAAAAGGATATGCAAGAACGTCTGGTTGTCGTACTTTGTCTGCTAAAAAGAAGAATACGCCCATCCCCTATCCTGTTTCAATAGGATTCCCCAAACGTGGGTTTCTTAGACCCTGTAAGCTTCGGTGTGTGACGAATTCGGGATCAATCTACTCGAAATTCACATCTCCAAGCCTCCAAGCGTCTAAACCCCTCTCATTGAAACGGGAGAAGAGAAAAACAGGGGAGTGCCAACCAGGCACAATAATCTTTTCAAATCATGTATTGGTTTGCAACCCAGACTTCACCTCCAACTTGACACACCCATCCAGTGCGTCGATTCCTGCAATCCCATAGTTTTTCTAGCTTGAATAAAAAAAAACGTTGTTGTGAGAATGAAACTGAATAAGTGTGAGAAAGGCCTTGAGGTAAACCGCTTTTATTTGAGTGGAGGTGAGAATTGTATAAAAGCTGATAAATTGAGGCGGTGGTGGACCTCTTCCCCTTTTTTTTACGATGACGGCAGAGGGTCAACTAAAAGTTCCTCACGCATGTACAGTCAAAAACCCAACCCCAAAAATTGACTTGTAAATTTTTCGTTTTCCTGGCTAGTACATGAGACCGCATGGCGGAAAAAACCATTGAAGCACCTACCAACAAAAATTCTTTTTTTACAAAAACATAGCCAAACGTTTTCCCAATCTAATTTTTCTTTGTGTCGCTTTACTTAACGGGCAACTCGGTACCTGTGACGTTGCCGGTCCCACAAACCATAAGGTTTATCTTGTAGTAGACATTCGGCCGAATAAGAGAAACCATAAGGATAAAGGAGATATCTCTAGCTATTTGAAAGGGGCCTGGAAAAATAAAACATTATTTTCTAACTTTCAACTGTGCTACTCGAAGTTTGAGGGGTCGTTTTTTTTAAAGTGTGTGTGTTCTTAAGAGCTCTACATATTGCTGCTCCATGTTTTTTAATAATCTTTGTCTTGTATCCCACAGTTACAAAAATCGCACTAAATTTTTCTATTTGGAAAAGAGACCTTAAAGAGTCCAATTTTTTTTTTTTTCAAATCACCAAGAGATCCATTTTAATTTTTACAAATAGGCCATCATAGCCAAAATTGCAAACGTGGCCAATTTACCGTACCAAAAAATGCATTGTAACATGGCCGAAAAAGCAGCCCAAAAATCAGTAGCCCCTAGAACCTAAAATTTGGGGTAGGGTTTTTGAGTGTGTATCTGAAGGGGGGTGTCGTATTGTTAATTTCTGTGCTCCTTTCTTCGCCATCCTCTTCTCTCTCTCGCTTCCTTAAGTCCGTATTCTTCACTCTGTCTTTGTCCCAACATGGGAAAAAATGCCACCAAAGTATTTTCTTTTGGAATCACATAACTTTAAAGGAGATAAACTATGCTGCACTTGGAAAATGAAAATATGCACACAACTTGAATTTTAATCTAAGTGTTGTAGAAAATAGGCATAGGCATGTGATGGGCTCGCAGAGTAACGAGAGACCAATGGAAACTGACACAATCCAAATATGCACATTTGTATAGATGCAAATCAAAAGCTAAGCTAAGAATAATGTTTTCGGTGTAACTGATGAGTAGACAACCTCACATTAGACAATGTAAAAACGACTCAAGAAGTGTGGGGAAAATTTTTAGCAACAGTGTAGGAAGCTAAGAACAAAAACCACTATTTTACAACTTCAAACTCAATACACAGTCGTTCAAATGAAATCTAATGAAAAAATAGAATCATTTTTAAGACGTTTTGTTGTAGTTTAAAATTCTTGTCTTGAAGCTATGGAAGAAGAATTTGTTGATTGAAGATTTGATTGTAATTCCTATAGTTCTCAAGAGCTTTGCCAAGCTCATACATGATATTTGTACAACAACTCTTAATATAATGGGTTGTTCAAACAACAACGTCCTTTGAAGAGTTAGTGAACATTCTTCAACAAGAAGAGTCATTACACAAACCTGTAGAAGAAGAGGAACAAGCCCTCTCTGCATATCACAAAGGGAAGAATCAGATAAATTCATCACATAGAAATAAGCAGACTAATCAGCAACAAAATCAACATAGTCATCAGAGACACAATGAATCAAAACAGTGTCAGATATGCGGTAGACAAGGGCATGATTTGAAATAATGTTGGTATAGCACTTTTTAGAAAGGTTCATCTAGTGGTAAGAAACTAACTTCTCAACAATCAAATCAAGGTTACAAGAATAATTAAAAAAGTCAAAAGAAAGGAAACTAGAAAAAGAAACAGCAACATGGTAACATAGCCGAAGAGGAAGATAACCCACAAGATGAGGACTTCCTATTTGCTGCACAATCAACTTAAGTCAACAATTCACCTAAGTCAATCTGGTATGTAGACTCAGGGGCTACAAATCATATGACAAGGACAAATGAATGGTTTATTGAGTTAAGGAACACACCTAACAAAGACCACGTTTCGTTAGGTGATGATTCTTCATACAAAATACAAGGCATTGGTAACATCTCGTTAGCTCTCGGATCAAGAAAATGTACTATATGAGATGTCCTTTATGTTCCAGGATTAACAAAGAACTTACTTTCAGTTAGTCAACTCTTGGAGCAAAACTTGAGAGTAGACTTTGATTGTACAAATGGAAAGAAGATGCGTCTCATCAAAGACAAGTCTAAAAACTCCAAAATTGTAGCTAAATCTTCAGGAATGGGTCGGATGTTTCAATTGGATTTTTTTCAAACCAACAATCAGGATCTTATCAGTAAGGAAGATTCATCAGCACGATTATGGCACCAGAGATTTGGCCATGTAATTTTTAGCTATCTTGACACACTTCAGAAATATGACATGGTTAGAGGACTACCACATTTCAGAAAAAATACACATAAGTGTACAAATTGTTTGGTAGACAAACAACATAGAGCACCATTTAACAAAAAGTACATACAGGGCCCGTGGTATATTAGATCTGGTGCATACCGATCTATGCAGACCAATGAGACCTAGTCATATAGGGTTTCAATACTTCTTGCTCTTTGTAGATGATTACTCGTGAAAATGTGGGTTTACTACTTAAGAACCAAAGATCAAGCTTTTGCAACCTTCAAAAAGTTTAAGGTAGCCATTGAAACAGAAATTGGTAAAAAGATAAGGACTCTCCGCTCAAATCGAGGGGGTGAATACACCAGTAATGAATTCAAGGATTTCTTAGAAACAAATGAAATCTTTCGACAGATGGCACCTCCATTTACACCACAAAAAAATGGTGTAGTTGAGAGAAGAAACAAAACAATAATGGATATGGTAAGGTGCATGATTGATGATTCAGGGTTAAGCAAAACATATTGGGCAGAAGCAGTTAAAACAACAATATATTTGTTGAATAGAGCTCCTACTTCCGCACTTGATGGAATAAATCCACAGGAAGCTTGGTCAGGGCATAAGCCATCAATAAAACACTTAAGAGTTTTTGGATGCAAATAAAGTATGCTAATTCTTAAGAAGAAAAGAAAGAAACTTGGTATGAAATTAGAAACTTACATATTCTTGAGATATAGTGAAGAAAATTTGGGATATAGATTAATGGATCTAAAAACAAGGAAAATTTTCACAAGTAAAGATGTTGAGTTCTTTGAGAATAAGGAAGAAGATGCTCCTTTTAAAAACTAAAGCAATTCTCAATAGTCCTACTGTGAAAATTGAAGATGGCTATGACTTTGATGAAAAAAATGATGATGAAGTTAATAATGATAATCATACAGATAATACAACTTCATCACCTACAACTAAACGTATGCCTAAGTGGTATAAAAATGTAATAAAAGATGCTAAGTTGGATAGTGAACCAAACACGTCCACTTTTGGACCAAGAACTCGTAGCATGGCTCAAAATGAAGTTAACTTAACCTTAATGAGCAAAGTTATTGAATCAACTGAGCCAACTACAGTTCAAGAATCCCTACAATCAAAACCTTGGTCAGATGCAGTGAATTCTGAATATAAGTCTTTGATTAAGAATAATACATGGCAACTTACAGATCTTCCACTAGGGAATAAAGCAATAGGTTGCAAATGGATATTTAAAACAAAGTACAAGTCGAATGGAAGCATCAATAAACACAAGGCACAATTAGTAGCAAAAGGGTATGCTAAAAAAGAAGGCATTGATTATGAAGAAACATTTGCACCCACAGCTAAGATTAAAACAATCAGAATGGTATTTTCCTTAGCTACATGATTTGGTTGGAAATTTCATCAAATGGATGTGAAAAGTGCCTTTCTAAATGGTGACTTACATGAAGAAGTCTACTTAACTCAACCTGAGGGTTTTATAATTCCAGGAAATGAAGACAAAGTATGTAGACTCATAAAATCACTGTATGGTCTAAAACAAGCACCCAGGGCTTGGTATGTAAAAATTGATGAGCATCTTTTAAGTAAGTGATTTAAAATAAGTCCATATGATCCTAACTTATATCTCAAAAAGCAAGGGGGGGTTAGTGATTGTAGTTTTTTATGTTGATGACATAATCATCATTGGATGATCAATGGATATGATAGAAACAACTAAGAAAGATCTAAGTAAGTCATTTGAAATGACAGATCTAGGAATTCTACATTATTGTCTTGGAATTGAAGGATGGCAAAGAAATAATCACATATTTGTATCTCAAGTAAAATATTCCAAGAAAACACTTAAAAGATTCAAAATGATGGATAGCATCCCAATGGCAACACCTATGGAGACAAGGCTTCAATTATCTCAGAAAGATCCATCAGTATAATTAAATGTAAATCTTTATCGACAGTTGATTGGGAGTCTCATTTACTTAACCTATACTAGGCCAGACATCAGTTATGCAGTTAGTTACCTTTCCTGGTTTATGTAAGAACCAAGATTTTGTCACTGGAAAGAAGAAAAAATAATACTAATGTATATTAAAGGAACTATGGATTTTGGTTTAGAGTACAAGAAGAATGATAACTTCTTCTTGACTGGTTATACAGATTTAGATCATGCATGAAATATAGATGACAGAAAATCCACTTCTGGGTTTGTGTTCTTTTTGGGATTTGGACCTATTTCATGGGGAAGCAAGAAACAAAGCTATGTTTCAAGGTATTCCATAGAATTAGAATATCACGCAGCAGGAGGAGCTGTCTGTGAAGTGATTTGGCTCAAACGTATACTTGAAGGGTTGGGAGTTCCACAGGATCATCCAACCATTCTTCATGTAGACAATGAAGGAGTAGTAAAACTTGTTCGGAATCCGGTCTTTCATGAATGCACCAAACACATTGAGGTGAAAGTCCATTTTATTCATGAACATGTTTAGAATAACAACATACAGCTTCAACATTTCCTGACAAATCATCGGCATGCATATATCTTCACCAAATCTCTTGCACGTCCTAAATTTGAGGCATTTAGATTATTTCTCACCAGCTCTCTTCAAAATATGTTGAATTAAGGGGGGGAATGTTAGAAATAAACTAACATTGAATTCAACATATGAGTTAAATGTTATATTATAATAAAGTAATTTTTTAATTACTTTAGTTAGATTAGATTAAGTCAACTCATAATTGTCTTTAGTTGTCCTTATTTGTCTTATCACATGTTTTGTGAGATATTGTTCAATCTCATTTTGTTTATCCCCGGATGATTTCATGAGGGGAAATAGATGCAATTAGGGGAAGTGAATATTATCCTGCATTTTATTCTCAGATTATTTTATCTATTTCCATGTATTTTGGATGAGATAGAAGTTGTCCAATATCTATAAATATCGCAGCTCTCTCTTCTTATTGTAATGCTTGATTTTCATATTAATAAAAGTATACAAGCACCGTCTTTTTTATGTGCAAAGCTACTGTGTGAAATATTGTTTTTATGTATTCATTGTTTAAAGATTCAGGTCATTTTTAATGAATATGTTTTTTTTATGGCTACATAGTTTGGAACCAGATATGTCACAATAAATATCAAGTATTGCTTGAGCATTAACAATCTCATGTTCATCATTTTACAAAAAGAGAAGAGAGTCATCATCAAAATGAGATTTAAAGGCATAAGCTCCCTGAGGAAGAGTAATAACTTTAAGGTCTCCTTGATGATGATCTTGTAGGAAAATATAACCAAGAGCATCAACAACCACCACATACAAGAAAGGGACAAGGGGTTAACCTCACCAAATTGAACGTTGAAGGTCAAAGGAAGTTATGAGGTTGTTATTAACCATGACCTGAGCATAAGAGCATTTGAATACGTTGTTTGAAGTGGGGATTGAATCCCAACCACTCAAGTATTTTGAGGATAAATTATCCGGTCATACGATTTTTCAAAATCAAGTTTTACCAATAGTGCATTTTGATTCGAATCTTCAACCCATTAGACATTTTCCGACGCATAAAGAAGATTATCCAAAATATATCTACCTTATAAAAAACCAGTTTTCTCTGGGTGAACAATATCTTGGGCAATGGATTTAAATTTCATAGCAAGAGACTTTGAAATGATTTTGTAAGATACATTTAAAATAATGGTGGGGCGTTAGCCACATATTTGATTCTTATTATTGGCTTTAGAAATAAGTTTGATCGGGCCATGGTTAATGACATCGCCCAAGGATTCGTTGGCCTCCACTTACTTGTAGACATTAAACAGGTCCGTCTTGAGGGTGGTCCAAAGAGCTTGGAAAAATTCAAGTGGAAGCCTAACCAAGGGCCTTCTCAGTCTTCATTTCCCAAAGAATTGTTTCAAGATAAGTAATAGTAAGTTGTTGCTCAAGAAGGTGACTAGTAGCCTGATTTACCTTACAAGGGATGCGTTCATGCATCCATTCTTCAAGAAAGGATTTATACTCTTCAAATGCATGTTCATATTGAATCAACTTACTAAAATGTTGGAAAAAATATCCTTTGATATAATCAAGTGAGTGAGAGTCCACCCCATAATCCGAAATAATATGTGGATTGTGTTCAGCTCTTTTTTATACTGCAGATATTTGAAAAAATATTTAGGGCCGCAATCACCATGTTGAATCCAAAACAAGTGAGCTCACATTATTACACCTTGGCCCCTATAACATTCATAATTCTTGAGATCATCTTCATTTTGGTAACAAAAATTTGAAGCAAGTTATTGTGAGGATGTTCATCAAGAACAAGATGTTTTTGGCTAAGCTTTTGTTTGAGTTGGTTTTCTTTTTTCCATCTCTCTTTGGCCAAAAGATTACCATAACCATAGAGAAACTTAATAGTTATGATCATGGATTTTTCCCACCACATAATCCAACCTTTTGATGCATTAGGATGGGGTTGCAGCTCCCAAGCAACATAAATTCGAGAAATGCATTGTGGGGATGAAAGATGGGAAATATTAAGTTTGAAGGGAACATGAGTGTGGGGGGCAGATGAAAGATCCAGACTAAAGGTACAAGAGATGGGGAAATGATCAAAGATAAACATGTCATTAAATTTGGAAACATATGGAAAGGAGATAAGTGATTCAATAAAATACTAACACAAAAGTGATTGATTCTACTAAGCCTCCTTTGATACTATTGGTGAAATAATTTGTCGATATGGAAAATTATGCGATTCCACCAATGCTCATGGGGCTACGCCCCTCCTTCTTGTGTATGGGGAGGCTACCATTATTTATTGTAAACTATATAATCCTATATATTGTTGTGGGGTGGCCAAATAGGTCGGGGATCACATAGGAAAAATTCACTAAACATGCAACAAAGTGCTTGTATGGGGTACAAGGGAGGAAAAATTTAGCGATGAGGGGTGAAGGAGATAAATTAGGAAAGGGAAGGTTATTGTTATGAGTAGGTAATTGCACATTTCACACCCAATAACCATAGTAGTTCAACATTCAATTAGAGGAAAGTAAAAATGAAGCATCTAGTGACCCAAACACACAGTTCTTAGATTCATTCATCAAAGATGTAAAACTCTTTCTTGCTCACTATGTTGACAAAGTGCATAAAAGAGAGAAAATAGAGGAACACATAAGAAAAGGGAAATATAAGAAATGTAGCTTTTATAAATCTTGTGTTGGCGATACAAATCTCAACACCCAAATCATAATCCAATATTGCTACCAAGAACTAATTTTTCAATATTTCACGATTTTAGGATATTTTGGAATGGAGAAGTCATCCCAATTTGTAGCATTTTGAATTGACCTTTCACCTACCCCCCCCCCACATGCCTCTTCATTATCTCATCCAACTCATAACTTTACATCTTCCTAGGAAGTGACAATAAATTCCCTTTTTATAAATCAAAGGGACTTTTACAATACAACTTTAGAAATTCACTTAAGTGAATGATCCAAAATACAATGATTATGCTCAATGAAGAATTAGAAATGGGAGAGAAGGAAGAGGGAGAAAGAGAGGGGAAGGAAGAAGCTATCATATTTGATGAAGAAGCTTCCTCAATGAATAATTTGTTGATTCATGCTCCTTAACAAAAAATTTCTGAATTGGGATCATGTTCCTTGAATTTCCTGTTGAATTGAACTACTGCAAGTGAAAACTTGTCCACCTTTGGAATGCATACACAGCCTAACACCTTGGTCCATGCCTCAGGAACTTAAATCGATCTTCTTACACTAATTGAGCCATCCTTCATGATATTTTACAATTACATAAATGGAACATCTAATGTTTGTCATGAACTCTAAGTTATCTTCATTGAAGGAAAGAGAGTCACGTACCTTTTTCCTGACCAACTCCTGGAAGGAAATAATAATTTCTTCTGATGATGAATCCTCAGTGGGCAGAGGTAAATCAATTTTCCGAACACTATTGTAGACATCATTCAAGATCTCAAAGGCATGTTGTCCACAAGATTCCAAATCAGAGATTACATTTTTTAGCATTCCATATCTCATATCCATGACATGGATCCAAAATTGAAACAAGTTCTTAGTGATTGATAAAAACATGTTCTTTCTCATGAGAGTGCAAGATTCAAAAGAGCTCATCTCAAATACCATTGGGAAAACCTCATCTAAGTGAACTACCTCACTTGAAAAATCATCCTTTGTTTTATTTACTTCTAACAAAGTTGCAAAGACGTACTTGATGAGATAAATGACATCTGGAAAAAAGGATTTTCCTTATTCAATGATTTTATCAATCCACTTCTCGTTGGAATTTCCCTACATCATGTATCCATGTGCTTTCTTGATTAACTCAAGATCAACAATGTTGATTGTAGGAATGCATTCTATTGGAAGATAATATTTTGAGTTAGGTTCCAAGAAGGGTTGAATGTGAGAACTGATAACTTTTACCTATTCCTCCAATTACAAAAAAATTTTCTTGTACTCTTCATTATGAGAAAGGAAGCGAGAAGTGGATTCCTTAAATAAATGAAAATCACCCTCATGTGAATCTTGACCCAATGAGGGCTTAGGGTGGGGTTACTAGGAATTTGGAGGATGTTCTATTTTTGAGTTCGCTGGGGAATTATGAGGTTTAGTCCTTTTCTTCAATGGGGGGTTGGTGTTCCCCAAAGTGTGGAGAACTGATACGAGGCTTTATTTTTCTTGAGCTCACTCTTGAGAATACGTTATTGAATATGTCATTGGAATGGATCCCTCTGGATTTTATGTAGACGCCAAAAAAAGGATTAGTGGCAACATAAAACCAAATGCAATGGGGTCTATGGTGAAAACACCCTAGCAGTGGGCAAGTGTTTTACATTAATACTGCTGGAACCATAACTCATAATTTAAAGATTATGCAAATACCTCTGAAGTAATGATGGGTTTTCATGGGGACTTTGGATTTGCTTGATAAGTAGAGATGCAAGGTTGGGGGGGGGGGGGGTCGTGATACACTAAGAATTTTTTGGTGAATTTTTTGACATTAAAAAGCCAGGAATAACATTTTATGAGTTTTGGAACAAAGGTTTGTTGGTTTTCTTTGCTTTGAAGATATTGAGTTTCCAGGACATTAATAATGGTGTTCTGTGGATTTGGTTCACAATACTAGGTAATTTGATACTATGGAAATAAGTTTTTTTATCTATGGAGTGAGAAATTGCGGGACATGAGGATCTTTGAAATCCATGTAGATGATTCTTGAAATGGTTTTGATACAGAAGATGATTCTCAAAAAATAGAGAGAAGCCTCACTTGTTGAAGATTTTGGGCTAAATAAAAATTAAAAAAAAGGAAGGTGATTTTTAGAAGCATAACACTGCAAAGAGGCTTACTTTGTCATAAGCTAGGGAGGTAATTACAAGGGAGAGTGCTTAATGAATGTCCATAGAACCTTCCCACTTTAGTAAGTAAAGGATTTGAATTTTGATTTGACCTGCATTCTTTGAGCATTTATTGAATCCATGGGGATGTAATCTTCAAATTTGACATTGAATTCAAATGTTGCAAAAAAGGATGTTAGTGCTAATGCAAATAAGAAACCAAAGCAACTTGATTGCCTATAATAGAACACTCCTAATCACTACCTTCATATTAAGCATTGGATATAAGGGAGAAAGAATGGCAATACCTTCATTAACAAATGAAGAGATTCATGAGATACTTTTGGAATGTGGCTAAACCTCAGATGGTTGGATATTCGAAACTTGCTTCAGATTTGTGGAATTTTTGGGACATCATCAACCCCCCTTGCCTTAGTATATTGGACATTTTGATTAATGTTTGAAGGATTTGAAGATATTAATTGAGAGATTTTGGCAACACTTGGTTGCAATTATAAAAATTTGTCTCTACTATGGAGGATGGCATGCCAATTTATAGGTTGTGGGAGGAGAAATTGAGGGTCAAGATTGATCATCCAGTGAGACAATGATCAATGGTGGAGGATTGATGAGAAGAATAGAGAATTCTAGAATTTGAGAGAAGCTCCTCCCTTCCCCATATTTTACATTCAATGGAAACTGGGAGGGATTTTAATTTAAATTTTTACTCCGGATGGCGGGTTTAAATTTTTATTTGGATTTTAGAGAATAGAATCCTCTAGATTTTAAGGTAGAGGATTATTTTTGAAACTCAGGATTCGGTTAGATGCTTATTATGATTAGGGAGGTGATTTGATGGAGAAGCTATATTGCGTGTAGGATAGGTGATTAGGTAGTTAGTAGTAGGGTAGGTACGTCAGTAGGAATAATTAAATTCCTAGAAAATGATAATAGGGATTAATAGTGGGATAATAAGATATTAATAATGACTTAAAGGATTAAGGATGAGATGGGATTATTGGGTCCTTAATTATAATAATGACGAATGATTGAGAGATAAGGCTATATATGATAATAGGGATTAATAATAATTTAAATAATATTGTGATTAATTTTATATGGTTAAGATGGGAGATTGTTGTAATAATGAGTTAGTTATGGGAGGATTAGGATTAATAATATTTAGTAAGTATTTTATTTTAATTAATTATATCGGCATTTTACATGTCTCCAGACATGATATTGGCTCATAGGAGAACACTTTCGGGAGAAGTTTTTTGTGGAATCAACTTTTGATCATTGTGTGGGGAAGATTTGTCATGGGGAAGACATGCTTGAATGCCCTCAAAGATAAAATTATTGCAATGAATCACCAATGCTTTACCTCAAACAAATCACCTTGAACAACACGCATTGAGCTCACTCAACTAACTCACTGAGCTCAACTCAACTCACTTTGAACAACTCGTTGAGCTCACTCAACCGACTCGACAAAGAGGTGAAGGTGGATCTAACTTGACTGATAATTTAGGATGGATTCCTTGGCTTGAATTTAAACTAAGATCTTGAATCTTTCAAATCTCCTCTGCCTGCACAATGCCTCTATATTTTATTTGTTGCACCTTACAATGTTATTCTTTGTTATTGTGATAAAAATGATGCCTTAAGACCTCAGTGAAGGATGAATTGACTTTTTTGGGATATAAAAACATCTTGAAACCCTATGAAGATGTTGAAAAACAACAAGATGAATGAAAATTGAGCCTGTTGTAACTTTTTGTACCCAAAACAGAGACTTTCTATTTTTAGCAGGTTGAACCAGAGCCCGCAATTTTGAGAAATTTCACATGTTTTTCTCAAATTTGAACTTCTCGATCCTATGTCATATTTAATTCAACTCATTTGATGATGTTTTTATATTTTTAGACAGTTGCCTTTTATTTTTTGCCTTTTTATTAATTTAGGAAAGGTTGCCTAGTTATAATTTTCAATGTTTCCTAAATGCACTAATCTGAGGGGACTTACTATTTTTAGTTAGTTAGGGCACTCGGTACTTAATATTTTTAGAAATTTTATATTTCCACCTCTTATTATGATGAAAATGGCATCACTGGATTAGGCTCACTCCAGGATTCTGTGCTCAAAATTCTAGTTCAATTCACCCGCTAGAATGCTTGGAAACTGAAAAAAAAAGCATCATCTAAGAGATCAAACTAGGGTTTCTTAGCACTAATAAATGAGGTAATTATCTAATTTTGTGTTACTTGTTTCTTGATGGCACCTAGGATGAGGAGAAACATTGAAAATATCGTTCAGACCCATTCATTGGTTTGCAAGATATTAATTTTTTTATGTTTTGGAGCATATAACCACTCTGGAGAAATTTGGGCATGGTGTTTGGATAACTTACATGTTTAATGAATATTATTACTCAGTAACCATGGAGTTGTAGATAAATAATGAAGTGGATAGAAGTTACTTTGTGTTTATAAACTTTCCGACAACACTTTTTCTTTACGAGAGAGGAAGAAGTGGGTAAAAGTGAGTAAAAAGACAGCCAAATTTTTGTTTTGCAACATCCAAGCATGGGGAACATTTTATTTCGCTTCGATTCCTATGGGACATGGAAAAAATGGGCAAAAAATTTCTTTGATGTGAGCATGACTTGTGGCACCGTTTGATTTGAAGTGGAGGTGAGGGGGAAAACAAGCATTTAACACCAGGGAACAGAAACCTGGTCACATCATAGATCAAGGAAAGGGTGGTGATTGGGTTCATTTTATTATATCCTCTATCCTTATGGGATAGGGATAGAATGGGTAGAAAAATGCTTCTTGATGTGGAGAGGAAAAGGGGTTAAAAAATGCATTGTGGGGGCTTGTTTCAAGTCACATGACAAACCATGAGCCAGGAAAAACATGGGGTGAATTTTCTTGTCCCCTCTATCCCCAAGGTGTAGGAACATGAGGGACAAAAAAAAATTCCCTCACCCTGGGTTGACAAGTGGCGCAATTGTATTAGTCAACAAGAAGGGCTAGAATGAGGTGAAAGGGACTTGCAGAGCTTCAATAAGGTCATATGATGAACCAAAGAGCATAAATGGGGTGGGGTGTATTTTATTGTCCCCTATGTCCCATAGGGACAAGGACAAGAGGGATAGAGAAATGTGTCATGCTCGTGGAGGTGAAAAATTGACTAAGTTCCATAAACACACCTCACAAGAGAGGGACTTGTCAGTGAAGTTTTTAGAGCTCCAGGAGGACTTGTTCAATGCTTATTTATATGAAATTTTACTCCAAAAAACCTTCCAAGATGAATGGGAGAGGTCTCACGATCCATTTATTCCTGAAATAGCTTTTCTGATCTAGATATTAGGGTGTGTCTGTTGAAAATGAGTTGTGCAAAGAAGTTCTTGAGTCTTATGAAAAATGTGAAAGTTCCATCATGTACAGTATTGAGTTACCTTTCCAATTACTACTTGTTTACTTAAATACTCCTTACAGAGATCCTGGAATCATTTGTCGAAGCTCAAACACTATTTTGAACTACAAGCTCCTTCACTTTCAAAAACCTACTTTCACTAAACTTTTTCCTAAAGCTTTAAATATTCCCTAAACTTTCCTAAATCATTTAAAACATACTCTAGACTCCTTAGCACCACTTCCTGATGATGTTTAGCTTTCACATTTGTCCTAAAAGATGTACACTTTTCCAAAAAAGGCTAAAAATAGCGTTCCTAGGCTTATAAGATATTTCACCGTTAAAAGTACTCCACTGAAAGAATTGAGAGACCTCATCACAATGTTTCAAAAACTTAGAGAAGGTTTGCATGATACATATAAAGACCTTCAAGGATAGGATAGACACCAAAAAGGGGGCATATTGATCTGGAGAGGTGCCTAGGAGGGTTTTAAAGTAAAATTTTGACACTAGGATAAAGTTGTCATGTTTTCAACTTGATTTTTTCCCTTGCAAAAACACATGACAACATATTCCCACTTTGAGTGTGGAATTAGATGTGTTCAAATATACCCTTTACTGAGTGGATTTTAGGAGGGTATTTTAACATGGTCGAACACAAGAGAGACCGAAGCTAGCCTCGATCTTCCCCTCTCACCTCTAAGGAATTATCAACCTGGCTTTCGTTGTCGTAACTCCGTGAGATTATTTGAACCTATTTTTGTTTGCCCAAATACACGATAAAACAAGGTTAACTTATTTGTTGCATAACTCCTCACAAAATATAAGTTATCAAATTCAAATCATCCAAGTACAATTTTTTTAATAAAATAAGTCTATGGTTATATCCAATGTATTATTGCATATTCAAATTCAAGAAAACAAATTTGTTCTCATAGTCAAACACCTCTAAAATTTCTTGTGTCATTGGGGCGATACCCCATGCAATGTTTTTAGAGTTTTTTCATCCCAAAATTTTTACTCCTTTTTCTCGTGCCCACAATGGTAGTCAACAACGAAGTGGTTATCATAGAATCCAATCTCAGTGTTGCTATTACAACCATGTTCATCGATCCCCATGACGATCGCTTGTCAGGTGGGGTGCCAACCACCTATATCAACAAGGGATTTTGGTCAAAGGACGTCTTTTTGTAAAATTTTAGCTTTGTTTTTTAGCTTCATGGTGAGGACGTGTTTTAGTTGCAAATATTGATCAAAACGGGTTTGATTGAAATTATTCAGAAACTTTCAAGCATTTTATTTTGACAGGTGTAAGTTGGACTCCTCATCATTTTCCAGTATCCTCCATGTATGTGCCTATTTGAGAACTTTGGAACATGATTTGGGAATTTTCAAAGCTTTTGGAAAGGGGGTTTTTGTTTTTTGTTTTTCTATTTTTTTAATTATTTTGTTACAACGTTGAAATATTGGGTTTTTTCTCGAGCCAAACTCTCAGACCCTTTTAGCTGCATACCCTTCTCTTGCCAACGTGGGAGGAAGAATTTTATTTCACCAAATGAAATTTCAAATGGTGTAAAGCTAGACACCACAACCTTTACTGCTATCATCCTAGCCTGCGTCAAGAAGGAATTTTGAACAACGCATGGACATCCATTAAAGCTTCTCAGAAAGCTAATTTGTGTTAAATGTGTTGTTTGGTGCCCTAATAGTCATGTTTGTAAAATGTGGATACATTCTCAATGCAATGAATTGGTTTATTAAAATGCTTCCAAAAAATGTGGTCACGTAGACTATGATGATTTTAGGGTGCTACACAAAAAGGTTTTATTTAAAATATTTGGGAACTTTCAATCAAATGCAAACTGACAACTGGGAAGCCTACGCAGGGCACATGGGTGGTTTGACAAATTGGAATGATGCTGAGAGGACTAACATGACCCCTACGTAAGGAATGTAAATTGTTTGATAAAATGCACCAAAGATTGTGGTTTCATGGACAGTTTGGTAAATTTGGATGCCACGGAGAAGATTATCATGACACCTACACAAGGCATGTAGATTGTTTGAAAAAATACCTAAAAGAATGTGGTTTCATGGAAAACATTGATTGTTGGAAGCGCACAAAATGAAATTGTTGAAAAGACCGTGGAAAAAGAGCCTTTCCAGTTGTTACTGTTGCAAGTGTGATGACAAAGATGGTTGCAAAATGTGGAGGCATGCTCAATGCTTGAAAATTGTTTGTTGAAATGCTTCATCGGAATATAATGGCATGGAATGTCATGATTGGGGGATGCACAAAATGTTCTTGTTGAAAAATATTTTGTTATTTTTAAACAATTTCAATCGATGAGCATGAAGCTAACCTCCACAACCTTTTTCATCATTCTTTCTTTGTACAATGTCAAAATAGGAGCTTTGGAATTGGGTGTGGAGGTCCATCAAAAAAGTGGGAAGGTGAGGTGAGGCTCAGATGTTTCAAAGAATGTTTGTAAGCATATGTTCATTGTTGTTAAAAATGAAGAATGGACTGAAGGGATGAGTTTTTGCTTGAAAAATGTCTTAACAAACTGTGGTCTCATGGATCGTGGTTGTGCACCGCTTGGAGCCCAGTGTACCTGGGTTCGAGTACCATCAGGCATGGTCATGTTACCCTCTCTTGCATGATTTTAACATTTCTAGTTTTCTTAATTTTAATGGAGTTGTAAATCAATCTAAATAAAAATAAATTTTAGGTGAATTAAATGGGACGTATTAATTTATAGAAAAAATTTCCTCTATTTTGTACCAAACTAGACAAGTAACCATAAATGTAAATGTTGCTCCCATTTACCTCATGGATGGTTAGAAAAACTATGATATCATTACCAGTTATGGAAGCCACAAAGTTGAAAAATTTAAACTTGAATGTTAGTTCAAAACTACTCCTTGATGGCCTTGTAAAATATAAATAAAACAAGTTTTCAATGAGGCATAAAATATCTCTATAAACTCCGAAGTGAGAAAATCAAGATTTGAATATGCTCCTTATCACATGGAGTATTCAACTGAACCCTAGGTTGTTCCTCAGATGTTCATTTGAATTTTTTTCCTCACACATTTAGGATTCCAGTGGACCAATTCATAACTTTAGAAAATTGTTGAAAGTTAAAAATGCAATTTGGTTTTAACCCGCAGTTTTGGCCTTGGGTGTAGAAATGGATTTTGGCTCCCTCATACCTCTAGTTTTTCTCCATGTCAATCACTACCAACCCTTAGTTTGGATAAAACCACCTCGCAAGTTAGTTTTCTAGGTGTTTTTTGTAGGCCTTCAGTTGTTCGATGAAAAGGTCATTCAGGTGCATTTACGATCAGTAACTCCGAAAAGATGGGCACTAATTGAGCCTAGTTCGCCAGTTAGGGATTATGTCAACTTCGAGTGTTTTCCTATATATATGGGATTAGGTAAGATTTTGTTCCCTTGTGTGTTTGATTCTCGAAGATGGTTTTTGAATACTGATTATTGAGCTACTTGTCTAAATTTGACATTTTTAGAAACTTGTGACTAAGTGGAGAAAACTTTAATATGACCTGATCCAAGCAAAATAATGATCGAGAAACCTTGTAAACATAAATACATGACTGTAGAAAACCTTCTATCAACGCTTTCTTAAAAATAAATTGATTGTGGAAAATTTGTGATTTTCTCTCTCCTCCCTCTATCTCTCTCTTTGGTTTTGAAAATGAAATGAAATGGCATTATATTTCTTACTCTCCCTTGAAGTGTGGTAAATATAGTTTCATTATTATTGGAAAACTATGAAATCATAATTTTTGCTAGATTGTAGGTAGATGCCATGCCAACAGTTGTGTTGACCATGTGGTGGTTGCAGGTACGTGGGACGAGAAGAAAATTGTAGTGTTGTTTGAGATTTTGTAATAACGGGATTATATTTGAAATACATGTAAGATTAAATGGATAAATCAACACTATTTTTATGAACAAGAATTTTATTTATTGATTATTTTGTGATGAGTAAGAAATTGTAGCATATCTTGGGGAAAATGGGCATTTTATTCTGAGAGTGATTTTGATTATATGTATATATCTTGCTAATGGTGTAGATGTACATTTTAACTAGAAATGAAATGGCCATTTTGTAATGTGATCCTGTAGTATCCCCCTTTCGGTCGAAGACCCTTAGCCCAATTTTGTTTCTCGACGACTAAGGGAAGAATAAAAGGGAAACTAAGTCATAATAAATTAATCATAAAGTGCATCATAAAATATTATTATAAGCACTTTTATTAATTTAATAATGACAAATTTAAAAAATAAGAGATAACTGACAAAATGAAATTAGAAAAATAAAGGGTCACTTTATTTATTTTCTCCTAAGGAAAAATGTGACCCATGTAGAGGAGAAAAAAGGTAAAGAAAAATATTAAATGTGGGGAAAGAAATATGATTGGTGGTTGTGGATGGCTAAAATGCCAAAAATTGTTATAAAAACAAGTCGACTTACAAGGAAAGGATATCTTTTTGCATTTTGATAAATTATGATTTTTGGTAGAGCTTGTATGTTTTCCATAAAAACTCCAAAGGATGAAAACCCTTTGAGGTTGGCTTTAGAGAACAAAACCCTCTCTAGCATGGGAAGAAGAATGAAAAATATTCTTCCCTTATGTGAGGAGGTTCTATTCAGGAGATTTCATCGATTTTCAAAGCTATATTTCAGCAGTGTTTGAAGGCAAGATTTACAGATTTTGGCTAGGGTTTGAAGGAGGATAATTGTTGTTGTGATCCACCTTTATTTTCCATTTTTTCATAGTGGAGCGACCCATATTGTGAACTGTTTGGAGTGATCTGGAGCTGATTTTGGTCAAATATGAGTTGTTCATAAATCAATTTTTTGGAGAATAGATCAACCACTTTGCATATTTTTTGTGTCTAAGAAATTGTAATTTGAGTTGGGTCTGAGGACTGTCATCTGCAGATTTTATAATAAAGTTCCAGCCTTCTATTTGGATCCAATTTGGTGTTTCTTAAATGTTTTTGCAATAATAAAATAGATGATATTTTTTTGATGATAAAAGATGATATTTTTTTGATGATAAAAGAGTGGTTTTACAAGATCTGCATCATTTGTTTCAAGCATCTCTTCTATAAATTGCTATTTTGGATTGGATTTGCAGCTATTCCGTTTGGGGGCATAAATTTGTCCATTAGGGACATTACAACTCCTATGTGAAAGTAATGATTATGTATTTTGTGTGCTTTACAAAAATACTTGGGAAACTCATAAGCAAAGAAACCACCTTATATAGGAATGGTTATGGTATGACCACTATTAGGAGGTTATTTTAAAAGTTATCTGAATGACCATAATCTAACAACCCTTGATAAGGTTACCCTTGAACATTGTGTTATTCGTGTGTTGTTCACCTTAAAGGGTTTCTTGTGCATGTGGAAGTGTGCATGTTGTTATAGTTAAGGGTATAATGTCACTTTGTGACATGAATGATGTAATGTGTTAACAACATTTTAAAATGGGTGTCTTGTATTCTAAACCTCTCTGGAAGGGCTAATCAATGTATGTGTATGGGATCATAAGGGCAAGTAAGGAAGGTAATTATCATTCCTTGTAATGTGATCAAATAAAATTTGGTAAACTGCAAAGTGCAGTGATTCCCTCTTTTTTTATTACCTCAAATGAATCTTGACTCAAATTAAATATAGGCTAATTAATCCTTGTACATGAGTGTTTTGGAGAGTCTAGGGTGACTCAAATAGGAGATATTTTTTGAGAGACCTTTTAGAAGGTTCCGTCAAGGTTACAATTTGCATTTAGATCCCACTGTCCAAGTTGTGTTCTCAATTACAACAATAAGAGTCAAATGTGAATGAAAATTTTAATAACATTTAGAATTTAAATTGTATTCATGAGGTGTCTGTTTTTGAAAGAAAGTAAAACTTGGAGGCTTGTGAGATAAAGGTGTCCAAACCAATCCAAAATTGACTTTTAGTTGGACATAGATTCCTTGAGTGCAAATAGAAGTAAATTAAAACCCAATACCTTTTTATATGTTATTGGTGTTCAAAACCTATTGTCAACTTTGTCTATCAAAAAGGTATCCCTAAGATGTTGACTTGTTGAGTAAAAAAAATATGGAATCCATTCCCTTTAAACCAATATTAACTCTTTTCATGTGATTAATGATGAGACGAATTGCTCCATGAGAGTTTAAGCTTTAGGGAGAACATGATTTCTTTTTTGGAAGACAAAACTCGTGTAGCGTAGATTTTAAATGGACTCTAACTAATTATTGAATCATAGTAACTACAAAAAAAGGGAAATTTATCCACCCTTAGACTTAAATTTTCCCCCTTCTTAACTTCTTGTGATTTTCCTCCATATTTATGATAAAAGTGAAACAAAAATTCCAAGAAAATCTGATTTCAGTTGGAACAGAAACTCTAGTTGAGATTGAGAGCTAAGAGACTCTCACATGTGTGTTAAAATGTTTCAATCTAATATTAAGATATGGAAATTATAGTAGTAGAGAAAAGAACTCAATTAAGTGTACTTGTTATAATTTAAATATGAAATGGAATAAATAATATACAACATTGTGAATGAGAATATATGCTTCACGATAAATGATTATGAGACCTATAAGGTTAAATAAGGGAGTTTAAATGGTAATTAAGATGGAACCATCCCAAGTTAAGTGTTAAACGAACTAAAAGAAGCGTAGTCTAGAAAAAAGAAATATGTGTGGTTTCATGTTAAGTACTCTTCAAATCATTAAGGCTAATAATAAAATATGATTATAATAAAGATGTAACCTTGAAAATGTGATATCGTGGAAGGTGCCTATTCGTGATGTTCATGTTGTAGTCGGGTCGCGGTTTTATACTTGTTCGTTTATAAAAGCATGGAATTGATTTACATCTTGTTTCATCTTGATATTTTCATGTTCTTCATGTTGGTGTAAATGTTGCATGTGGTGTTGATAAATCTCTTGTGAGGCCTAAATGGTGTTGTATAGTTGTATCAAGTAAATGAAAGTCAAAAATAGAATATCCTGGTATATTTGGTCTTGTGTTTGGGTCCGAAATTGGTGGGCACTACAGTTGGTATCAGAGCGAAGGTTCATACTCTCGAATGTCTGGTATAGTTGGGTGTCATGACATATTTTTCATGATGGTGGAGGAGTTAGAAGAGTAATGTGTTATTTTTTTGGGATGTGACAAGCGTGACACTTGTGATTATATGAATACACATGTTGTGCATATCACTTGGTGTGGACTTGCTATGATGTTGATGCGTAACTCAATGGGAGTAATTCCTCTCTCCCTTGTGCATTCAACATGAAATTCATGTGTATTACCACCTTGTGTCTAAAGGAAATGTTTTGTGAGATACAAAAGTGTTGTGATGTTTCATTTTCTAGTGATATTGTATATATGGAACAATGTGTTGCATGACAAAGTGTTTCGTAGTGAAATATGTCATATCGTGTAAATTGAAACCATGTTGTGTTGTATTATGGTGTTATGTCACCATATTGCGTGGTATTTGAACACATGTTATGATGTTAAAACACTATGTTCGTTGTATATATGTATTCATATGTTATGTGATAAATTCATATCGTAAATTGGGGGTATATGGTGATTTCATGACCCCTAATATATTGTACTCGCACCCTTGGTGAGTTATGTGGAAATGTATGTGTTGTAAGTTTTGGAATATTGTTATGTTATAACCTGGTAATTTTTTCATGTTAAGACGTTATGGTTGTTGTGCGTAAATCATCATTGTGATAGTAATGTTGTTTTGTATTATGTTGTGTACCCTACACCAACGATCCCCGTGGGTAACATCTTGAAGTGTAGGTGTGGAGAGAGAAGTTGTGGACCAGGTGATCATAACCTTGAGCCAAGTATGAGTTTTAAAGTGGAGTCTCATGTAGATTGAAAACCCAATTTTATCTGTTTGGTATACTCCGAGATTGCTCAGTATATTATAGATGTACACCACCATAGGCTCATGCTTATGCAAAGTACAGTTGTTGATCTCTCATATTTGGGTTTTCCATCGAACAATCCTACATGATACTGACTATGTGGATCCTCATATGTGTGATTTGGAGATATATGGATATATGCTTATTTTTGTTATATGTATTTTACGAGCAGAGGCTTGATATTTGTGTGTCAGTAACTCGACGAGTTGTTGGCCACTGAAAGGCCACGTAGTGATTGTAATGTGATATTTTTATGTTCATATTTTATTCGAAAATTGATATTATTCTCTTTTCTTTTAAGAACCGGAAATTTTCTTGATCAATGTATCTTTAAAATTTTGGGCATTTAATATGATTTTGAGCTAATAAGAGGCATTTGCATTACTACAACTATTTAGCCATTTAATTCACTTAGTTTGAAAATTGATTTTGAGTTTAAAGTTTTCTAGCCTAGCCCAAGACTTGAGATTGTTGCCACTTGACATTTTAATCTGAGTGATATGTTGGTTCTAATGTTGTGATGTGATGGTTTAGGGTCATGGGATTCACCATGGAGTGGTTGGACCTATGGACCCGATTTGTTATATTGGGGTACAACCCAAGGGATTCATGGGGTTGTGTAGCATTGAGCTACAAGTTACTATTCCACTTGGGTGGAGGTGACGGGGCTCTATGTGCCTAGGGCTATAGAGTGATCTGACCTCATTGAATGGAGAGAGAAGGTGGTAGGGCTCTATGGTGAGTGACCCAACATGAAGAAATAACGTGGCGAGGATCTATAGTGAGTGACCCAACATGGAGAAATAAGGTGGTGGGGATTTATGGTGAGTGATCCAACATAGAGAAATAAGGTGACAGGGATCTATGGTGAGTGACCCGACTTGGTTTTGGAACTATGATAATTTTCTCTATTGGGAGGCATATGGAGTTGGTATGTATGATTCATGAGTTACTCTTGTGAATCCTATTATGTATTGTTATGTTGAGACTTGATGCTCATCTTTGTTGACATGTGCTATTGGATCTTATCTTGACACTATGTGGGTACAATCGTGGTTTTGAGTTATGTGCTACCAGTTGCATGTGTGTTAACGTGATGCCTTATTGTATGTTAGACACGTGTGTGTGTGTTGGATATATGCTTGTGGCATAATTGTTGGGAATTATATGTAATGTGGACTACATGTTTCCTCCCATGGTTAATTTGGAGGTATTGTGATGTGATTCAATCATAAAAAATATGTATAAAATGTGTTTTGTGGGTTGTTAGTTTTGTACTTTGGACCTTGTGTGACATTGTGTTGTCACCTATTTTTGGGCAGCCTACTGGAAATTTGAAATTGAAATCCTTAACAAGTGATAACACTATGAACATTGAACAAAATTTTTGTGTAATCAGTATAACTAATAAGTGGTGAATACTGTTATGAGAAAACACATGCGAATGTGTTTCGTAACAATAATCAAAATTTGGATTTGAATCTTCTATGTAATTGAACTGTTGAACAATGAAGTTCTATGAGATTTAAAACCAAGAAAAGGCATTAAGGGAAAAGATTAATTAAGTAATAAAATAAGGACTAATGCTAATCTTCTCAGAACATTAAGAAAATTGAGAAAAATTAAAATATGTATACCTTGTTAGTGGTTGCATTTTCAGCAACATAGCCCTTTTCGTTAATCGAAATTTGTCATTGTTGACTTCCTGTGATACCTCTTAATGCCTAGAGTGTGTTGCATCGTGGATGATGCTTTATAAGGGAGGGAGGATGTAGTGCCCCATCTGGCTCGTAGAAAATTTTCCTTTCTTCAGCCTTAGCGGTTTACATGGATTTTTGAAAAAGTGTTTGTGTTGTTTGCAAGTCCCCGTGTGCTATGGAGTTTTGGATAAATCTCACCCGATTGTCATTTAGAGGTGTTTAAAATCCTTGCCCCAGGGACCACGGGATGATCATCAAATTTTGGCTCATGTCGGGTTATCATTTTGGCCACCTGCGGAGTGACCGTAAAATAAAATTGGTAATAAAATAAATTAAACATTAGAGATAACAAAATAATAAGCATAAATTTGAATTTTTCCTTCCGCGGACTAACCCTTTAGAACCCATGTAGGGTCTTCGTGTCTTTGATTTGTGTGGTGATGTCGTTATTCTTGCGACTCATTCAACTCGAGAGAATTTTCTAATCTTGAAGTTTGAAATACATACATACATATGTACGTACATACATATTATATATGTATACATACATACATACATACATACATATATATATATATATATATATATATATATATATATATATATATATGTATGTATATATATATATATATACACACACATATATATATATATACACACATATATATATATACATATATATATATATATATATATATATATATGTATATATATGTGTGTATATATATATGTATATATGTATGTATGTATACACACACACACATATAATGTTAACATTGATCTAATTATAATGTATTACGGAAAATAATAAAGGTAATCCTCATAATTTTCAAGTGAAGATAATTACTATGTATGTATGTATGTATCTATATATACATACATACACACATATTACACACACACACACACACACACACACACACACACACACACACACACACAATGTTAACATTGATCTAAGTAAATTGTATTGCGGAAAATAATAAAGGTAATCCTCATAATTTTCAAGTGGAGATAATTATGTTATGAGGTAAATGCCTTAAAGGGGGGCTGTTGTGGTTTTGGATAAAACAAATTTAAAATAATAAAATAATATAATCGTTTGATATTAGATTGTAAACAACAAAAGTGAAATGAAAATAATTAAATCTTGAAATATGTTGAACATCCCTAAATTCTACCAAATTATTGGAGCTTTTGCCAACCCCTTTCCAAGGAAAAGAAATAATGGGAATCTGGGTTAATGTTAGGTTCGTGAGTGAGAGGATTTTGTAAAAAAAATTGTCCTTGCGTGGATGAATGCATAAGGATTTTGGTCAAAGGATGTCTTTTTGCAAATTTTTGGCTTTTATTTTGGAGCTTCATGGTGAGGGCATGTTTTAGTCACAGGTATTACTCAGGATGGGTCTAATTGAAAGGATTTAGAAACTTTTAAGAATTTTCTTTTGGCAAGTGTAAGTTGGTTTCCTCATCATTTTCCAGTATCCTCCATGTATGCGTCAGTTTTAGAACTTTGGAACACGATCTGGGAATTTTCAAATACTTTGGAAAGGGGGTTTTTTGTTTCTATTTTTTTATTGTTTTGTTGCAGCGTTGAAAATTTGGGCTGTTTATCTAGCCAAACTCCCAAACCATTCTAGCCACATACCCATCTTGTACCAACGTGGGAGGCAAATTGTTGTTTCACCAAATACAATTTTGACTGGTGTAAAGCTAGACACCACAACATTTATTGTTCTCATCCTAACCTATGCCAACAGGGGAATTTTGAACAACGCATGGACATCCATTAAAGCTTATTTGAAAGCTAATTTGTGTTAAATGTGTTGTCTTGTGTCCTAATAGTCATGTTTGCAAAATGTGGAGACATTATCAATGCAGCACATTGTTTATTGAAATGCCTCCAAAAAATGTGGTCACGTGGACTATGATGATTGCACAGTGCTGCACAAAAAGGTTTTGTTTAAAAGACTTGGGAACTTTCTATCAAATGCAAATTGACAGTTGGGAAGCCTATGTATGGCACATGGGTGGTTTGAAAAATTAGAATGATGAAAAGAGGACTAGCATGACCCCTATGCAATGCGTGTAAAATGTTTGATAAAATGTGCCAAATATTGTGGTTTCATGGAATGTTTGGCAAATTTGGACACAACAAAGAAGATTAACATGTTACATGTGCAAGGCATGTAGTCTGTTTGATAAAATTCCTGAAAGAATGTGGTTTCATGGAAATGATTGATTTTTGGAAGCACACAAAACATAATTGTTGAAAATACCATGGAAACAAAGACTTTCCAGTTGTTGCTATTGCAAGTGCAATGGCAAAGATGGTTGCAAAATGTGGAGGCATACTCAATGCATGAGATTTTTTTGTTGAAATGCTTCATCAAAATGTAATGGCATGGAATGTCATTATTGTGGGATAAGCACATAATGGTCTTATTAAAAAATATCTTGAGATTTTAAACAATTACAATTGATGAGTATGAAGCCAACCTTTGTCAACATTCTCGCTTTGTGTGTCAAAATACGAGCTTTGGAATTAGGTGTGGAGGTTCATCAAAAAAGTGGGAAGGTGAGGTGAGGTTCAAATGTTTTAAAGAATGTTTGTTAGCATATGTTCGTTGTTGTTAATCATGAGAAATGAACTGAAAGGAAAATTTTTTGCTAAAAAAAATGTCGTACCAAACTGTGGTCTCATGAATCATGGTTGTGGACCGCTTGGAGCCCAGTGTAACCGGGTTCAAGTACTATCAGGCATGGTCATCTTACCCTCTCTTGCTTGATTTTAACATTTCTAGTTTTCTTAATTTTAATGGAGTTGTAAATCAATCTAAAGAAAAATAAATTTAAGGTGAATTAAATGGGACTTATTATTTTATAGAAAAAATTTCCCCTGTTTTGTACGAAACTAGACAAGTAACCATAAATGTAAATGCTACTCCCATTTACCTCGTGGATGGCTGGAATAAATTTTATATTGTTACTGGTTACGGAAGCCACACAATTGATGGATTTAAACTTGAATGTTAGTTCAAACTACTCCTTTGCGACCTTGTAAAATCTAAATAAAACATGTTTTCAATGAGGCATCAAATATCTCTATAGATCCCAAAGTGAGAAAATAAAGCTTTGACCATGCTCCTTGTCACATGGAGTGTTCAACTGAACCCTGGGTTGTTCCTCAGATGTTCATTTTAATATGTTTTTTCATGCGTTTAGGAGTTTATTAGACCAGTTTGTAGCTTTAAACAGTTGTTAAAAGTTAAAAATACAGTTTGGTTTTGACTCGCAATTTTGGCCCTGGGTGTAGAAATGGATGTTGGATCTCGCATACCTATAGTGTTTCTTTGTGTCAATCACTACCAACCCCCAGATCATAAAAAAACACCTTTTAAGCTATTTTTCTAGGTGGGTTTTGCAAGCCTTCGTTCGTTGGGAGACGAGGTTATTTGGGTGCATTTACGATCGGTAGCTCCAAAAATACAGGTACTAATTGAGCCCATTTCACCAGTTAGGGGTTCTATCAGCTCCAATTGTTTCCCTGTATATAGGGGAGCATATAGTATTTTTTTCCCTTATGTGTTTGAGTCTTAAAGATGGTATTTGAATGTTGATTGTTGAGCTACCTGTCTAAATTTGACGTTTTTGGAAACTTGTGACTAAATGGAGAAAAATGTCATATGACCTAATTCAAGAAAAATAACGACGAGGAAACCTTATAAAAATAAATACATGACTGTAGGAAACCCTCTTTTGGCACTTACTTGAAAAGAAATTGATTGTGGAAAAATTGTGTTTTTCTCTCTCCTCTCTCCATCTCTCCTTGGCTTTGAAAATGAAATGAAATGGCATTATATTTCTTACTCTCCCTTGAAGTGTGGTAAATATAGTTTCATTTTATTATAAAACTATAAAATCGTAATTTGTTCTAGATTATAGGTAGATGTCATGCCAATAGTTGTGCTAACCATGTGGTGGTTGCAGGTACGCAGGACAAGAAAATAATTGTAGCATTACTTGTGCTTTTATAATAATAGGATTATATTTGAAATACATGTAATATTAAATGGATAAATCAACACTATTGTTATGAACAAGAATGTTATTTGTTGATTATTTTGTGATGAGTAAGAAATTGTAGCATATTGGTATCTTGGGGAAAATGGGCATTTTATTCTAGGAGTGATTTTGATTATAGGTATATATCTTGCTAATGGTGTAGATGTACATTTTAACTGGAAATGAAATGAACATTTTGTAATGTGTTCCTATGTGAAAGCAATGATTATGTATTCTTGTGTGCTTTACAAAAATACTTGGGAAACTCAGAAGCAAAGAAACCACCTTGTATAGGAATGTTATGGTCTGACCACTATTAAAAGGTTATTTTAAAAGTTATCTAAATGACCCTATTCTAACAACCCTTGAGAATTGTGTTATTTGTGTGTCGTTCACCTTAGAGGGTTTCCTATGCATGTGGAAGTGTGCATGTTGTTATAGTTAAGGGTACAATGTCACTTTGTTTATGACAGGAATGATGTAATGTGTTAACAACATTTTTAAATGGGTATCTTGTATTCTAAGCCTCTCTGGAAGGGCTAATCAATGTATGTGTATGGGATCATAAGGGAAAGTAAGGAAGGTAATTATTATTGCTTGGAATGTGATCAAGCAAACTTTGGTAAACTGAAAAGTGCAGTGGTTCCCTCTTTTTTCTATTACCTAAAAAGAATATTGACCCAAATTAATTATAGGCTAATTAATCCTTGTACATGAGTGTTTTGGAGTGTCTAGGGTGACTCAAATAGGATATGTTTGTTGAGAGATATCTTAGAAGGTTCAATTGCATATGCGATTTGCATTTAGATCCCACTGTCCAAGTTGTGTTCTCAATTGCAACAGTATGAGTCAAATGTGAATGAAATTGTTACTAACCTTTAGAATTTAAATTGTATTCCTGAGGTGCCGGTTTTTGAAAGAAAGTAAAATTTGGAGGTTTGTGAGATAAATGTATTGAAACAACTCCAAAACTAACTTTTAGTTGGATGTAGAGTCCTTGAGTGCAAATAGAAGTAAATTAAAACCTAGGACCTTTTTATATGCTATTGGTATTTGAAACCTATTGTCAATTTTGGGTATCAAAAAGGTGTCCCTAAGATGTTGAGTTTTTGAGTAAACATGATATGGAATCCATTCCTTTAAACCAATGTTAACTCTTTTCGTGTGATTAATGATGGGATGAATTGCTCCATGCGATTTTAATCTTTGGGGAGAATATGATTTCTTTTCTGGAAGATGAAACTCATGTCACGTAGATGTTAAATGGAATATAACCAATTATTGAATCATAACAACTACAAAAAAGGGAAATCTATCCACCCTTAGACTTAATTTTCCCCCCTTCTTAACTTCTTGTGAATTTCCTCCATTTTTAAAATAGAAGAAACAAAAATGCCAATAAATATATGATTCTAGTTGGAATAGAAACTCTAGTTGAGACCGGGAGCTAGGACTCTCACATGTGCATTAAAATGTTTCAATCTAATATTGAGATTAGTAATAGAGAAAAGAACTCAATTAAGTGTACTTGTTATATGTTAAATCTGAAATGGAATAAATAATATGTAGCATTGTGGATGAGAATATATTCTTAATGATAAATGATTACGAGACCTATAAGGTTAAATAAAATAGTTTAATGGTAGTTAAGATACAACCATGCTATGTTAAGTATTAAATGAACTAAAAGAAATGTAGTCTAGACAAAAAGAAATATGTGTGTTTTCATGTTAAGTACTCTTCAAATAATTAAGGCTAATAATGAAATACAATTCTAACAAATATGTAACCATGAAAATGTGATATTGTAGAAGGTGTTTATCCGTGATATTCATATTGTGGTTTGGTCGTGGTTTCATACTTGTTCGTTTATAAAAGTGTGGCATTGATTTGCATCTTGTGTCATCTTGATATTTACATGTTCTTCATGTTGGTCTAAATGCTGCATGTGGTGTTAAGTAATATCTTGTGATCCTAAATGGTGTCAAATAATTGTATCAAGTACATGAAATTCATTTTTTTTTATCTTGATATATTTGGTGTTGTGTTTGGGTCCAACATGGCTGGGCAATACAATTAGAACATAACATTTAATAAATCAACAATTAGTGCATTTAATTTCAATGAATTCATTTCAAAATTTATGAGAACACTCGTACACTTGGTCCTTGTACACACCCTAAATTGCATGTGCAAACAGTTGCAAAAGTCCCTAGTGATGATTTAAAGTCCTTTCAAAAAGGTGTTCGAGCTCCAAAACCCATCTGCAATGTATATTTGTAGCCTAGACATCCTTACATAGCCTCCCCATGCTTTTTCCCGGCTCTCCGCCTCTTTTTGTGTATGTTTTGGCCTTTAGTGCCAGGACCACCACCCTACCTGGGTGGCGGTTCTGAAACCGCCGCCCAGGCAGGGCAGCGGTCCTGAAACCGCTGCCCTGCACAGGGCCACGGTCCTACCCGCTTTTTCTAGAATCCTTCATGTGTGTTTTAACATGCGAAGATTCACTTAAATTCACTTTTAGAATGCATCTGTGAGCCAAATTGTCTAAAAATAGCTTTGATTGCTTGGTTCTCCTTCCTCCATTTAAATGGATTTAATTAGTTGGAACTACTTCTTCTTTCCTTGTGCATGAAGGTGCCTCCTAGCCTCAATTCCTATATATTCCATGATTTTATTCAAGCAAAAGGCCTGAGAATTTTGTGTATCTTGTATTGTTTTGCTGCCATAATCTTGCTAGGAATTGCATAGCCAAGCTCAGATCTCTTGTGTTATCTATCTTCTAATTGCATTGCATCCCAATTACTTGCAAGATGTCATTGCTCAAGTTCCATCTTCTCT
>CM034155.1:466935067-467091190 GCA_019776745.2 Taxus chinensis | reverse complement strand
AGTAGTTTTCTTGGCATAGTGATTGTTTGATTCAAGTTGAAACATATCATATCCATAATAGTTTTCTAGAAGAAGTGTGTTTCTTGGTGTCCTCTCTACAACCATGTAATCTTGACTTTCTCTTGTCATTTAATTTCATCTGTTTGTTGTAGCTTTTTTATTTTGTATTTAACTCCTCTAATATTGATCACACTCTTGTTATGAGAAAATGGAGGTATTTCAATGTTATCAAGGGATTGCGTGAGAGGGGAATGCATCTCAATTAATATTATACATATAGTTAAGCATACAAAATAAGTGAGTCAAAGTAGTCACATCACACTAAGTATCATCACATTTTATAATGTTGAGACATAACCATCAAGTTAACTTGTAACAAAATTTTAATAGCCTACATATGATAGAATTTTAAATAAAAAAATTCTAGCAATATACTGCAAAATAATAAAAACCTAGTCGGGTCATAAATAAGGCACATAACTTAAGCCATGAGAGCTATCAACAAAAATGGTAGAGGAAAAATATCATCTAACAAGTCATCTCAGCCCCAATCACCTTCAACGAGAAAATATGTGGAATCAAGCATTCATTCCCACTTGTCATTTAGTTTTTCTTTGTTCCGGTCTTCTCTTTATGAATCTTGCATGGGTGGACATCTAAAGAAATCCAAGGAATGTTTGCTTTCTAATCCCTTCATCCATACCTTAATTAGAAGCATAGAGCTATTATCACAAGAATGCAGGCTAATGAGGGACGCCACAAACGTGATGAGCCACTTTGGTCCTTGACATGTGAATGGTGTTTGTCATGGCTTTTAAATTCATGGCCTTAGAAAGAAGATCAACAGATAAGGAGAATCTAGAGGCACTTGGCTAATTATGTAAGGAGAAGGTTTAAAAGGGATTAAAGGTGTTCAACCTCCATCTCAACATTCTATGCTTGAAATTAAACCAAATAAAAGAAATAATTATTGGAAGAAATATGATTGAATATAGAATTATTTATTTCTTTTTGGAAATGACAAAAAGTATTAGAAGAAAAAGTATGTCATATATGCATTTACACTTTTGGTAATATGGTTGAATCTTCTTAGCAATACTATTTTTTAAACAAAAAATCTCAACAAAATTGTAGAAAAAGAGTATAAATCCTTCTTCACATTGATTGTGCATATTTAAATAGAAAAATTAGATTTACAAGACTCTCAATGATGGAAAGATTTAAATAAAGGATTAACCAAATCAAGATGAACAAGAAATTACCAATAGGCCATCCTTGGTGAAAAATATACCAAAGGAAATACACTTGTTTGGGTTCAATAATGAATTTCTTGAATACAGTAAATATTCTATCCCAAGTTTATATAGAGGAATCAAATTTACAACAAGCATTCAATGAATCCACTTCAATATGTTGTAGAGGAAATACTTGATAAGCAATAAAAGTTTGTAATGGTGAAAAAGGATATTTATACGCCTTTTTTATTCAGTTCACCATCATGCAGTTGTTTAAGCTCCAATTTTATGAAGGTTCTCATTTGGGGTATTTGTATAAATATCAGTGATAGAGTCAAGATCACTATCGATAAGTTTATTATTTGATATGAGTGGTAGGTGGCATAGAAACATCCAAGGTCACTTGTAATCTTACATCCAACAAACAAATTGCAATTTCATTTTGTGAAAATTTTAGTTGTGTAGGTATTTGTTGTCTATTACGTGCAAGTATTATTTGCAAAATTCATGTTGTATATTTTAACATGAGTATTGTTTAACATGAATATTGTAATGATCTATATTATGATTTTTCATATAGTTTCTATTGCGCAAGTGTGTTAATAGTCACATGTGGTCTCATCGTCAAGATGTTGATAGAGGAGTACATGAACAACTAGGATGGAGAGAAACACACTTACATTTTCTAAGGGATAGGTGTGATCTAAGAGAGGTAAATCCAAAAGTGATGTTGATAATAGGTAAGTAATTCATGACTGAGATGAAAGTATGCAATTCTATTTTACTTGTAGAAAAACTCACTCAAAATTTGGCAATATAAATTAAAGAAAATGTAGCAACACTTTTACAATACGTGAATGAATTGCTTGGTGAGTTTGTGGAGATTTTTTTAACAATCTACCTAAAAATTTAACTCCAAAGAGAAATATTAGTCATTATATGGATTTTATGAGCAATGATTCTTGGATATCCTCATTAGGACGTGTTAATGTCGTAGTCTATGATATCACTATGAATATTACATTAGTTTAATACTATGTATGCATATAAAAATAAATTGTTATTTACTCTTACATATTAACTTTGTGCACTAAGCTATTGAACATGATTACTTCATAAATGAAAAAAATTCAAGATACATAAAAGAGAATGTTAGGTAAAACCTAGTTTACTATATAGGTAATTTTACATTTTACCTTAGGTAAATTTGTATTTATTGTGGTTATTAGTTTGTTACTATGGTAAATAGGTGGTTTAATATTGTTATATGGTTTATTTTTTGAAACCATATTATTTGGATTTTTCATAAATATATGTATTTTGTTTTTCATGTACAATAACTTGTTTGTCTGTATTCAGCCATGTAATAAATATATACATTACATCTTGTTTTATCTTATAATATTATTTTATCATATCAATAAAATTTATATAGGTTTCCTCTCTATTTCCTCAAGTCCTCACCATTTGGTATCAGAGATAAGTTTTTGATAGCCTTTGCAAGTAACAAATATTGCTCGAAGAATTGCAGATGAGTTGAAAGGCTTGGATAAGAAAAATTCCTATCAAGGGAGAATGTGTTGCCTCCAGCAGTTTCCTAATCCCACCATTGCATCCTCAAAACCACCATTTCAAGTTCTAGGCAAATAGAAGGCAAATTTTTTCAGCATTGGGAAAGGAGGAGCCACCTAGGAGATTCCTCCTACTATAGGATTTCCTGGTAAATATGACCTTCAAAGAAATCATAAATAAAAATAATAATGTTTCCCCAATAGGGGTTTCTCTTTTAAATTTAGAGGAACAATTAGTTACAACTAACTATAGTTGTACTACTAAGTTTGGAAAACTTCTTGGAGGCTTGTGCACCAAGTTACCCATTGAGATGGGTTTACAATGAAGAAGGACGATATTTTCATTGGCGAGTCTCCAAGTTGTAAAGTTTTTTGGATCGAACCAAAGGTCGAGTTGTAAAATTGATTTAGGATCCTCACAACCAAGCAAACTGGTCGAGTCCCATATCTCCTGTGAAGGGTCGAACCCCTATATTGCAATGACTTGTTTGAGTTACAATCAGGCCAAGTCATCCATTGATTCATTGGCATTGAAAATTGGACTCTCTACCCTATGTGGCTGAATCAAGATTCATTCGGATCTACCCTGCACACAAATTGATGAGCTTCTAACCTGCACACAATCCCTACATTTAAAACAACAAATATCCATTGTAAAACACCTCCATGAAGCCAAACGACCCTGACAACTTGCAAACAACAAAGAAAAGTGGAAGAAGAAGACAATAAAAAGGGAATAATACAAAACTAGTAGTTGCTCCTCCAAGGGAGCAAGGATACACCGTGATTAGAGCAGGAACAAAATACATTGCAACAGTAACAAAAAAATTGGTCACGTCTTACATTGTACTATTGTTTATAGTAATTTAGAGTTGTTTCCATTTACAACTGTGTATATAAAGATTAAGTTTTCTGTAATAGATCTAAATGAAAGCTAGTTGAGCCTTGGTTTAAAACACAAGAATATAAGGAAATGCAGGTACTCGTATGTTGGTTGATATTATGCTCTAATGTAAATGACATAATTGGATAACAGTAGCAGCTTCATTAACTCCATGTTCAATGTGTATTGCCTGAGATTTTTACCCACATATTTCAAGAATGTTGTGTAAGTCAAGTAAAGTCTAAACCTTCCAAACTGAAATAACACAATTTGATGCCTATCAGTAGATTCTACCATGCCTATATCAGACATATATAAATCCACACAAATCCGCAGTGTGTGTTTCATAAATACACAAAAAGTACAAAAACACAGTTGGAACTACTATCAAAATTGCAAACCAAACATGTATACAGAACAAAGTACGAGCGAAGCCCAAGCGGAAGCTAAAACAGAGCACTAACATAACAGAAGTCTCCCTGAAATTATATTACAAGCAATAAACCTAACAAACATTAGTAGTTCGATAGTCCAATTACTCAAGTATTTGAGGTAAAATATACCTAGCATCTACTTACAATTAGAATTGCTATAGCAATAAAAGTAGTACACGCAACTCTTTTGAATCCATCCAAAATTTATGCAAATAAAGCCTTGATTCAAAATCATGAAACAACAACGCAATGTGTACCCATCATAGTAGATGGGTACATACAAATACTTCTCCAAACCTCATTTCTCTTAGTGTTCCCCTACATGGGTGTGTAAGGTCCCAGGAGAAACAACATAAGCTCTGTTTAATTATTTTGTGAAAATAGTCAGTATAGAAAACACAAAATATGCTTTATCATAAGCATCTGCTCATAAGATCACACAAATGTAGCTTCTTTACGAAAGTGTCCACAAAGGTCCCAAGCCTTACAATATACCTCCCTTACCTAAAAATATGAAAGAAAGGAATAAAATGGATTTACGAAGAAAGGGGAAAAACTGAAAAAGAATATTCCAGTAACTTGTAGATAACCTCAATAATGAAATGAAATGAAATGAGCAGTCCTGCAACATCCTGAGGTTGAGCAATGAAAGCGTGAGAAAGTTTCTCATCAAGATTTAACATTGTGGCATTGTGGATTCTAGTCAAATGTTGGCATTATTCCCATCTCTAATTCAGTTGCAGGCTTGGATAAGTTCTCATTCCCATCATTTCCAAGAATTTTCTTGTAAGTATTCAATCCTTTTTACCATTTCCTTCATGATGGGTCTGTGATCTGGAATATTCTACAACACAATCCATAGCCACCTCTAATAACTGAAACATGTCTTCTCCAAAATTGTGGTTCCTCACAAGCTCAAAATCAAACACCTCTGTAGTTCACTACGTAAGAACAACCGACTGCACCCAACATGGGAGAGCGCGCCACCATTATTGACAGATCCATGAGTAGGTGCTTCTCCAAGTCCAATATATTTCAAATTATAGTTTGGAAGTCTTCTAAATGTATAAAAATTTATTTTAAACAAAAAGGTTATAGAAAAAAGAATGAGAAATACCTATCTCAAGATAAAGGCCGAGATACATTGTCAAAATTCAATAATACTGTTTGTGCGAAACCAATATATTTCCAATGATGGCTGAAATGTCTTCTCAATATGTCTATGTTTACTTTAAAAAAACGAAAATTCAAAATTTTAAAAATAGAAATTTGACCCAGAAGCTCTAATTTTTAGAATTGATGCCTCTAGCTGAACATATTCAACTAGAGACATGTTTCAAACTTCATGTAAATGAAAATTCACATAAACAACAAAAAATTAAATAAGAATGACAAAATTACCTCTTACAAGGAAAAAAACAACAAATCACATCCAAGTTTCACTCTTAGCACTAGTGTGAATCCAAGTAGTATTATGTTATGCACTCGTCCAATGAATGGGCCTTTAGGTCGAGGCAATAGTGAACCACTCGATCAACACAAGAGAACTGGATCGTCAGTTCGGTCAAGGGCATTTTGTTTATTTTAAAATAAATTTTTAAAGAAAAAACAAAGGCGAAAGAAATCAGAACAATAAAATCACAAATTATTGGAAAAAGGATCCTAATGACAGTCAAATTTGAGTCTAATACCTCTCCGAAATCACCAGTAAAAATAGGTGCAAAATTTTACTCTTAAATGAAAGGTAGAAATGTCTCCTCACAACACAATTAAAACTAAAAGTTTACATAAATAAAATATCAAACAAACAGGAATAAGTAAAACACCCCTTTTAGGTCAAACTCAGAATGTAATGCCTCTGCTGAACCAAAGAAAAAGGGAATGAATGTCTGAATATTTCGTGAATGTGCAAAATTTTATTAAAGAAACCAGAATGAGAATTTTCTGGTGACAACAATTGAACATCAAAATGATCCTTCCGTATCTTATATTTTTCAGAAAAATCATTTGAATGTCCATTAACTATGCAAAAATTTGCAATAAACAAATGAACAAGGTCCAATATTAAGAAAATACTTGAAAAACTCGCTTGTTACCACAAAAGAGTGCCAGTCAAATTCGGGTCATTCGAATATCTATTTCCCATAAACATCCGCAAAAGTTGAGGCATCTTCGACTCTTCAAACCAATAAAAAAACTCTCATTTTATAGCAATTTCACAAATTTATAGCATTCCAGGCGATGAGTGTAACCCTCATCAAGAACCTCCTAAACGATCTCTTTTGCAAGTTCCATGTCCTCCCCGCTACACATTCAGAAAAACATATTGGAATTTGGGAGCCTCTGTATTTTCCTTCAGCATGACCTAGCAAGGCAAAGAACTAGAGGAATAAAGCGGAAAACAAATTCAAGGCGGACATGTGCAAGGATAAGAGAAAGACGTGTGAGAAACGGACCAATCAAAAAACAAAAAACAAACACTCGCACGGAGCAGGCCACAGATTTCTTGTAACTAGTAGGAGGTCCACGTGGGTCTCTACGAAAATCTTACGAGGAAGTTCCTCTAAGTAAAAGACCTTACTACGGTTATTGTAATAAGATGCAGATTATGCATTTCTAGTGGTTAATCATAAACTCCCATCCTCTGAGACAGGCTATCCACGGGGGTGACTCTCCAAAACAAGCCTTTTATGTCTGTGACTTTAAAGGTTAGCATATTTAGCAGGAACCTCCAAATCTAGCGGTAAGTAACATATCCTTCATTGTATAGTTACATGTGCCATTACCCCAAAAATAGCAAAAAAAGAGTTTTACCCCTCATGTAGCGAAATGGTTTCGTAACCAAGTCACCTTAGATGATGCATCCCAACAACATTCGTTTGTAAATAGGGTCAATCAGAAGGGTCAAGTTGAGTAATCTTGTTCCAAGTTTCTGAAGATGTGCCATTGTTGAGCTCCACAGGCATTAAGTGCCTGTCAAAATAATTTTTTTCCCCTACATTTAAATTTTCAAAAGATTTGGTGGGAATTATATATGAGCACTGTGTTTTTGTATATTTTTGTGCCAAGAACAAGAACACAATATCTAGTTGGGAATAGTCTAACCACCCAGTCATGGTACATACACTTCAAAATTCTTCAATCTGAATGAGAAAGCTGGAGAATCTATCGTGCAGAGAGTTGTAGTCATTGGAGGGCTTCAAAATCTAAACTCAACTGTGAGTAGGAGAGTTTTTTCTAATAGTGAATGGTCTCGTTCCCATCACTAGATGATGCATCCCAACAACATTCGTTTGATAGGGCCAATCAGAAGGGCCTTGATAATCTTGTTCCTCTTGCAACCCCACATTTGTGATTCAAAAAATCAAAAGAAAGGTGGGAAAATGAGCACGGTGTATGAGGAAAAGAACAAGAACACAATATAAAATTTACAGAGTCAGTTACATACACTGAAATGCAATCCGAATGAGAAAGTAGAGAATTTCCATCAACTTCTAGCCATGATATGAGGTTACTAATACAACTCTCGTTCCCATTGTTTTGAGAGCAATTCCTCCCTCTTACCATTTTGCGAGAAAAATAAATTTCTTCTAGACAAGCCATCAATTTTGAGAGGCTGGTGAATTTTTTACAATAAGAAGAGACATTTTATAAAAAAGATGAGGAAGAAGATCAAACACTATCTTCTCATCAGAAAGGAAATAACAAAGCATAATATTCCCAAAATTCCCAAAAACAACAATAAGGGCACAAACAAAAGAAGAAATTTCCTATCCATAAAAGTGCACACAAGGTAAAATATTGTTGGTACAACATGTACAAGAAAATTTCATCAAGCACTTCAGGACCTCAAAATCAACAATCACAACAGGGACAGTCACACTACGAACAAGGGAAGAAGAAGAGGAGATGGCGAAAGAAACCCCATCAATAAGGAAATGTAGTTGAGCAAGAATACCATTTGGATAATGATGAATTCTTATACAATTCCCATTCTAGTGAACCATCCACTTCATCCATTATTGCTTGGTACCTTGATTCAGCTTTCACTCGACACATAACCAGGAACATAGACTGGTTAATCATCATGAAGGACACACCTTTGAAAAATCATGTTTCATTAGGTGATGATTCTTCTTACATGGTACAAAGTATTGGGAACATTTCTTTACCTATTGGCTCATGGACTTAAATAGCTTATCAAATGTATTATATGTCCCTGGCTTAACGAAGAAATTACTGTCAGGAAGGAAGGTTCTCGAACATAATCTGATGATTGATTTTGATATTCATTCCAGTAAGAAAGTGTGTTTGGTTTCAGATAAATATAGAGGCTTGAAAATTGTTGCAAAAATCCTAAAATATGGGACGAATGTTCTAGCTTGATTTTATCCATAGAGATGATTAGGCACTAGTGACTAAGAATTATTCTTATGTATAGTTGTGACATCGAAGACTTGGTCACGTCAGTTTTGGATATCTTGATACACTTCGTTAGTACAATATGGTGATATTTTTTCCACCTCTCAAGAAGGATACATAAAAGTTTCTTAACTACCTCATAGGAAAATAACACAAAGCTTTATTCCAAAAGAGTACTTTTTGAGCTCTAGGTAAGCTTGATTTTGTTAATAATGATCTTTGCGGCCTGATGCAACCTATTCACTCTAGATTTCAATATTTCATTTTTTTGTTGATCATTATTAAAGAAAATGTGGATTTTTCTCTTTGTAACAAAAATGAAGATTTTTCTCGAACTTTAAAAAGTTTAAAGTGGGTGTTGAAAAAAATGGATCATCCTATCAAATATCTCGACTTAGATCGAGGGGGGAACTCACCAGTAATGAGTTCAAATCCTTCCTGTAACCTCACAGGATTCATTTACAAATTCCTCCTCCACACACACTACAACATAATGGTGTTGTTGAGAGAAAGAACCATACTATCTTGGAGATGGTGTGATGCATGATCGATGATTTAGGACTAGAAAATACATTATGGGCTAAAGCAGTAAAGACCATAGTGTATTTGTTGAAGATATTTCCTTGATGCAGTAACACCACATGAGGTATGGTCAAATCATAAGCCATCCATTTCACACGTTAGAGTATTTGGGTGCAAAGCCAACATGCACATACCCAAGCATAAAAGAAAGAAGTTGGATATGAAATCAAAGAATATTGTCTTCATTGGCTATAATGAAGAAGTTTTTGGATATAAATTAATGGATCTGAATACTATAAAAGTATACACCAATAAAAATGTCGAGTTTTTTAGATTAAAAAATCTGAGGCTCCTTCCACAAACTCACTTGATGTAGATAGTATACATGCTGTGAAAATATAAGTAGATGTTCCCAATGATTATGAAAATGATGATGGGGATGATGGAGATGATCAAATAGGACCAAAACCCACGAGAACAATACAACATATTCCCAAGTGGTATAAAAACATGATTCGAGATGCTAAGCCAGATGTTAGTCTCAACACATCCACCACTGGACCATGTACTCGCAGTAAATATCATGAAGAGGTAATTTTTACCTTGATGAGTATAGTAATTTAATATGTTGATCCCTCTACTATCCAAGTACCTATATGCTACAAAGATTGGAAATATACCATAGACGGTGAGCATCAGTAAGTGATGAAAAACAACCCCTGATAGCTTTTTGGTCTTCTAATAGGGAACAAGCCCATTGGTTGCAGATGGTTATTAAAAATGAAGTACAAAGCAGATAGGACTATTGAAAAGTACAAATTAAAATTGGTAACAATGGGCTATGTAAAAAATGAAGGCATAGAATACAGGGATACATTTTCTCCCATAATTAAGATCAAAATGATCAGGATGAACTTTTTTATATCTACACAGTTTGGATGGAAAGTCCATCAAATGGATGTGAAATGTTCCTTTCTGAGAATAAGTCTACTTGACTCAACCTGAGGGTTTTGTTGTACCTAGAGAAGAAACAAAGGTATGTAGACTCAAAAAATAATTGTATGGCCTTAAATAGGCACCCTAGGATTGGTACATCAAGATTAATTAGTATCTCATTCAATATGGATTTATGAGAAATCCATATGATCCCAATCTTTATCTCAAGAGGAAAGGAGGATATATTTTGATTGTTGTTTTATATATCGATGATCTAGTCATCACTAGTAATACAATGAAGATTATTAAAGCTACGAAGAAAGATCTTAATTGATCATTCAAAATGATAGATCTTAAGCTCATACACTATTTTCTTAGAATGGAAGTATGGAAATATTAGAATCATATATTTGTTTCTCAACTGAATTGTACTAGGACAATGCTCAAGAAATTTAGGACGATGGATTGCTCACCTATGGAGATGAGACTCCATTTATCTCATATACACCCATCTCATTTGGTAAATACGAATCTCTATCAATAGTTGATTGGGAATCTCATTTACCTCATACATACTAAACCATATATCAGCTTTACAGTCAGCTATCTTTATATGCTCATGTATGAACCCAAAGTTTTTCAATGGAAATAAGCAAGGGTGGATCTTGATAGATCTCAAGCTTATTATGGATCTTGGTCTAGATTACAAGAAGAATGATCATTTCTTCTTGAATTTATATTCAAATTCAGATCACGTAGGAAATATTGATGATAGGAAATATGCTTTTGTATTTGTGTTCATTTTGGAATCTAAACTGACATCATGGGAAAGCAAGAATTTTTTTTTTTTATTTCTCAATCTTCTACAGATGCCGAATATCATGTTGCAGGTGGAACTTTCTGTGAATCAATATGGTTACGTCGTATACTTGAGGTTCTTGGAGTACCACAGGAGAAATCCACTACCTTGTATGTTTACAATGAAGATACTTCTGAATCTTGTTTCCAATCTAGTGTTCCATGCGAGAACTAAGCATATTGAGGTACATGTTCATTCATATGAGATCATGTCATTTTTGGAAGCATGACCATTGAGAGGGGGGGTGAACTATTGGGGAAATAAAACTTTCATTCACCTGACCATTAACATCTATACACCATTCAAATGATCTTAGAAATTATGAATCATCAAGACATTAAAACCATCAAGCATATACAAAAGGAACATAATAACACAATGAACACAAGATCTAAGTGGAAACACCTTATAGGGAATAAAACCACTAAAAAAAAAGATTTATTTCAGTATAATTATTCAAACTTAGTTGAGCACCTAACCCAACAAGGAGTAAAAAACCCTAAGTTTTAGTGTGGCACCAACCCCATAAGGAACACTGACACCTAAATTTAGTAGAGAACCAACCCTACATGGATGGAAAAACTCCCTATATGACTCAACACCAACTCAATCACATAAATTTTCTTTTCACCTTCAGAATATTTCTGAAAAACAACAGATGATGACTCTATTTAACTCTCCACTTTCCTCTATCTTCCTCAAAATTGTCATTCTACCCTGACTTGCTTAAGAGCTTCTTCATTGAGTTTATTAGAACCTCTAACATTGATCCTAATAGGCTCGCCACTTGTTATCACTTCATGAAAACTCATTTTTCCCTCTCTTGATGGTCAAAAGGACCTTTTACACCTTAAGAAACATAGTCTTCTTACTCACAGTTTTCCATATTCACCCCAACAACCAAATAGGTCACTAAGAACATGCTTATATACATGAATCACGAATACAAAACATCTAGTTAGGCCATCATAGGGAATAAATGATAATTATAACATGAAAACATCATAATAAAATCATACGAAAAGACCACTCAGGTCGGAAAAATCATACACAAACTCAAATTGTTCATTATGACACAAGTAGGTGTAATACACTAAAAATTCCCTTGCGTCAAAATAAAATATTCTTGAGCTAACATCACATTCAAAAAACATCAATAACCACTTTAAACTTTTTTTCTAAGTCTTCTACTAACCACCAATAATCTTTTACAGGTCTTCATCATCATCTCAAGCAATGAAACCACCATTAAGAACAATTCTCCTCATTAGGTCTATGACCTAAAAAAATAGTCTTCAAACATGAAGCTCAAACCAATACCAAAAAAAATCAACCATTAAAGTATGACATATGGATATAAATATCTATGACCTTACTTTGATCATCAAATACATACGACACAACCAATTGGAATGTAAGAGTCCAAGAACACCTCTGCAACCAGAACCACCAAAAATTTCAAAAATTGCCCCAAAGTCTTGCAAAATGGACTTCCAAAACCTCCATAGGGATTAAAACATGATCTAAAACCAGAATAGACATGAATAATAACTTCCATACTTCCTAAAACACCAATTTATTCAACAGGTCTAGTGAAAAACTTGAGAGTAAACACAACTTTTTCAAAACACCTAAATACCACCTAAAGATTATTGTGGGTTCCGCATATTTTCAAGACACCTAAATACCACCTAAAGAAATATGGATGAGTCCTCTACAATTTAGCTTCACTAAAAAAGGTCAAACAATCCATTCTTGCCATGATTTAATAATATCTTCTCCATCACTTTTTAACTAGGACTTAAGGAGGCTTTATAAACAACTTACCTTCTTAGCAATTGTTCATAAAGCTCTGCCTTTTAATATCTAAACTAATTCTTGAAAGATCATCTTAGGAACCTTTCCCATATACCATGAAGATATTAGAATCCTATGCAAACTTCACACATGCCAATGAGGATCAAACAATCCATTTCGAGCTTGGTTTCTCACTTTTAAGAACTCTAGACAAAATGTTATATGTTGCAAATACATTCAAGTAAACACTTGAAAATTGGACCACACCTCAAGAACAACCTACTACACCTATTAAAAATATCAAATTTGCATCTCCATGATGAAATCAGTACAAATAATCTCATTTGGCCATCTAGTGCTTAAGACAAGGTTTAGTGCAAACCTAGAAAACATGACCAAAACATGAGTGCACATTTTAAGACACTTGTGAGTGTCCCTACACTTCATCCTCATGATCTCCATGCTCTTACAATTCATAACTAGCTCATACATACATGTACTCCATCATGACATACCATCCTTCTAACTAGGCCTCCTAACTAGGCATCTTGTACATGCTTTCACCATCAATGTTGACCACCTCATGACTTTTTCGCTATCAAAATCAGTGGATGAAGGAATCAGAGAAATATATAGGCTAGGCAATAGGCATGAACTCTAATATCTATTCTCACAGCTATTATTAAATAATTTTCCTAGATTCTAGTTGGTGATTCCCATCCCCACATATATCTATAGAGGGCCCCATATAGATAGAGGGCCAACAATTATATAGATAGGAATGGTGCTAACTGAATGGGAAGGGGCAATATAGATTTTATAGAACAATCAATTCATCAATATTTTATGTGCTCTTATCAAGGTCATTGACCGGTCCCCACCAAGGGCTCATTATTAGAAAAAGGGTGCTCTATATGAAGATCACCTCCCCACCTTTCCTGGATCTAAAATCATCCTTTCATGGAGTCAACTTCATGATGCTCATACACGTATTTTATCATATTTCTCTCATGGAGAGAGATGATGCCTTAATACTTCACAAAAAATGGTTCTAGATACCTCGGTGGCATGACTAGCACATTTTAGCTTGTTCTTTGGAGAGATTTGGGTACAATGAAAAATTAAGGTTGTGATGATCATCGAGTCACTACTTGAGCTAAATGTTTCACCCTTTAACATAATGAACCCTTGAAAATTCAATTTCTTGACCAAGGTGAGAACTGGGTGGAAGCATGTTTATGGTACCTGGACACCTTTTTTCTGAAGTTGCTTCTCATAGAAATAGGTTTCCTCCTCCACATAGGGGATGAATCCTTAAATGAAATTTGTGGATGAGTTACATGTTCTTGGCCTCCATACTTCAATGAAAAACCAAAAATCACATTTAATGATCAATGAAACCATTTAAAAAATCTAATTATGCATGCAACTTAAAATTTAGGTCCTATTTCATTTTAAACTAGGAGGGACAAATGCATAGTTTTGAAGTACCTCTAGAAGTATTTGAGCCTTGAATCAATGTTGATTATTCCACCTTAAAGAGTATTATAATAGATTTCCAATGCTTCATTACTCCTTTATCCAACATCTTGCTAGATTTTCAATTTTTGGATTTTTAGGACTCCTTGTTTGTTCAAGCTCTAAACAATTTTCTCAACTCTCTTTTTCACCCTCACCTTGACTGTTACTCAATATTATTTTCACTCATCTCAATTTTCTTATCCCTCTCCTAATAAAAAATGCAAATCACTCAACTCTTCCTCTTTCACTTAAGGATTTTCATACAAACCCTTACTCTCTTTAGGCTTCTCCATGGTACTAAGCACAATAGTCAATGAGTTTTCTTGATTAAATTTGCATAATTCTTTTCCCCTATTCCTTAAGGCTTCAAAAAATTCTAACACCACTCCCTCAATGACATATACAACTTCCTTATGAGTTTCTTTCCCAAGATAACTATTTTTCAAGGTTGATCTTTACTATCACAAGAAATAAGCATGATTATACATTGCTTCCTTTACCTACTAACCACTCAAGAATATATCCTTATGCCCTGATTTTATGACTCCTTAATTCCCTTACGCCTTCTTCCAACTTTCTAGAGACTCCACCAACTTAAAACAAATGGAATATAGACTATTTTTCTAAAATTACATCCTTCATAGCCCTCAAACTGGGCATTAGCACCGTTAGATTGTATTTGCACATTCCTTTTGTTTTATTATTAGTCCTACATGTACTGTGGATTTTGAAACTCTCGGTCTTATTATTACCTTCCTCCACACTTTTCAAGGAATATATCAGTTATAACTATAAAATTTTACAATAAATATTCTACTCTAGGTCCTTAAGATTGTGCACACACAATTATTATTCTGAACACAAATTTAATCTAAGAAATCCTCCTTTAGATGACTTATTACCTTTTATTAACTTTTGCAACACCAAGTCCTCATGATTAAGGATTCAGTTGAATAATTATGTTCATGTTACTTACTATTAAATTTCTAAAATAGGGTATAATCTAGCATGAGTATATCTTTCTATATATTTTCCATTCCTTAGAAATTATGAGGGTTATATGAAGCCTTGAAAACCATTACATATAATAATACAATCCAAAACAATATCTTTATGTGTGATAATGCTTTGCAAAATAGTATTTAACCTCCAAATCTGATATCTCGGTCTGAGAGGGTTGTGTCACCCTATTTTCCTAGTTTAAATCCTTTCACACTTTCATATTATTAATACTTTTCCTTACATGTTTCAAAAACGTGTTTGGTTATTTAACTCCTTTGATGGTTCCCGAGAGTTCTTAACACCCCACAACAACCCTACAATACTACAAAATATAGTTTTGTTATTACCTCATACAAATTTAGAACTTTCCTTGCACATGATTGTCTTCTCCATGTTAATCATCTCCTTTAAGCATATTCATGATCTTCTTGATACTATGCAGTTTCTCTACACCTTAGACAATCTTCATACATAAGAATCAATCACAACATCTTACATTCAACGCATAAAATACTAAACAAACTCTTATATACATATTTCCTTCCAAGAAGCTCATCATTCTATTAAAAAAATAGATCATACACAACTTCATGAGCCATAGGGATCTGTTACAGAGTTTTACACCTCTCAAACTAACCTTCCAACATCTCCGTAATCTCTCTTATTTTAATAAGGTCTATGATGAGCATGTATATCCAAGAAGGTGGTTAGGGTTCTCAACGCTAACTTACAGAAGTTAAAGCTAAATTATGTGAGGTTTCACCCTAGTTAGGTCAAATACGTAATGTTATGTGGAGAAAACATATCAAGACCCAGATTAATTGATTTATTGAACCTTCAGTTAACACCTAAGATTATAAAATACTAGAGCTGTTTCAAATATTCAAATTATAAAGTTGGAGGGAAAATCTATATTCTTGCAGATGGAGTCCAAATGGACTAGTACAAGTTATGACCAACTCAAGTGGACCCAAAACACCCCTAGTCACTAAGAAAGCCAAAATTGATTATTAACAATATGCTCCTAAATCACCATAGGAAAGATGCGCAATGAATGAGAAGCCTTAATTTCAATTAAGGGATTAGTTGTCATGCTTCAAATTTTTTAATTTTCATGCTAGTTATTTTTGCCATTATGGAGCTAATCAAACACTCTCCAAGAGAGTTTAGAAAATATATTAATAATCCAAAGTGATGTTAGGGAATCTTGGAAGTGTTAGATGTAATTTATGAAAGGTTTGATCATTCAAGGATTATCTGCTCAACAATGAGTTTTCTAGGCGCAGGGAACAAACACTCTAATGGTGAAACCTAACTTCTCTAAAAGTTTCCAGGAGTTCTGTAAGAAGTTAGGAGGAAAAAAATAGGCATTGGAAATCTATGTGAATCTTCTACATGTTGTCAAAATCCATTTTTATCTAAGGCTCGAAGGTTTCAAGAAGAATTTTGAAACAATGTTTTTAGAGCTTGGTAGAGCCCAAAACAAGTTTCCATGCATTTACTTCAGATGCCTAACCTCAAATTTTGCACACACCTCTAAAATGACCTCCTCTATGATTTCCAATGCTCATTACGATTTCTTAATTTTTAAACCCACCATTTTACCTGGTTTTCCCATGTATTCTTTCCTTGTCTTCTATGTCTTGCTTCAAAGGACCTTGAACATGCACTATGCACATGAACCATGATATTTTACACCTTCCACACATGCTCTGTAATGTTAGAATACTCCTCACATTATTACACTAGCTTACCTTGGCATGATTTTCTTCATACCTCATGTCATGCCTACACCAGGGCTAGTTAGGCTTGTTTCAACCCATGCCATACTAAAACTAACATTGATATCATCTTGTGGACACACATACACCTATGAAACATATCTCTAAACATGTTAGACACCATAGGAACCTTTGACCACCTATGTATCTCATATACAACACCTTGCTTACTTGAACCATGCATCAAGAACATGCACTCACTCTTAGACACCATGCCACTTCACCAATACAACACTTCATGACACCAAAATAGTGAGCTACCAATCATCCTTCATGCTTCTTGATGATTGACACTTCATGTTGACTCCTATGCCACATGGACACCCTTTTCCATCAATCCAACTTGACATCGATGACAACACCAATGACACTATGTCCAACAAATGTGTTTTGATTTGTTATGTATTATAAGACATTTCATAAGTACACATATTTGAGAATTCGTTGTTTCCTTTGAGTGTTGTGAGATTTGTAAAATATAATTTTAACACATCTAACACTCCTACAAATTTGAGTAAACAATCTGAAAGGCCCCAAAACCTAAACAATGACTATATTCTTTTCTAAAATAGATATCGATTCTAGAATTTAAATGTTAAAATCTTTAGGTTGAATGTTGAAATCCTAAAAATTACCTATGTACGGACCATATTATATTATAAAAAACTATCTCCTAAACTATGACTGATGGATCTATGAAACTAGTTCCATAAGGTGTAGAGTGACCCTAATTTCTTATATTTACTAAAATAAATTTAAATTATAATTTTTTCATTTATTATTATACTTAATCATTTATTTTTGTAAATAATACATATAATTACTATAATCCAATGAATGTGTACATGCTATAACACATACAAATTTTAATTTGTATGCATTTTAATACAAATATATTCCCCTAATTATGCACCCAAACCAATATTTTATAGGCTTGGAATTGTTTGGTTTCCCAAACTTGCTCCTTAGACTTGTAATAACACAATAACCTATGTGTTTTTGACAAACTATGTAAAAAATAACCTTTGACCATGATAAATCCTACAAAAACAATTGATATCTTTTTAAAAAATCCAACACCATCAAGAAAACTATTCTATTTCTAAATCTATAGTTTTTTTTATATTTTTTTAACTATTCTAAGGTTTCAATTTATATTTATCTCAAGCTATGTCTTTTATACCTCTATTTTTACTTATTGTAAACACTTATCTTTTTTCATGTATATTTTATTTCACTTCTCCAAATTGAAAAAACTATACTCCCAGACTAGGACTAATTCTATATATATTTAACAAGAAATCTAATTTCTGATCATTTTTGAGGTAGTTGGGGGGGGGGGCATGGTCGGCTATCCATTATTTTTAAATTTTATAAATCTTTCTACTTGAAAAATCATTAAAAAATAAATACTCACTAAAAATTCTAAAAAACTTCTATCCCAAACTAGATGCTCTTATATATATTTCAATCAAAGGGTTTTCAAAATTACTAAATAATGCTAAAAAAATGACCGGGGTGGGGGAGGGTCACGACTGACTAGCTACTATGTTATTGTAGAAAAACAGGAGCACCTATTGACATTTTAGATATTTTACCCACTTACACTTAACTATTTTTTTTAAAAAATAGTCTTTTAGAAACTATACTCAAAATGCTATAATTCATGTTCTTACAACATGTTCAAATTTGTAGTGTAACTATCTCAAATAACTCGTACAAGTTGAAGTTTTTTATTTTTCTTTAAAATGTGTCTACTTATGGCCCCCTTTGTGCCCCCCATTTGTAATGCTCACAATTTGGACACACAAATACAATAGTAAAAATACCGGAATAATTTTTTTTTTACTTACATTGCTTGATACATGACAACACAAGGGATTGCTTAGGACAACGCATGCTCATGAGACATTTGTACAAACATTATCGCACTAGGTAACATGAAACGCATCGAGGCACATTTCCCAAATGACAAGGCACAACATGATAATTCCACTACAGTATAAACTCTTGCATAGGAAGCATCCCTAACACAACACTTTTCTGGTTCGTACATGCAGTATTACAGTCATATTTTTTTATTGACCTTACTTATTTGACAATCACTTGTCATGGAGTCCTTCATTCTTTGTTATCTAGGCTACATTATTTTCATCTTACTTAGTTGTTTACTTGCAGTGGTTCCATCTGAATTTTCTCTTTTATTTTCTCGCAATAAAATGATGTAGCCTGATTGTTGATAGGAACATATGAGCATACATGAGGCTACTAGTGTTTTTTCTAAGGATTTGTATTCTAAGTTATATGTTCGTTTGGATTTGTAATTTATCTCAGTTGCAACAAGGAAGGTTCACATGAAACAAAAGAATTTTATTAGTTCAAGGGTAAATAGAGGACGCTTTGTTTTCAAGTTAGCATTTAATTTCTAAGGTTACTCTATTTTGTTTTCAAGTTATTACAACTAGTCGTATATCCCATCTATTTCACTTAAATTCTTAATCATCAAGGTCCCATGGAGTATGATTTCACACTCGACCAAGTTTGGATTCTTTGGAGACTAAGTATTAGATGCATGTTATAACCTGAGACATTCATTTATAAATTTTACACAACTTACTAAGGTCACAACTAGAGTGATTGAACACCCTTATCTCCAACAATCATTAGGTAACTCTAGTTAAATTTGATACTTCTTGTCAAGTTGATGCTCTTATTTTGAGAAGGGTTAAAGGGGATTCACACTCAAAATTCTCATGTGTAGGAACTAAAACATAGGATCCACTCAAATCATTTACAATCATCTTCAAATAATTTCACTTAGTTTGATTTAAATAACGTTTTGAAATTAGTTGTGTAACCCATTTGTTAATAAGTAACATTTGCATGCTCATGAGACTACTAGCTCTCGTCCTAGGGAATTTCCTCAAGAACATGATTGCCTGGTTTCACAACATACATTCATTCCACAATGGGCCAAGGGGGAAAACAAGAGGGAGTAACTCTTCGTTTAAAGATTAAGGTTCACATTAAATTTTATGTGCCATGGATTCTATTTTTGTCAACATGATGATTTAACACATTAAAAGAAAGATCTAATTTTGATTTTCTCCTAGCATACCATCCCATGGTTACCCTTCCAAAAACTAATCATAAATTAAAATGTTGGTAAGTTCCACAATTAACTCTTAACACTGTATCATAGACCCCCAAATGATAATAAAAACTGGGTGTCGAGATTCTTTTATAATTCCAGCTGCTAAAGGTGACTTTCAATAATAGTTGGTGATCTTTGACACCTAACACCCTTCACTCTAAATGTGTGTCGGGCCAAGAGGGTTTTACATTATGTTAAAGGTTGGTTTCCCATGGAGTACTACCTTAAGAAAACACATTTTCCTTACAACACACATGACTAACAATCCTAGGAGGGGATCATTCCTAATTGTCGAGCTCGCAACAATGTTGCTACATATGCAGGCTAAAGTGATAATCTCTAACTTGGGATTTTGTTTCCTTAAGTTAGAATTTTCCATCAAGCTTAAAGATTAAGGTTCACCTTATGTTTTTAGTTTTCCATGTTAAGAAGGATCACGGAAGAAGGTAGTGATGCAAGAGTTTTATACCGGGGTTGACTATTTAATTTAGACTTTCTTTCTATGTTATCAAGGAAAAAACACAACACGCCAGAGATTTAGTCCTCAATTTCACCCTAAAAGGGCATTATAATATGTAAAACTCAATTACATTTAACATATATATATTAATGTGTGATTCCTCCTAATTACAATAATATATATGCAACTAAGTTTAATAAACTACCTTGCAACAAACGATACAATTTAACACACATAGATTATATGAATGCCTCTTATTCATTTCTTTAAATGAGACAAAACAAATTTGCTTGAATACAATTTAAGTATCACAATTTCACTTTTTGGAATTAATACGTATAACTAGGCTAATTGGCCCTCAATAATCAAAACAATACAATTGTACTTCATATATTGATGAATACAACAAGTAATACAATTCAAATTTCTTCAATCAATAGAATAAATGCAACATTTAAAACTTCATCTTCCTTTCATCTTTCAAGTAGTCCATCTGCAAGATTTGTTAGCGACTGTCAGTTCATAAGAACTGGCATGATATGATCTATACCTCCTATAATAACTTACTCCATCTAGTATTTGCATATAGGAAATACTACATTAAGTTAAAATCACATAGCTAACAAAAGGACACAGATCATGGTTGCAAAATTTCCTAAACTTACTTTCTTGTACATCACTAACTACAACATTTAAATATAATTACTTACATGCATTAAATCTATAAAAATAACATGACCATTTACATTAATCAATCAACCACTATTACAAAATTGAATAAATAGGTAAAGTTATTACTTTTATAACTTATCATTATCCAATTACTGATACAATATAACTCTCACATGTCCTTTACAAGACCCATTGATGTTATAGTATTCAAATAGATTTTAAACATTGACTAATACCAATCATTATAACTATTTTATGACAAACGGTTCTTGTATCCTTCATATATCTGCCGATATCAAATTATACTCAAGCATTATAACACTACAAGATAGAAAAATCCTATTCATATATATATAACAGTATAGAATAATATGCAAATATTATAACTATACAAGTATCTTTTAATATATGGTCTTCATTCCAGGGTATCGAATAGTCTACATATTTGTCCAATAAAAAATGTATCACTGTTTGTGTTAGTAGGGAATATCCTTAGTAATACGATGACATAGTTTTAGGTATAATAATGCTCAACGTACAAATGTATTGACATACAATTCCATACTATTATTTCCAGTTTCCTGATTAATCACACATCTTTGAGCTCGATTTACCTTAATCATTCACGAGTTGACGAAGTGACAAAGTCATTATTGAGCTAGACGTACATAATGAGCATAGCTTGACAAAACATTCCTTCAATCGTTGGTCTACATCAGTCAACCTAGAAATATTTAATTGACTGGAGGAGTTAAGGAGTAATCATTATAAGGATAAATACCAATATAAGGCAAGTATTAACCTATGAAATCGATATGATTTCGTTCCAATAATGTCGTATAATTGGCACAATTTCAAGAAAAGGGATGACTCCCAACTCTATAGACATTGGAACTTATAGCTTATCGGAACATTACAACATTTCCATAAAACACACTATTGAAGAGTCCCCCAATAACCCAACAGGTCACAATGTTTATGACAAGGTCCAAGTCGGATACCATTGACTAGGTATTTAAATCTTAAAGACTTTGATTTCTGAATTGGTATATAGCCGTCGTCTTTACAAGAAGATTTGGATATGGCTATATAACCCTTTAACCGACTTTCACAACTAAGGAAATTGAAGATATAGCCAAATACATTAGATATTGAACCATGATAACAATGAGGAGTAATAAGCTTTAACCGTTGTATTGAATACATAAATGAAGTTCGTAGAGTTTTAATACAACTATGAATATTAAAAACCGTATTTGACTATACATACACAAATCCCTCAAAGAAGAAGGGATTTGATATACCCACATAGATATAAGCCCCAAAAAACAATCCTCGAGTTTAAATTCATACCAACACATACCATTTGTGTTTAACTTAACGACTTCAATTATAATTCTACAGAAGCACATTATAAGCAAACCCTCTAAATAAATACCACATTGAATCACTAAAATAGTATTTCATTTACCCAGATTGTTCATATACGGAGATAAAACGATATAATTTCCATATTTATACAAAATAATTAACACCCAAAACCACTTAGCATTAACAAGCTTAATACAAAATTTCGTACATGAAAATAACAAATGGAGAAACATAGAGGAAGGGATAGAGCCTATCATGCATGGAGGAACGAAGTCGGTCTAAAATATATTTGGCGGGTCACAGCTCGACGCCTATCCACGACGTAGCGAAAAAAATAGTGAAGTGACCGACCTTATCCACGAGGCCCTCAACATAGTACTTTGCCACTCAGCCCAACTTGGGCATTCAAACTCTACATATCCCCTGCCAATATTATGCAATCTTCTAATGGATTTTCAACGAACCCATTTTGTGCATACCCTACAATCAATGTAGTCCATGAAACACATGTCTTTGGGGCACTCTCTCAAATAGTTCACATGCCATGCGTATGCTCCCACATTTTGTATCCATGTCAACCAAAGCACTTGCAAATACAACATCTGAAAAAACCCCTTTCCATTACGCTAAAATGGATATCCACACCCTGTTCCAAAGCTAAGATTTATAAAACCCATTTTGAATAAACTTGAAATCATGGCACTCCATAAGAGGACGTTAGTTTGCGAGTGGTTGGGACTGAGAAAATAAAGGGTTTCACGCAGAGGAGGAGAGGAAGAGACAGATCTCGTAGAGACATAAGTGGGATAGCAGGAAAGACAAGTTTAATGTCTTAGTCAACACAACAAATACTCAAAATAAGGGACACGAAGCTGGAAAACATGCTGCACTGGTTATAGTACACATAACATAGTCAATAAAAGCAGAGAAAGCAAAATCAATACAAATGGGCGCTGAACCAAACAACTGTGCCTCCAAATCCTCAGCTTCTTTCTTCTTCTGCGCACATAAAAACAAAATAGAGGAAGGAAAACATTTCCTCTCAACCACAGATGCAGATACAGATCCAGATCATTTGATTTGCATATGGAAAGATGAGGATACACTTGGTTACAGATTGTATCCACGCACAGGGAAGATTTAACCCATAATGTAAGATTTTAGGATGGCTGTTAGTGAGAGCTCCACTCAGCACCGTTCCATGCAATGTTATGTTTAATTACTTGTGGGAGTGCACCTCCTGAACTTGTTGCATCCATCCAATTACTACCAAATTACAACGTTAACTTGGGTTTCAGACTGGTTAACGCCTTTGGACCTTAAACAAAGTGGTTGTATTTTTCTGCAAGGAAAAGATAGGTCTGAAAGGACGTTGAGGATGTGTCATTCTCCATGTTCTGCTGAAGCTGAAAAAGTTGGAGGAAATTTCTTGGGAGGTGAGAGCACAACCTGAGGGGAGAGGGACGCTGACAATGACAGCGGAGTCAAGCTTTACACCTATCAATTACATTACGTGAAAAGTGGGGCACTACATGATTTCCATGCACTTACCCACCCTCCTTCCTTCCTTCAATGTTGACATCTTCATAGTTTAGAAATGAGCTCCCACAAATTGTAGGTTTTCAACCCATTTTCCAAAATTCAGAAGAAATCAATATGAGGTCATCCTTATGAGAATCCTCCTCGATTGTGTACTTTGTTGTTTCCGCCCACTTAGCTAACCAGGAAATTGACCTCACCCAGTCCCCTGTATACATAATATGCATTTCCCTTTTCCTCCAATTTTATTTTCTCTTTTCCAAACAATAAAGCATTATATTGAGAATACTACCCCTTCCCTTCAACCTATAAATTTTGCATACCCAACCTTGTGAAGCCTATTTTTTGGACACAACAAAAATATTATCCTCTTCTCCACTCATAGACCTAAAAAAACTACTTAATTTTGTTCTGTCCCACACTAAGTGTTCAAAACAAACATGCTTGTAGAAAATAAATCGACTCCAATGTCAGTACATCGCGCTATGCGAGGATCACACCTCCTACACAAGAATCATCAGCTTTCAAACTTTTAATTGGACTATATTCCTTTTATACAATCCTTTTCACATTTTTTCTTCTAATATTTCGGGCCATCTTTCATAGAGGTGAATAAGGCCACAAGCAATATCTCTCCTGTTCACACACCCTCCACAATACCTACTTTTTTTTTTCACTTGAACAACAATTGGTTTTTGATACAATGCTCCACCATTTTTCACATTTATCCCATCTACCTCTATTAAAATTAATATATCAAGGTAATGCAGGGACTGGGACATCATATCTCATAAATAATATCAAGTTAGCAATCACACTTGCATCAGCCACATCCACCTTATTATTTTTGTTATGTGTATAATTATACATTTCATTTTTTGTATTACATTACTTCATTTTAATTTTGAAGCTATTCATTACTGTATTTGCATCTCCTTGCTTTCTACAAAGATCTCCTCCAATGTTCATGCATACCTGTCAAATACCTTACATTTTTTCTATTATACCTTGTTCCATCCCAAATTTTACCTTCCACTTCCCCGTCCTTTTCCTCTTCGCTTTCTCTCCTCCGGTTTTCATTCCTACACCCAATCCCTTTTGGCATTCACACTTGCACTGCTTAGTTACTTTTAGGTTTATATGTTAGTTTTACACAAATTTTGTATATATAGATTTTGGTGTACCAAAATTCAATATTTCAAACAAACTATATTTACTTATTTTCAAGAAGATTAAAATAGGAAGCGATCAGCATACATCTGTAATGTTGGATATATATAGGATGACACCTTCCCTTCCTTAAAAATGAATATTAAGTGTTCATCTTTGATGTTGTGTGTGTCTATATATAGATAGACCCTCTTTATTAAAAAATAAAAGTCATATCCATGAGACCAGATATATATAAGTGCTTGTTTAAACATCGCACTGAACTAAAGAGTGTTTAAATGTGAAAGGTTAGTTGCAGACTTAACAAACTAAACCCCTCCCGGAAGGAGAACCAGAAAAAAAAAACAAAAAAACAAAAACTATAATCTTTCTTCGATATTTAGCTCTAAATTTTTAACACTTTAAAAAGTTACCATAAGTACTAAAAGTGTGGCATATTTGGTAACAGCTTTCTCTCAGCTTCATCAGACAAAGTCGTTCTCGAAAACATTGGCACTCAAATGGATGAAAAGCGGCAGCAACTCCATCTACTCGTCAGTTCCTATCATTACGATGCAGGTGATTTAGTACTCACCTATTTCTGATTGCAAATTTATTTAGATAATGTTTAACATGGCTTGTTTTTTAATTTATTATATCTGGTTGGTCTTCTTTGTGTTGGCAGTGGGAATAGACGATCAGATCGCCAGGGTCGTCCAACTGCTCGATTGGGAAGATGCTCAGCCTGTCGTAGCCGTGGTTATTTGCGGTCTCGGCGGATCTGGGAAAACCACGTTAGCACAATCTGTTTATGCCTCTTTGAAAGATAAACTCCAACTTGGATGGAAACATTCTCAGGTTACTCTCATTCAAAACCTGGAAACAGAACCCAATGTAGAAGGTCTGCAGTCCCAGATTTTACAGGATTTGACAGGCACGAAACAACCTGTAGGAGACTTTGAGAGTGGACGACGAAGCCTGAAGGACATTATGGAAAAAGAATCCATCTTCTTATACATCGACAATGCCTTGAAGATGGAACCTCTGGAAAAGCTTTTACCTAAGGAGCTAACAAGTGCCAAGAAACTCCGGTTGCTTGTAACAGCAAGAGACACACATGTGGCAGGAGTAATTGAAGACTGCAGAATCAAACCTTGTAAGCTTTATTCCATGGAATCTCTTTCTGATGATGCAGCTCTTCAAGTCTTATGCAGGAACATAGATATAGATGCCGACGTAAGCTCTTTAGTTGCCAAAAGACCTCAGGCCAAGGAGATAGCTAAAAAATGCAGTTGCAATCCTCTCTTGCTGGAAGTGGTGGGAGGCTTTATTCATCAACGTAAAAACAAAGTTGAGGCTTACCAAAGTGTAATTAAGTTTTTAGAAACTGGAGAGGATTTTAGTGGCACCAAGAAATATAGTTTTGATGAGTCCATGGTTCTCTTTTCCTACGATGAGCTTAAACCCAATGCTCAGGAGGCATTCCTTGACATTTGCTCATTCTTTTATGATTGGAAGTGGGAGGAAGTTGCATGGATCGTGGGGGAAGAAGAATTTGAATGTTTACAGGAGGGAGCTCTCCTCAAAAACAAAGATGGGAGGATAAGTATTCACGATCTTATTCTTTCCGCTGGGCGTAATAAATGTAAAGACAGCCGATTCACAACTGCATCTGAACTGTCTAAGGCCTTGAAGAAGGAGGAGGTATGTGAACATCAAATATTTTGAAATTTATTATTTTATAAAAAATTACCATTTCAAAATCATTTTGACCAGGCGTTTGAATGCCAACAGCTTGTTTCTCAAATAAAAGGAGTTTGGTTGAGAAAGGAATACGGTGAGACACCGTTTGATATACCAGCAGAGGTGCTGGATGTGATGAGCACGTCTCTACGAGTATTTGCAATGGGAAACTTGACAATTGTGGAAGGAAAATGCAAAAAGCAATTTGACGAGCTAAGGTATTTTCAAGTGGGCAGTGTACCGAATCTACCGATGGATATATCAAATCTCAAGCATTTGAGTTACATTGATTATGCATTTGGGAAGGACATGATTCTGAGTTCGTCCAAGGCAAGTAGTTTCTTTCTTTCTTTCTTCTCAGTGGAGATATTTTCCTTTTTTCCATATAATTAACATCACTAATTATGGTTACAGAGTCTCTCAAGTCTAAAAGTGCTCAAATTTCACGAGTCCAATAAGAGCCGTATAATTGGAATCACTGAATTTCGGCATCTTCATAACATAAAGCAGCTGGTTTTGAGGGAATGCAATGGTGCAGAAATCCCCCAATCTTTTCAAAAGTTACGTAATCTGCAAAAGTTACAACTGCGCCATTGTTCAGATGTAGAAGAATTGCCAGAGTCGCTTTGCAAGCTCAGTTCTGTAAAGGAGTTGGATTTGAATTGGTGTCGGAAGTTGAAGCGTCTACCAGCAGGGTTTGGGGATTTGGGGCGCAGTCTTACTACCGTTGATTTGTCCGGATGCGAGAGTCTGCAAGAGCTTCCGTGTGATTTGGAAAAGCTTTCCTCGTTACAGTCGTTGAACTTAAGGTACTGCTACAGTCTGCTTCAGCTCCCTGAGAGGCTGGGAAGCTTAACATCTTTGACTTCTTTAGACATAGAAGAATGCAAGAGTCTAAGTTGTCTTCCACGCAGCATTGGAGACCTGACGTCTTTCTCACCATCTAGTATAAATTTTAGTGGATGTTCAAGTTTAAGGGAGCTGCCAGAAGAAATTTGCAAATATACAATGTTGAAAAGTATTTCATTAAAGCGCTGTTCTAGTTTACAAGTGCTGTGTAATGAGTTTCATTGCTTGGCAGGATTAAAAGAGTTAGATATGGAGGGTTGCACGAGCTTGTCAAGTCTACCTTTAAATTTTGGTCAACTAAGGTCTCTTGAAACTTTAAAGTTGACAGGATGTGCTAAACTAGAACAATTGTGCAGCGACTTTCATTGCCTTGGAGCTCTAAAATATTTAACACTGTCTAAATGCCTTGCTTTGTCCAATCTTCCTGATTGTTTTGGTCAACTAAGTTTTCTTGAAACCTTAGATTTGACAGGATGTAAGAACTTGTCAAGCTTACCTCCAGGTTTTGGTCAACTAAGCTCTCTTGAAACTTTAGATTTGACAGGATGTGTTAAACTAGAACAATTGTGCAGCGACTTCCATTGCCTTGGAGCACTAAAATATTTAACACTGTCGAAATGCCTTGGTTTGTCCGATCTTCCTGATTGTTTTGGTCAGCTTGGTTGCTTGGAAACATTAATACTACGTAGATGTTCCAATTTAGAGAAGCTCTCTGAAGATTTCCGTTGTCTCCGATCATTGACTAAACTAGACCTTTCGAAATGTGAGAGTTTGGGTGGGGAATGGATGGACAGCGTGGTGGCGATCCCCAGCCTGTGGCGCCTAGACATTGCAGGAAGTGAAAGAATGATCCAGCGCTGGACTGAATTGAGAAGTGAAAAGGAAAAATGGCATTTTGTGGTGGTAAAAGACTTCTCGGCCGAGGTATACAAAGGAAATATTTAAGTTGTAGCAATTTAGAGTTTTTATTTGAATGAGAAATTTATTATTTCATTTAATTAATCGCTGTTATCCGATGTTATGTACGCACGTTGCAGGATACAAAGGAAAGACGCCGGGCTTTGTTGTTAGAAGGGGCGATATCAAAGGTATTTGATGAGGAAGCTGGGATTTTGTAACATTTTAACACCAAAAGTTTTGGAAGCTGGGATAGAAGTGTCTAAATAAGGCAAGAAATGATTTCTTGCTACGTTTGCCATGGTCACGTATCTTTATGATAAGTGTTAGTGTATTTTGTCTCTTAACTATTACGATATGGTATTTGTAATATGTTTTTGACTTATTTGAATAGTTACAATTTTTGTTATAAATGGCAGTGAGTAACATTGGATTTTGCAAGATGTTTAGACGCTTTTAGTCATTTTAGATGTCAAAATACATCCGCTTTTAAAATATGATCGTCATGATTGACAAGTACATATATGATTTAAACGTCAAAATGACATGTATATTCAAAATTTAACCGTCAAATTATATGTGTGTTTGTTAATAAATTAAATATTAAGTAGACACCACATATTTTAAATTTGTGATATAATATAAATTGAAATAGAAACTTTGAAATGTAATATCTCATTGATAAAATTGAAACATCCATTAATTTTTTTTTTTTATTATTTTTGAATGATTTCTTTGTTTTCTTTAATTTCTTATTTAGTTGTATTTTATTAATTTTTATTTATAATTGTTTGTTTTTATCTGATTTGATTTCTTATAAATATAAATTGGATAATGCACTAGATGTATTGGATTTGGGCTTCTGCAAGAAAGGTAAAATTTGAAGATTGGCCTTTTAAGCCTAGAAAAGCTAGAAGTTGGAAACGAAACTCATTTTCTATACAATTGCAAGTATGCATTGATTGAGTCATTTATATCATTTTCTTCAAATTTGTTTTTAAACTGTAATTTGAAATTCTATTTTAATAATTTCATACACTTTAATGATGTTTATGGATTTTTAAATTGATTAGTGCAGCATGATTTTTTTGGAAAAAAATGAATATGCGAAAAACTATGAAATTGATTAGTACATTCTATTATCCATAATTAAATAAAAGTCACATAACTATGAGAGAATATTACAAAGAACACCAACATCCCATATAAACTATAATTTAATTTCTATATTTTGTAATAGTTATTATACAAACAAATTGAAGTGCATATTAAATTTTAAATGTCAAATGACAACCATATAATTTTCTAGACCACCAAACAAATTTACTATGACATGTAACATTGAATGTCAAAATTCAGCACTGGCGGTGAGGATGAATCCCAAACATACGAGAAAATTTGTTCATAAAGTCTACAACGAGGAAAAGATTTTGATTTTGGTCTTGATGTTGTGCTTAATGTTGAAGTTGTTAAACCAATTATTAGATAGTATCAAAATAATTGTCTTATTGCTTATTTTGTTAGCTGCATCCCCTCTAAAAGATTTCTGTTGACATAGATTAAGCACCGCTACCAATGTAATTGTGTGTTTGTCTCAAGTATTAGGAACCTCACTAAAGGGGTTTTTTCTTTCATTCTTCAAGGAGCCTTCACATGTTCAAGCATTACTTGCTAAGTCTAGTTGGTTCATGTAAAGTAAACTCTTGTGTTTTGTCCTTAGTCTCAAGAATTTAATCTATATTTGGATTGATCTCGACTCAGCCTTTTGATTCTTCTATGTTTTTTAATATAAATAGTCAACCTATTGGTCGGTTTATTTTCTAAGAAGCGGACAACTTCCTGCTAATGAAGTAGGCACTATAATTATGAGTTCTCAGCCCTTATGACATTCTCATAGTCCACCTCATAATGGATATGAGCCATTTAAGGTAGATAATGGAGATATGTGTCACTCCATTACCATTGAAGATTTTAAGTCAAAACAACATCCTTTTTTATCTAATAGTTTTTCTTTACTAGATTGGATCATGTTTTTAGGATGGACACGAGGCACTTATTATGGACGCGTTTTTGCATGGATTTCATCCATGGAATGTTTGAGGTCTCACAGATTCCTTGTAAAAAACAATTGTATTTTAATTTTTATTTGGTTTGGAATATTGATGTGATTTATTTGCATGAAATTATGATTGCATTATTTTTTGCTTTAAACTAATTTAAAATGCATAGCTTCAAATTTCATGCATTTTCATATGAAGTGAGAGGTGGTACGAACTATTTTCGTATTCCCTAGTTTGTCTTCTTTAATTATTGCTTCAATGGTAAATCCTTCTCAGTGGGTTGTGTGGGTAATACTTGATATTAATGGATTTTCTGTTGGTTTGATTAAATTTATATACCTACAATGATGGTCTCGGAAGAATGGAGCTATGAAATTGGATGGAAAATAATTTACCAATGGCCTTCTAGCTAATTTTTGGTGACTTTAATATGATTGAACATCCCAAGGACAAGGAACACTTTTTGTGTAGTGGTGTGTTGGTGAGCATGAAGTTAGGCTTTATTTTAAAACCCATTTGGGGCTTGTCAGATCCCTCATTTAAATGGAAATAATTTATTCTATATCCTTGATTTACTCGGTCTAATTTGCTGGGTCGTGCTAACAAGGACCTTACAAGACTTGATTATAAGATGATATCTAATCAACACATTTTAACCTTTAATAGCTCTAGTCAATCTTCGTTCACTGTCTGCTAGGGTATTGTGATTTTAGACCACCACCCCATTACTCTTCAATTAACTTGGGGTGATGCCCAATTTAAATTTTTGTGTAACTAGTTTTATCTCAACACCTTTCTATTAACACATGAAGGGATTATCCAACACATTTTTCAGGGTGTGGAATTTAGCTCCATATCCTCCTTACTATGCAAGCTGAATCGAGAAATGGAATGAGGCCATCAACCACATTGTTACCTTCCTCTGCCACTTTGGAAAGTAGGTGGGCCAAGTTCACAAATGGGAAAATTATACTTTCAAAATAATTCTAGATATTTTATGTGTTACTGGAATAAAACCCATTTTATTTTCAGCTACAATATATGACAACCAAGCTCATGGATAAGCTCAAATCCAATGAAAAATATGTTGCAAGAGGGGCTCAATCCATGTTAGCTCCACAGGCTCAAAATGGGAGTTGATCTTCCAAATATATTTGTAAATCCCTTCAAACCAAGAAAATTCGCAAGTAGGTTAAAGCTATCCAAGTGGTTTAGGATAGACTCATTAGTTTTCCTAATATTTCACCTATTTTTGTGGAGCATTAAAAACAACTTGTTTTCTAATCCTAGGATGATCCAGAGGAAAGGAAGGTTTCTCTACAATAATGCCTTGATGTTGTTCCATGTAAAATATCTACTACTTAGAGGATTTAGTGTGATATCCCTCTTACGATTGACAAGCTTCATGTGTTCTGACAATGTATGGATAATGACAGCACCGAGAATCGATGGATTTCCTTATGAATTTTATAAGGCAACATGACATATTAGTGAGGCCTAATCTTCTGCAATCTGCAAGTCTATAGAGAAGATCTAAACAATAATTCATTAGGATATATTATAAATAAGGAAACATGAAATTTGTACCTAATGTTTATAACCTAGATCTCATCTCTAGTTGGTGCCCAATCACCTTATTGAATGTTTCATGAGAGATTATTGCCAAAGCACTTGTGCTCTACATCTGCCACATTCTTTCGACTAGACCAAAGATACTAGCTTTATGAAAGGCCACTACATTATGCACAATCTCATTGTTATTTAGGAAGACATGAAATAGGCTCGGGCCTCTCGTCAAAAACCCCTCTTTCTTAAATTAGAATTTAAAAAATATTATAATCACATTTAATGGCCATTCATTCTTACTATTTTGAAAGCTATGGGTTTTGGAGATTATTTGATCCGTTTTATTAAGACTATCTTCTATGATGCCTCGACTTTCCATACTATTAATGGTCGGAAATCTAACTCATTTATCCTTTTTAGTTACATCCAATAGGGATGCCTTCTAACTCCATTTTTTGTGTTTGCAATTGAATATTTTGTTCATATTCTTCCTCACATAGTCAAACATAGATGCAGTGAAGGAATTCAAATATCAACCTAGTCTTCCCAACTTATTAATGGACATTTTGCTGATTATTCTTTTCTCATCCTTGTGGAAAATGAGAATAGTCTTAATGAAACCATACTCTGCATTGATGTTTTTGGAAAGCTTCAGGTTCTAACCTTTTGTGGTCGTGTAGGTTGGATATTTTTTTCGGGGACAAAATACGAGGTTTAACCATAACATGCAAAACAAAGTCCCTCCTCAAATAAAGGGGAGGCTCCATGTTTATTATTATTCTAACAACACCAAAGAATATTTACATTATTCACATCAATCTAGCATTTGGGGTAGATTTATTTCCTTTGGAATGAAAGATAGATTGAGAAATGGAGGAAAGTTATAGAAGTGGTATCAGAAAGGAGAATGGAAATAAAGGAAGGAAGAAATGTGTTTTTTCTTTGGAAAATGTAGATCCGAAGATACTAACAGAGGATAAAACAATAATAAACTTATTTGAGAAATAATGAATGATGGACTATAATTTAAAGAATACAATAACACATTAAAATTAAGAACAATACATTAAATAGAGAAATAACATTCAACACACATTTTTTAATGCACCTCTTATATTCCTTGCAATAAAAGATTGAAAACACATTTTTCCTTCTCTTTACAACACCAACTTACTTTATTTTTATTCTAAAATATCTCCTGAATAATGCCTCAACATTTTACATTTATAGAGAAGGAAAAGAGAAAAGGAGAAGCAGTTTGGTTTACATTCTAAAAATAGAAAAACACATTAAATCCTTCTTGACTAGTTCTTACTAAATGACCAAGTCAACTTGTTAATCCAAATAATGTCTCAACATCTGAAAAATTCACATGCTCAATGTCATAATGGAAAAACATGATGAATCATCAATCATATTTTTCCTCCTTAGTTTCTTGCTCTGCTTCGTTAGTATGATACTCACATAATTTATGAATCATATTCTATTTTTTTCATCATTTGTTCTACATGACAATCTATTCATAATCTCACATGTGTCGAGTACGTTGAGAATCCTTCTAGGGAGCTTCTATATTCTTCTTATGGTTTTTGCTAGATTTCTCAACATATTTTGGCACAAAATCAGCTTTATAATCGATTTTATATCAAAATCATTTCTAGTTGAGGATTACTTTTCGACCAGATCCTTGAAATATTTGAAGATATCATCTGCAGAAATCATGTTCAATTCATCATCTAGGAAAAGTTTGAGTACCTTGGTGAATTCATGATTGATATAGTTGGTGGCATCAATACCTTCTTCTCGAGCATTTTGTAGCTTTTCACTAGCTTCCTGCAAGATCTTGACCGAAAAGTAAATGGCTTTGTAAAACTTGAAATGATTTTATCTCTCACCAATTATCCTTTCTTGAACGAGGGTGTCAAGATCATATTTCCCGAGTTCATTCAAGGCTTCCAGGTTTAATTCCTTATTATTGCATTCTTTCTAGAGCTCATTATTAATCTTTTTAGTAGTCGATTTCTCTCTTTCTATATCATTGTGGACCTCAACAATGTCCTTGATCAATCTCTTTTCTTTAGTTAGAATCCTCTGGATCCAACTATCTATTGAAGACCCTTTTTCCCAATATTCTTAACCTTTGAGAAGTATGATGTATTAAAACTATAAAAAGCCAAAGAGTAGATTAAATTTGGTGTGGAGATCTTGAAGAGGATAGATGTTAATTTCCCCAAAGTCTTGCAAAATGGACTTCCAAAACCTCCATATGGATTAAAACATGATCTAAAACCAAAATATACATGAATAATAACTTCCATACTTCCTAAAACACCAATTTATTCAACAGGTCTAGTGAAAAACTTGAGAGTAAACACAACTTTTTCAAAAAATTGAAGATTACTGTGGGTTCCGCATATTTTCAAGACACCTAAATACCACCTAAAGAAATATGGAGGAGTCCTCTACAATTTACCTTCACTAGACAAGGTCAAACAATCCATTCTTGCCATGATTGAATAATATCTTCTCCATCACTTTTTAACTAGGACTTAAGGAGGCTTTATAATCACCTTACCTTCTTAGCAATTGTTCATAAAGCTTTGCCTTTTAAAATCTAAACTAATTCTTGAAAGATCATCTTAGGAACCTTTCCCATATACCATGAAGATATTAGAATCCTATGCAAACTTCACACATGCCAATGAGGATCAAACAATCCATTTTGAGCATGGTTTCTCAATTTTAAGAACTCTGGAAAAAATGTTTTATGTTGCAAATACATTCAAGTAAACACTTGAAAATTGGACCACACCTCAAGAACAACCTACTACACCTATTAAAAAGATCAAATTTGCATCTCCATGATGAAATCAGTACAAATAATCTCATTTGGCCATCTAGTGCTTAAGACAAGGTTTAGTGCAAACCTAGAAAACATGACCAAAACATGAATGCACATTTTAAGACACTTGTGAGTTTCCCTACACTTCATCCTCATGATCTCCATGCTCTTACAATGCATAACTAGCTCATACATACATGTACTCCATCATGACATACAATCCTTCTAACTAGGCCTCCTAACTAGGCATATTGTACATGCTTTCACCATCAATGTTGACCACCTCATGACTTTTCCGCTATCAAAATCAGTGGATGAAGGAATGAGGGAAATATATAGGCTAAGTAATAGGCATGAACTCTAATCTCTATTCTCACAACTATTATTAAATACTTTTCCTAGATTCAAGTTGGTGATTCCCATCCCCACATATATCTATAGAGGGCCCATATAGATAGAGGGCCAAAAATTATATAGATAGGAATGGTGCTAACTAAATGGGAAGGGGCAATATAGATTTTATATAACAATCAATTGATCAATATTTTATGTGCTCTTATCGAGGTCATTGACCGGTCCCCACTAAGGGCTCATTATTAGAAAAAGGGTGCTCCATATGAAGATCACCCTCTCACCTTTCCTAGATCTAAAATCATCCTTTCATGGAGTCAACTTCATGATGCTCATACATGTATTTTATCATATTTCTCTCATGGAGAGAGATGATGCCTTAATACTTCACAAAAAATGGTTCTAGATACCTCGGTGGCATGACTAGCTCATTTTAGCTTGTTCTTTGGAGAGATTTGGGTACAATGAAAAATTAAGGTTGTGATGATCATCGAGTCACTACTTGAGCTAAATGTTTCACCCTTTAACATAATGAATCCTTGAAAATTCAATTTCTTGACCAAGGTGAGAACTGGGTGGAAGCATGTTTATGGTACCTGGACACCTTTTTTTTTTAAGTTGCTTCTCATAGAAATGGGTTTCGTCCTCCACATAGGGGATGAATCCTTAAATGAAATTTTTGGATGAGTTACATGTTCTTGACCTCCATACTTCAATTAAAAACTGAAAATCACATTTAATGATCAATGAAACTATTTTAAAAATCTAATTATGCCTGCAACTTAAAATTTCGGTCCTATTTCATTTTAAACTAGGAGGGACAAATGCATAGTTTTGAAGTACCTCTAGAAGTATTTGAGCCTTGAATCAATTTTGATTATTCCACCTTAAAGAGTATTATAATATATTTCCAATGCCTATTTTTTTAATCCTAACTCTTTCTATAACTCCTAAAATCATTTAGAGAAGTCAATTTTCACCGTTTTAGCTTCCATTCCCTGCACCTGAAACCCTAGTCTTAAAAAGATTTCTCCCAAATGAAATTTTATTTCCTAAAATATCATAAATTTAATTAGACATTTCAATTCTCTCTAAAATCACCCTTAGATGATTTAGATTTTCTCTAAACACTTCATGAGGGTGTTCAATTAGCTACTGAATGGCCAAAAATGGTGTTTTTAGGGCTTCAGAGGAAGTATTTTCTCATCGAAACTAAATATTTGATCAATCACCTTAGACACTATTTCGTGCACACTAAAACATACCAAATTATCTTCTTATGACTTTCCTTTAAGATAGGGTAAATGTTTAACTGATGGTAGGATGGCTAAATGATGCAAAATGCCCTACAATCCTCTTTATATAACTTCAATTCAAAGTACAACTTCCCCAATTCAATTTTCTCCTTTTTCCTTATTTCAAGTAAGTCTAGTTAGTGTTTTAAAGAAAACTTAAGGGTTTAATGGTTTACCACCTATTTCAACCTTACATCCACATTTCAATACACTCATAAACCTTACTCAAGCATATCTTAGTGCTTCATTACTCCTTTATCCAACATCTTGCTAGATTTTCAATTTTTGGATTTTTAGGACTCCTTGTTTATTCAAGCTCTAAACAATTTTCTCAACTCTCTTTTTCAACCTCACCTTGACTTTTACTCAATATTATTTTCACTCATTTCAATTTTCTTATCCCTCTCCTAATAAAAAATGCAAATCACTCAACTTTTCCTCTTTCACTTAAGGATTTTCATACAAACCCTTACTCTCTTTAGGCTTCTCCATGGTACTATGCATGATAATCAATGAGTTTTCTTGATTAAATTTGCATAATGCTTTTCCCCTATTCCTTAAGGCTTCAAAAAATTCTAACACCACTCCCTTAATGACATATACAACTTCCTTATGAGTTTCTTTCCCAAGATAACTATTTTTCAAGGTTGATCTTTACTATCACAAGAAATAAGCATGATTATACATTGCTTCCTTTACCTACTAACCACTCAAGAATATATCTTTATGCCATGATTTTATGACTCCTTAATTCCCTTACGCCTTCTTCCAACTTTTTAGAGATTCCACTAGCTTAAAACACATGGAATATAGACTATTTTTCTAAAATTACATCCTTCATAGCCCTCAAGCTGGGCACTAGCACCATTAGATTGTATTTGCACATTCCTTTTGTTTTATTATTAGTCCTACATGTACTATGGATTTTGAAACTATCGGCCTTATTATTACCTTCCTCCACACTTTTCAAGGAATATATCAGTTATAATTACAAAATATTACAATGAATATTCTACTCTAAGTCCTTAAGACTGTGCACACACAATTATTATTCTGAACACAAATTTAATCTAAGAAACCCTCCTTTAGATGACTTACTACCTTTTATTAACTTTTGCAACACCAAGTCCTCATGATCAAGGATTCAGTTGAATAATTATGTTCATGTTACTTACTATTAAACTTCTAAAACAGGGTATAATCTGGCATGAGTATATCTTTCTATATATTTTCCATTCCTTAGACATTATGAGGGTTATATGAAGCCTTGAACACCATTACATATAATAATACAATCCAAAACAATATCTTTATGCGTGATAATGCCTTGCAAAATAGTATTTAACCTCCAAATCTGATATCTCGGTCTGAGAGGGTTGTGTCACCCTATTTTCCTAGTTTAAATCCTTTCACACTTTCATATTATTAATACTTTTCCTTACATGCATGTTTCAAAAACGTGTTTGGTTATTTAAATCCTTTGATGGTTCCCGAGAGTTCTTAACACTCCACAACAACCCTACAATACTACAAAATACAGTTTTGTTATTACCTCATACATATTTAGAACTTTCCTTGCACATGATTGTCTTCTCCATGTTAATCATCTCCTTTAAGCATATTCATGATCTTCTTGATATTATGAAGTTTCTCTACACCTAAGACAATCTTCATACAACATTCATACATAAGAATCAATCACAACATCTTACATTCAACGCATAAAATACTAAACAAACTCTTATATACATATTTCCTTCCAAGAAGCTCTTCATTCTATTAAAAAATAGATCATACACAACTTCATGAGCCATAGGGATCTATTACAGAGTTTTACACCTCTCAAACTAACCTTCCAACATCTCCGTAATCTCTCTTATTTTAATACCTATGATGAGCATGTATATCCAAGAAGGTGGTTAGGGTTCTCAACGCTAACTTACAAAAGTTAAAGTTAAATTATGTGAGGTTTCACCCTAGTTGGGTCAAATCAATAATGTTAGGTGGAGAAAACATATCAAGACCCAGATTAATTGATTTATTGAACCTTCGGTTAACACCTAAGATTATAAAATACTAGAGTTATTTCAAATATTCAAATTATAAAGTTGGAGGGAAAATATATATTCCTGCATATGGAGTCCAAATGGACTAGTACAAGTTATGGCCAACTCAAGTGGACCCAAAACACCCCTAGTCACCTAAGAAAGCCAAATTTGATTATTAACAATATGCTCCTAAATCACCATAGGAAATATGTGTAATGAATGAGAAGCCTTAATTTCAATTAAGGGCTTAGTTGTCATGCTTCAAATTTTTTAATTTTCATGCTAGTTATTTTTGCCATTATGGAGCTAATCAAACACTCTCCAAGAGATTTTAGAAAATATATAAATAATCCAGAGTGATGTTAGGGAATCTTGGAAGTGTTAGATGTAATTTATGAAAGGTTTGATCATTCAAGGATTATCTGCTCAACAATGAGTTTTCTAGGCGCAGGGAACAAACACTCTAATGGTGAAACCTAACTTCTCTAAAAGTTTCCAGGAGTTCTGTAAGAAGTTAGGAGGAAAAAAAATAGGCATTGGAAATCTATGTGAATCTTCTACATGTTGTCGAAATCCATTTTTATCTAAGGCTCGAAGGTTTCAAGAAGAATTTTAAAATGACGTTTTTAGAGCTTAGTAGAGCCCAAAACAAGTTTTCATGCATTTACTTCAGATGCCTAACCTCAAAATTTGCACACACCTCTAAAATGACCTCCTCTATGATTTCCAATGCTCATTACGATTTCTTAATTTTTAAACCCACCATTTTACCTGATTTTCCCATGTATTATTTCCTTGTCTTCTATGTCTTGCTTCAAAGGACCTTGAACATGCATTATACACATGAACCATGATATTTTACACCTTCCACACATGCTCTGTAATGTTAGAATACTCCTCACATTATTACACTAGCTTACCTTGGCATGATTTTCTTCATACCTCATGTCATGCCTGCACTAGGCCTAGTTAGGCTTGTTTCAACCCATGCCATACTAAAACTGACATTGATATCATCTTGTGGACACACATACACCTATGAAACATATCTCTGAACATGTTAGACACCATAGGAACCTTTGACCACCTATGGATCTCATATACAACATCTTGCTTACTTGAACCATGCATCAAGAACATGCACTCAACTCCTAGGCACCATGCCACTTCACCAATACAACACTTCATGACACCAAAATAGTGAGCTACCAATCATCCTTCATGTTTCTTGATGATTGACACTTCATTTTGACTCCTATGCCACATGGACACCCTTTTCAGTCAATCCAACTTGACATCAATGACAACACCAATGACACTATGTCCAAAAAATGTGTTTTGATTTGGTATGTATTATAAGACATTTCATAAGTACACATATTTGAGAATTCATTGTTTCCTTTGAGTGTTGTGAGATTTGTAAAATATAATTTTAACACATCTAACACTCCTACAAATTTGAGTAAACAATCTAAAAGGCCCCAAAACCTAAACAATGACTATATTCTTTTCTAAAATAGACATCGATTCTAGAATTTAAATGCTAAAATCTTTAGGTTGAATGTTGAAATCCTGAAAATTACCTATGTACGGACCATATTATATTATAACAAACTATCTCCTAAACTATGACTGATGGATCTATGAGACTAGTTCCATAAGGTGCAGAGTGACCCTAATTTCTTATATTTACTAAAATAAATTTAAATTATAATTTTTTCATTTATTATTATCCTTAATCATTTATTTTTGTAAATAACACATATAATTACTATAATCTAATGAATGTGTACATGCTATAACACATACAAATTTTAATTTGTATGCATTTTAACACGTATGTATTCCCCTAATTATGCACCCAAACCAATATTTTATAGGCTTGGAATTGTTTGGTTTCCCAAACCTACTCCTTAGACTTATAATAACACAATAACCTACGTGTTTTGACAAACTATGTAAAAAATAACCTTTGACCATGATAAATCCTACAAAAACAGTTGATATCTTTTTTAAAAAAAGTTCCAACACCATCAAGAAAACTATTCTATTTCTAAATCTATAGTTTTTTAAATATTTTTTTAACTATTCTAAGGTTTCAATTTATATTTATTTCAAGCTATGTCTTTTATACCTCTATTTTCACTTATTGTAAACACTTATCTTTTTTCATGTATCTTTTATTTCACTTCTCCAAATTGAAAAAAACTATACTCCCAGACTAGGACTAATTCTATATATATTCAACAAGAAATCTAATTTCTAATAATTTTTGAGGTAGTTGGGGGGGGCACGGTTGACTATCCATTATTTTTAAATTTTATAAATCTTTCTACTTGAAAAATCATTAAAAAATAAATACTCACTAAAAATTCTAAAAAACTTCTATCCCAAACTAGATGCTCCTATATATATTTCTACCAAAGGGTTTTCAAAATTACTAAATAATGCTAAAAAAATGACCGGGGTGAGGGAGGGGCACGACTGACTAGCTACTATGTTATTGTAGAAAAACAGGAGCACCTATTGACATTTTAGATATTTTACCCACTTACATGTAACTATTTTAAAAAAATAGTCTTTTAGAAACTATACTCAAAATGCTATAATTCATGTTCTTACAACATGTTCAAATTTTTAGTGTAACTATCTCAAATAACTCGTACAAGTTGAAGTTTTTTATTTTTCTTAAAAATGTGTCTACGTAAGACCCCCTTTGTGCCCCCCATTTGTAATGCCCACAATTTGGACACACAAATACAACAGTAAAAATACCGAAATGATTTTTTTTTACTTACATTGTTTGATACATGACAACACAAGGGATTGCTTAGGACAACACATGCTCACGAGACATTTGTACAAACATTATCCCACTAGGTAACATGAAACACATCGAGACACATGAAACAAAGCTATGGAATGAGAAATAGCAGAGATAGATTTATCTCATATTATTCTGTCTAGAACAAAGCACACATACAGTATATATAGGACTGAAATCTGAACTGACTCCCTAACTAAATGAGAAGATCCACAATAGTAGCAGAGAATGATGGAAGAAGAGATAATAGTGATAAGAAAGACACCTAATCTAATAACCAACGTATCCTAACATTCCCCCCCTTATTACATTATTCTTGCAAATGTGACCTCTGAAAGATTCAAATTTCACTTTTCCAAGAGATTTAGTGAGAATGTCAGCAACTTGTGCTTCAGTAGGACAGTACTGGAGCTGAATTTGATGGTTCAAGACGTGCTCTCGAATGAAATGGCAGTCAATTTCAATATGCTTTGTTTGTTCATGAAAGACTAGATTCTGCACGAGCTTCAACACACTCTGATTGTCGCAATAGAGAATAGGTGACTGTTTTTCAGGAATTCCTAGGTCATCCATAATGCGACGTATCCATATCACTTCGCACACAGCTCCTCGTGCGGCGTGATATTATACCTCTGTGGATGAGATAGAAACAACATTCTTACTTCTTGCTTATCCACGAGATAGGTCCAGATCCGAGATGAAATATGTATCCTGTAGTTGACTTCCTATCATCAACAGATCCAGCATGGTCCGAGTTGACATATCCCTGTAGGAAAGAATTGATCATTCTTTTTATATTCCAGACCATAATTAGTTGTTCCTCGGACATATCTCAAAACATGCTTTGCTGCATTCCAGTGACATTTCTTTGGCTCTTGCATGAACCTGGAAAGATAGCTGACAGCATAGCAGAGATCTGGTCTGGTGTATGTCAAATAGATGAGCCCTCCAACCAATTGCCTGTAGAGAGTAGCATCTACTTGAGGTGAGTCCTGGAATCTTGAAAGTTGCAAGCCTTTTTCCATGGGAGTGGATATAGGTTTATAGTCAGACATTCTATACTTTTCCAGGAGTGTCTTGGCATACTTTGTCTGGGAGACAAAGATGTGATGCTCCTTTTGCCATATTTCCAAGCCAAGACAGTAATGTAGTAGCCCCAAATCTGTCATGTCGAAGGTTCTTTTGAGATCATTCTTTACAATATCAACTTGATCTTCTGAACTACCAGTGATCACAAGATCATCTACATAAACAACCAGAATGATAATTTCTTTGCCTACCTTCTTTATATACAAATTTGAATCTGAGGGACTACGAGTGAACCCATGCTGCAAAAGGTGATCGTTGATCTTGATATACCATGCCCTGGGAGCTTGTTTCAGTCCGTAAAGAGATTTGATGAGACGACATACCTTTTTAGGCTGATTTTCATCAACAAATCCTTCAGGTTGGGTCATGTATACTTCTTCTTTCAGATCACCATTTAGGAAAGCACTCTTGACGTCCATCTGCTGAAGTCTCCATCCTTTCTGTGCTGCAAGTGCGCAAACTACTCTGATGGTCTTCATCTTCGCAGTGGGTGCAAAGGTTTCTTCATAGTCGATGCCTTCTTTCTGAGCATATCCTTTGGCTACAAGTCGTGCTTTATGTTTGTCGATGGATCCATCTACCTTATATTTTGTCTTGAAGACCCATTTGTAGCCTATGGGTTTCTTTCCTGTAGGCAGATCGACAAGCTCCCATGTCTGATTTTTCATGAGCGAGTCATATTCTGTTTCCATAGCTTCCTTCCACTGAGTTTGACTGAGTGCTTCACGAACATTATCTGGCTCAGAGCTATTCATCAGTGAACTCATGAGTGCAAAGTTTACCTCATTTCTTGTTTGACTCCTTGTTTTGACTCCGGATGATGTATCTGGGAGTTGTTGCAAATTTGAGTCCTTGATAGTTCTTTGTACCCACTTCGGATGAGAACTTGACTGCTTTTGAGAAGAACTGTGTCGTTGCCGTGAGGATTGATGTGGAGTCACATTCTGCAGTTCTCCAAGGTCAACAAATAGTTCTCCTGGTAGCATTTCTTTTCTCTGAGTAGTCTCCTCCAGCTCATCATCTGATTCAGAGACTAATCGGTGAGATGTGTTTGGAAGTGGATCTTCTGTTGATACTATTGAGTCAAAGGATGACTCGTCACAAACCACATCCCGACTCTCGTATATTTTCTTTGTCTCAGGATCCATGAGACGATACGCCTTCGAGGTAGTACTGTAGCCAAGAAGGATACACGGGAGTGTTTTTGGCTCTACCTTCTTTCTCTTCTGAGCTGGGACATGCATGTATGCTGTGCAACCAAATACTCGCAAATGAGAAATTGATGGCTTTTTACCACTCCATACCTCTTCTGGCATCTTGTTCAGTAGAATCTTTGTTGGTGCCCTGTTGAGAAGATATACAGCCGTTTGTACTGCTTCAGCCCAATAGCGTTCTCCTAGCTTTGCAGTTGATAGCATGCAGCGAGCCATCTCCATCACTGTGCGATTGCGACGCTCAACAATGCCATTTTGCTGGGGCGTGTAGGGAGCAGTCAGGTGCTGCTTAATGCCGTGATGGTTTAGGAAGGCCAAGAACTTCTTTGATGTGAATTCCCCCCCTCGATCTGAGCGGAGTAGAAGAAGTGGTTGTCCAGACTCTTTGACAACACGATGATAGAAGTTCTGAAAGTGTTGAAGAGCCTCACTTTTCTGCTTTAGGAAATATACCCACATCTTGCGAGAGTGGTCATCCACGAACAACTGGAAGTATTTGTATCCTGAAAATGAAGCAGGCAATGGGCCGTTCAGATCGGTATGAACTACCTCCAGACACTTCTTGGCATGGAAGGTGCTCGCTTGAAACGGATCTCTATGTTGTTTTCCTGCAAGACAACCAGGGCAAATAGGCAAGGAACTGGACAATTTGGGTAGTCCACGGACCATTGCTTTTGAACTCATCTAGTGCAGTGAACCGACCGACAAGTGTCCATATCTAAAATGCCATAAGGCAGTTGATTCTATTGTTGAAGCAGATAAAGCTACTGCAGAAGATGAAACAGTATCTAAAGCAAATAACTTATCTTTTACAAAGGCTTTAGCAAGAACCGTACCTTGTTGGGGAGATTAAGCATGATTTAATGCCATTTTGAACAAGAAATTCAACCTTAAGGTGATGATTCAAGAGCTGAGTAACTGACAAAAGATTGCTAGTCAAGCCAGGAACATATAGTACCTTTGTAAGTGTACATTTTCGTGGCCCCAGAGGAATGGTCACATTCCCTATTCCTTCTGCAATGTACTCTTTGTCATCTGCTATCCGAACTCGATCTCCAGTTGGCTCTTCGTGTAGTGAATCAAACAGCTTCTTGTCACCTGACATATGCTTGCTTGCACCAGAGTCTATCAACCAGACTTTCTTCGTGGGCTGAGAAGTTTGAGAGACGAGTACAAGATTCTTACTACAATGGGCTCCTTCTGATGTCTCCTCATCAGATTCATCATCCTCTTGTTGGGCTGCAAGATGTCCTTTTTGCTTTCTCCAGCGGGGACGTCGTTTGGACTTTTGAAAATCTTCGCGCCCGGATGTGCTTGTATGGCTTGAAGGCCCTTGTTTCAGGCTGTTGTGCCAACAGTGATCAGTGTCGTGAGTATTGGTTCTGCAAATGTGACACCATCTCTTTGACTTTTGATCTTTCTGTTTGGATTGCGCTAGATTTGGCTTCTCTGGGGGACCTTTCTGATTCTTCTGGCCACGATTAGGCTTTGAGAACAAGGCTTTGTCCTGAGACTCTCCATGCAATGAAGTGATAGCTTCTTCCTGCTGCAGCAAATTCACAAGCTCTTTGAATGTCACTGTTTGTTTAGACACATTCAGTGTTGTAACAAACACTCGAAATTGAGAAGAGGAGTGCTCTCAAGGTGATTGGGACGAGAAGTTTATCGTCTACCGTTTCACCGAGCGCCAATAACTCTGATTTCAACTCAGCCACGCGACGCAAGAATTCCTCCACTTTCTCATCAGACCCCATAGAGAGGGTGTGCAGCTTCGACTGAAGATGAAGAATCTTTGTCTGATTTTTGGCTTCATAAATGGTTGCCAACTTGTCCCAGGCCTCCTTGGGTTTCTCCGCATTCCGAACATGCGGTTGCACATCATCACTGATACTGAGCATTATCAGCATCAAGGCTTTAGCACTAGCCATGTCATATTTTATTAGTTCATCGGGGGCTGTGGGAGCAAGCACAGACCCTGTGACAATTCCCCATAATCCTTCAAACTGAAGGATTGTCTTCATTTTTGTCTTCCAGGCCGCAAAATTAGGCCCTTTGAGCAACTGAGCATCAGACAGAAGTAACTTTGGAGCAGACATTGTAATAAAAAAAATATTTATTTATTTGAAAAAGTTATTACAATTTGGACTCACTGTCGAGAATGACTGGCTCGTAGATGCTCACGATATTCGCATGCTGTGAGACGGCGACGCTTTGCAGGGCGTTCTTCTTCGTCGTCACAATCTGCGTCGTATCCGGCTTCTAATTCTTCCCGTACTCACTTTGCTTGGCAGCTGACGTCGAAAAGAAAGTACTCAAGGAGTCCTTCTCGAACAAGTTTGTCGAATGCAAGATTGCCACAATTTCGAAGCTCGTTCAGCAAAGCAAAGTAGAACCTGGAGCTCTCAGGAGCTTCTCCACGGTGTTCTCTGGCTGGCGAGTTGATGTTGTGGCTTTCAGCTGTGGCGACCGTGTTGTTGACACTTTCAATCGAGTTGTCTACACTCGACATTCGATGTAGTGTAGAAGAGACTGTTATAGACTCAAAACTACCTCGAAAATGTTTGAAGGTCTCCGCGCACGTGCTGCCTTCCTTCAGCAGGTGACTGAGTAACTCTCCACATCCAGCTGCAGCGGTCTCCAACACGCTCAGGCAATCTCCACAAAAGAGTTGTCTTCAACACGCTCAGGTTTCGAACATGGCTCGGCTGGCCGTGAGTTCGATGTAATTGATTTAATGCTTCCACGTGCTGAGGTCACATCTATAATGACAAGCTCCTCATAATTCCACCAACCTTCCAAAGCCTTTACTAAACATCACGTTTAATCCTCCATGTGCATCAGCAAGATTCTCCACGCAACAGCAGCTGTCTCCACGCAAGCTTCCACACTGTAAAAGCTTCAAGCGCTACACAGGTTGAAGTGGAAATTTGTGCTCCACGCGCTGGATCTGGGCTTCCGACACTCCAGTTCTCTTCTACGCACCAGCAAGAATGTTTCCTCACGCAGCACACTATTCCACGTAGCAGCAAAGCTTCAGGCGCTCACTCAGTGGTCGAAGAAAAGCTTCAGGCGCTCTGCAGGCTTTGGCTCCAAGTTCTGGGAAGTGGTCTGCGAGGAGCACGGGATCGATCACACTAGCAAGAATGCCGCTACACTGGCACATCTGATCGTCAGCTGGAGAGAGTGAATGTCCTACAATGAGGCAAGCTGCAGAAGATTTGTGCCTAGGGCTGTTCTCATGGATCTGGAGCCCGGAACAATGGACAGCGTCAGGACGGGGCCGTACAGGTAGAGCTCATTGATGTCATCTTGGACGTTGTTCGCAAGGAGGCAGAAAACTACGCCTATTTGCAGTCCTGTCCAACGCCTCCCAGATCTCTGCCACGCTCTGATACCAAACTGAAAGAGAGCTACGGAATGAGAAATAGAAGAGATAGATTTATCTCATATTATTCTGCCAAATACAAAGCACACGTACAGTATATATAGGACTGAAATCTGAACTGACTCCCTAACTAAATTGAGAAGATCCACAATAGTAGCAGAGAATAATGGAAGAAGAGATAGCAAGATAAGAAAGACAACTAATCTAATAACCAACGTATCCTAACAACACATTTCCCAAATGACAAGGCACAACACAATAATTCCACTACAATATAAACTCTTGCATAGGAAACATCCCTAACACAACAATTTTCTAGTTCGTACATGTATTACAATCATATTTTGTTATTGACCTTACTTATTTGACAATCACTTATCATGGAGTCCTTCATTCTTTGTTATCTAGGCTACATTATTTTCATCTTACTTAACTATATACTTGTAGTGGTTCCATCTGAATTTTCTCTTTTATTTTCTCGCAACAAAATGATGTAGCCTGATTTTTGATAGGAACATATGAGCATACATGAGGCTACTAGTGTTTTTTCTAAGGATTTGTATTCTAAGTTATATGTTCGTTTGGATTTGTAATTTATCTTAGTTGCAACAAGGAAGGTTCACATAAAACAAAAGAATTTTATTAGTTCAAGGGTAAATAGATGACGCTTTGTTTTCAGGTTAGCATTTAATTTCTAAGGTTACTCTATTTTGTTTTTAAGTAATTACAACTAGTCGTATATCCCATCTATTTCACTTAAATTCTTAATCATCCAGGTCCCATGGAGTATGATTTCACACTCGACCAAGTTTGGATTATTTGGAGATTAAGTATTAGATACATGTTATAAGGAGACATTCATTTATAAATTTTACACACCCTACTAAGGTCACAACTAGAGTGATTGAACACCCTTATCTCCAACAATCATTAGGTAACTCTAGGTAAATTTGATACTTCTTGTCAAGTTGATGCTCTTATGTTGAGAAAGGTTAAAGGGGATTCACACTCAAAATTCTCATGTGTAGGAACTAAAACATAGGATCCACTCAAATCATTTACAATCATCTTCAAATAATTTCAGTTAGTTTGATTTAAATAACGTTTTGAAATTAGTTGTGTGAACCATTTGTTAATAACTAACATTTTCATGCTCATGAGACTACTAGCTCTCGTCCTAGGGAATTTCCTCAACAACATGATTACTTGGTTTCACAACATACATTTATTTCACAATGGGTCAAGCGGGGAAACAAGAGGGAGTAACTCTTCGTTTAAAGATTAAGGTTCACATTAAAGTTTACGTGCCATGGATTCTATTTTTGTCAACATGATGATTTAACACATTACAAGAAAGATCTAATTTTGATTTTCTCTTAGCATACCATCCCATGGTTACCCTTCCAAAAACTAATCATAAATTAAAATGTTGGTAAGTTCCACATTTATCTCTTAACACTGTACCATAAACCCCCAAATGATAATAAAAACTGGGTGTTGAGATTTATTTATAATTCCAGCTACTAAAGGTGACTTTCAATAGTAGTTGGTGATGTTTGACACCTAACACCCTTCACTCTAAATGTGTGTTGGGCCAAGAGGGTTTTACATTATGTTAAAGGTTGGTTTCCCATGGAGTACTACCTTAAGAAAACACATTTTCCTTACAACACACACGACTACCAATCCTAGGAGGGGATCATGCCTAACTGTTGAACTCGCAACAATGTTGCTACACATGCAGGCTAAAGTGATAATCTCTAACTTGGGATTTTTTTTCCTTAAGTTAGAATTTTCCATCAAGCTTAAAGATTTAGGTTCACCTTATGTTTTTTAGTTTTCCACATTAAGAAGGATCACACGAGAAGGTAGTGATGCGAGAGTTTTATACCAGGGTTTACTATTTAATTTAGACTTTCTTTCTATGTTATCAAGGAAAAAACACAACATGCCAAAGATTTAGTCCTCAATTTCACCCTAAAAGGTCACTATAAGATGTAAAACTCAATTACATTTAACATATATATTAATGTGTGATTCCTCCTAATTACAATAATATATATGCAACTAAGTTTAATAAACAACCTTGCAACAAACGATACAATTTAACACACATAGATTATATGAAAGCCTCTTAATCATTTCTTCAAATGAGACAAAACAAATTTGCTTGAATACAATATAAGTCTCACAATTTCACTTTTTGGAATTAATACATATAACTAGGCTAATTGGCCCTCATTAATCAAAACAATACAATTGTACTTCATATATTGATGAATACAACAAGTAATACAATTCAAATTTCTTCAATCAATAGAATAAATGCAACATTTAAAACTTCCTCTTCCTTTCATATTTCAAGTATTCTACCTACAAGATTTGTTAGCAACTGTTAGTTCATAAGAACTAGCATGATACGATCTATACCTCCTATAATAACTTACTCCATCTAGTATTTGCATATAGGATATACTACATTAAGTTAAAATCACATAGCTAACAAAAGGACACAGATCATGGTTGCAAAATTTCCTAAACTTACTTTCTTGTACATCGCTAACTACAACATTTAAATATAATTACTTACATGCATTAAATCTATACAAATAACATGACCATTTACATTAATCAATCAACCACTATTACAAAATTGAATAAATAGGTAATGTTATTACTTTTATAACTTATCATTATCCAATTACTGATACAATATAACTCTCACATGTCCTTTACAAGACCCATTGATCTTAGAGTATTCAAATAGATTTTAAACATTGACTAATACCAATCATTATAGCTATTTTATGACAAATGGTTCTTGTATCCTTCATATATCTGTCGATATCAAATTATACTCGAGCATTATAACACTAGAAGATAGACAAATCCTATATATATATAGAATAATATGCAAACATTATAACTATACAAGTATCTTTTAATATATGGTCTTCATTCCAGGGTATCGAATAGTCTACATATTTGTCCAATAAAAAATGTATCACTGTTTGTGTTAGTAAGGAATATCCTTAGTAATACGATGACATAGTTTTAGGTATAATAATGCTCAACATACAAGTGTATTGACATACAATTCCATACTATTATTTCCAGTTTCCTGATTAATCACACATCTTTGAGCTCGATTTACCTTAATCATTCACGAGTTGATGAAGTGACAAATTCATTGTTGAGCTAGACGTACATAATGAGCACAGTTCGACAAAACATTTCTTCAATCGTTGGTCTACAATAGTCAACCTAGAAATATTTAATCGACTGGAGGAATTAAGGAGTAATCATTATAAGGATAAATACCAACATAAGGCAAGTATTAACCTACAAAATCGATATGATTTCGTTCCAATAATGTCGTATAATTGACACAATTTCAAGAAAAGGGATGACTCCCAACTCTGTAGACATTGGAACTTATAGCTTATCAGAACATTACAACATTTCCATAAAACACACTGTTGAAGAGTCCCCCAATAACCCAATAGGTCACAACGTTTATGACAAGGTCCAAGTCGGATACCACAGACTGGGTATTTAAATCTTAAAGACTTCGATTTCTAAACTGGTATATAGCTGTCGTCTTTACAAGAAGATTTGGATATGGCTATATAACCCTTTAACCGAATTTCACAACTAAGGAAATTGAAGATCTACCCAAATACATTAGATATTGAACCATGATAACAATGAGGAATAACAAGCTTTAACCATTGTATTGAATACATAAATGAAGTTCATAGAGTTTTAATACAACTCTAAATATTAAAAACCGTATTGACTATACATACACAGATCCCTTAAAGAAGAAGGGATTCAATATACTCACATAGATATAAGCCCCAAAAAACAATCCTCGAGTTTAAGTTTATACCAACAAATACCATTTGTGTTTAACTTAACGACTTCAAGTATAATTCTACATAAGCACATTATAAGCAAACCCTCTAAATAAATACCACACTAAATCACTAAAATAGTATTTCATTTACCCAAATTGTTCATATACGGAGATAAAACGATAAATTTTCCATATTTATACAAAATAATTAACACCCAAAACCACTTAGCATTAACAAGCTTAATACAAAATTTTGTACATGAAAATAACAAATGGAGAAACATAGAGGAAGGGAGAGAGCCTATCATGCATGGAGGAACGAATTCGGTCTAAAATATATTCGGCGGGTCACAGCTCGACACCTATCCACGACGTAGCGAAAAAAATAGTGAACTGACTGACCTTATCCACGAGGCCCTAAACATAGCACTTTGCCACTCGGGCCAACTTGGGCATTCAAACTATACATATCCCCTGCCAATATTATGCAATCTTTTAATGGATTTTCAACGAACCCATTTTGTGCATACCCTACAATCAATGTTGTCCATGAAACACTTTTCTTTGGGGCACTCTGTCAAATAGTTCACGTGCCATGTGTATGCTCCCACATTTTGTATCCATGTCAACTAGAGCACTTGCAAATACAACATCTGAAAAAAACCCCTTTCCTTTATGCTAAAATGGATATCCACACCCTGTTCCAAAGCTAAGATTTATAAAACCCATTTTGAATAAACTTGAAATCATGGCACTCTATAAGAGGACGTTTGGTTGTGAGTGGTTGGGACTGAGAAAATAAAGGGTTTCACGCAGAGGAGGAGAGGAAGAGATAGATCTCGTAGAGACATAAGTGGGACAGCAGGAAAGACAAGTTTAATGTCTTAGTCAACACAAAAAATACTCAAAATAAGGGACACGAAGCTGGAAAACATGTTGCACTGGTTACAGTACACATAACATAGTCAATAAAAGCAGAGAAAGCAAAATCAATACAAATGGGTGCTGAACCAAACAACTGTGCCTCCAAATCGTTGGCCTCTTTCTTCCTCTGCGCACATAAAACAAAATAGAGGAAGGAAAACATTTCCTCTAAACCACAGATGCAGATACAGATCTAGATCATTTGATTTGCATATGGAAAGATGAGGATACACTTGGTTACAGATTGTATCCACGCACAGGGAAGATTTAACCCATAATGTAAGATTTTAGGATGGTTGTTAGTGAGAGCTCCACTTAGCACCATTCCATGCAATGTTCTGTTTAATTACTTGTGGGAGTGCGCCCCCCGAACTTGTTGCATCCATCCAATTACTGCCAAATTACAACGTTAACTTGGGTTTCAGACTAGTTAATGCCTTTGGACCTTGAACAAAGTGGTTGTATTTTTCTGCAAGGAAAAGATAGGTCTGAAAGGACGTTGAGGATGTGTTGTTCTCCATGTTCTGCTGAAGCTGAAAAAGTTGGAGGAAATTTCTTGGGAGGTGAGAGCACAACTTGAGGGGAGAGGGACGCTGACAATGACAGTGGAATCAAGCTTTACACCTATCAATTGCATTACGTGGAAAGTGGGGAACTACATCATTTCCATGCACTTACCCACCCTCCTTCCTTCCTTCAATGTTGACATCTTCATAGTTTAGAAATGAGCTCCCACAAATTGTAGGTTTTCAACCCATTTTCCAAAATTCAAAATAAATTAATATGAGGTCATCCTTATGAGAATCCTCCTCGATTGCGTACTTTTTTGTTTCCGCCCACTTAGCTGACTAGGAAATTTACCTCACCCAGTCCCCTGTATACATAATATGCATTTCCCTTTTCCTCCAATTTTATTTTCTCTTTTCCAAGCAATAAAGCATTATATTGAGAATACTACCCCTTCCCTTCAACCTATAAATTTTGCATACCCAACCTTGTGAAGCCTATTGGACACAACAAAAATGTTATCCTCTTCCCCACTGATAGACCTAAAAAAACTACTTAATTTTGTTCCGCCCCACACTAAGTGTTCAAAACAAACATGCTTGTAGAAAATAAATCGACTCCAATGTCAGTACATCGCCCTATGCGAGGATCACACCTCCTACACAAGAATCATTAGCTTTCAAACTTTTAATTGGACTATATTCCTTTTATACAATCCTTTTCACATTTTTTCTTCTAATATTTCGGGCCATCTTTCATAGAGGTGAATAAGGCCACAAGCAATATCACTCCTGTTCACACACCCTCCACAATACCTACTTTTCCTTTTTCACTTGAATAACAATTGGTTTTTGATACAATGCTCCACCATTTTTCACATTTATCCCATCTACCTCTATTAAAATTAATATTTCAAGGTAATGCAGGGACTGGGATATCATATCTCATAAATAATATCAAGTTAGCAATCACACTTGCATCAGCCACATCCACCTTATTACTTTTGTTATGTGTATAATTATACATTTCATTTTTTGTATTACATTACTTCATTTTAAATTTGAAGCTATTCATTACTGTATTTGCATCTCCTTGCTTTCTACAAAGATCTCCTCCAATGTTCATGCATACTTGTCAAATACCTTACGTTTTTTCTATAATGCCTTGTTCCATCCCAAATTTTACCTTCCACTTCCCCATCCTTTTCTTCTTCGCTTTCTCTCCTCCAGTTTTCATTCCTACACCCAATCCCTTTTGGCATTCACACTTGCACTTCTTAGTTACTTTTAGGTTTCTATGTTAGTTTTACACAAATTTTGTATATATAGATTTTGGTGTACCAAAATTCAATATTTCAAAAAAACTATATTTACTTATTTTCAAGAAGATTAAAATAGGGGGCATTCGGCATACATCTCTGATGTTGGATATATATAGGATGACACCTTCCCTTCCTTAAAAATGAATATTAGGTGTTCATCTTTAATGTTGTGTGTGTGTATATATAGATAGACCCTCTTTATTAAAAAATAAAAGTCATATCCATGAGACCAGATATATATAAGTGCTTGTTTAAACATCGGACTGAACTAAAGAGTGTTTAAATGTGAAAGGTTAGTTGCAGACTTAACAAACTAAACCCCTCCCGGAAGGAGAACCAGAAAAAAAAACAAAAAAACAAAAACTATAATCTTTCTTCGATATTTAGCTCTAAATTTTTAACACTTTAAAAAGTTACCATAAGTACTAAAAGTGTGCATATTTGGTAACAGCTTTCTCTCAGCTTCATCAGACAAAGTCGTTCTCGAAAACATTGGCACTCAAATGGATGAAAAGCGGCAGCAGCTCCATCTACTCGTCAGTTCCTATCATTACGATGCAGGTGATTTAGTACTCACCTATTTCTGATTGCAAATTTATTAAGATAATGTTTAACATGGCTTGTTTTTTAATTTATTATATCTGGTTGGTCTTCTTTGTGTTGGCAGTGGGAATAGACGATCAGATCGCCAAAGTTGTCCAACTACTAGCCGTGGTTATTTACGGTCTCGGTGGATCTGGGAAAACCACGTTAGCACAAGCTGTTTATGCCTCTTTGAAAAATAAACTGCAACTTGGATGGAAACATTCTAAGGTTACTCTCATTCAAAACCTGGAAACAGAACCCAATGTAGAAGGTCTGCAGTCCCAGATTTTACAGGATTTGACAAGCAAACAACCTATAGGAGACTTTGAGAGTGGACGACGAAGCCTGAAGGACATTATGGAAAAAGAATCCATCTTCTTATACGTCGACAATGCCTCGAAGATGGAACCTCTAGAAAAGCTTCTACCAAAGGAACTAACAAGTGCCAAGATCAAACTCCGGTTGCTTGTAACAGCAAGAGACACACATGTGGCAGGAGTAATTGAAGACTACAGAATCAAACCTTGTAAACTTTATTCCATGGAATCTCTTTCTGATGATGCAGCTCTTCAAGTCTTATGCAGGAAAATAGATAGAGATGTGGACGTAAGATCTTTAGTTGCCAAAAGACCTCAGGCCAAGGAGATAGCCAAAAAATGCAGTTGCAGTCCTCTCTTTCTGGAAGTGGTGGGAGGCTTTATTCATCAAAGTAAAAACAAAGTTGAGGCTTACCAAAGTGTAATTAATTTTTTAAAAAGTGGAGAGGATTTTAGCGGCACCAAGACATACAGTTTTGATGAATCCAGAGTTCTCTTTCCTACGATGGGCTAAATCGAAATGCTCAGGAGGCATTTCTAGACATTTGCTCATTCTTTTATAATTGGGAATGGGAAGAAGTTGCATGGATCGTGGGGGAAGAAGAATTTGAATGTTTACAGGAGGGAGCTCTCCTCAAAATCAAAGATGGGAGGATAAGTATTCACGATCTTATTCTTTCTGCTGGGCGTAATAAATGTAAAGACAGCCGATTCACAACCACATCATAACTGTCTAAGGCCTTGAAGAAGAAGGAGGTATGTGAACATCAAATATTTTGAAATTTATTTTATAAAAAATTACCATTTCATAATCATTTTATTAAATTAGTTTGATCAGGCGTTTAAATGCCAGCAGCTTGTTTCTCAAATAAAAGGATTATTGTAGGTAAATAATTGAAAGTGTTCTTCCTTAAGCAAATTTCCTTAATCAAAATTAGGAATGCTTGGAAAGGATTTAAAATGCAATTTAGACTTCATTCCATGAAGTCTGAAACAAAAGATTATAAAGGACTACTTAAGCTAGGGCTGAAATAAGTAAAGAATCAATTAAAACTATCATAAGTTGAAGATCAATTTTTTCATGATTTAATGTAGGCTATTTAGTTTAAGACCAAAATAAGCATGTAATTAATTGGTTAGGAAGTAGATTTTATCTGCATACCTACATCACATGAAATTTAAACTTGTAACCTTATAGGTTAAATGACTTAGTTGAATTAGTATGCATTGTTGTAATTAATCTGTAATGTAGTGATTAATGTGATATTAAAGTTTAATCTAAGGTATGTTCATCTAGATGAGGAAACTTAGTCAGATGTCAACACACACCAACCACACTATAGTACCTTCATAATGAAAAGATTCATTACAAGGATATTATGATGTGGTATACATGTCTCAACTCCCATAATATAAATGTTCAGAATTGACTTAACATAACTTGCATGAACATATGATCATGGTTCTACCCTATGCAGAGATAGTGAACATGATCTCCAGTTTCGAGGTCAAATCATGTTGAATTAGGATAACTCAGAGCATACAGCAATAAACGTAAGTCAATTCAAGTATATATATGCACCCTGTAATCACTTTCAATGTACATCTTTCACATTAGCTTGTGCAGATTTTGTTATCCTTCTCTAGGGTGCAGACTTTGCAATTACAAGTGGGGCTGATTTAAATAGTAAGTGAACTCACCACTCTAGATAGCAGATCAAGTAAGCATTCTAAATCTAAACTTCTTCCATTTGATAAGTAGTTACATGCTAGGAATGATTTAAAACATGATTTAGCATGAATTGAAATCTAATGGCCAAAGTAAGATCACAATCTAACTGGTTACTATTGTCAAACTATATAACCTAGACTAAAGCTAAAATGAGATTTCCTAGATGAATCTAACGGTTGGACATTATATATGCATCATAGGCCTCTTTAATAGGACACTTGGGTACCCCTTAATAGGGTAAAGTAACAAAGTATAGCTTCGTATACACATTATTGGAGTATCATGAGAGATCGGTTTTGTACCGAGTCATGAAATGAGCAGGATCACATGTTTCACCGAGTCATTACAATAGCTCACATATTTGAAAACTTTTTGTTGCTAAGATAATTTGGCATTAGAATGTTTGTTCTAAATTATGTTGATCTTAGAATAGAGAACATTATGTTAAAATGAATTTCCTTGTTGTCTGACCAGTCTCCTTGATGAAATGGGATATTTCATATCAATATGCTTGGGTCCTCTTATGAATACAGGCTTTCGAGGGTTTATTGGACAACGATATAGACTGAGTTGTTGTACCCTCTGAAAGGTCTAGGTGCAAGATTCCTCTTGAAACAAAGGGGTGTGAGATCCTGTAAAAACACACCCCTCACCCAAACATCTTGACATGCTACTCCAGTTGCTGCTACCAAAAATCTATTTCTGCTGAAGATAACGTGACAATGGTATGCTTGAAACATTTAAGTGCCAATGTCACCACTCGTATTCCAGAGTGATCATGCAAAGCCGGACGAGCTACATTCCGATGAGGGATACTTGGTAGGCGGAAATGTCAGCTCGATGGGGGGAACTTAAATAGTTTGAACTCATTCTGAACTTGATTTAAGAATTCAATAATTTATTTTTCCACGTACATACCTGAAAATTACCTTTTTCTAGCTTGCCAATGTGAATACTTGATGGAGATTCCAGGAACCTTGATTTGAGGCTCAGACCATACATGATATCAGGCCTGGAGGCTATCAAATACATAAAGACTAGAAAGGCAGGTAAGGTTTGAAGCCATGCAAGAACCCAGTGAAAAATGATGATATCATCCTATTTTCACTCCACCATTTTTAGAAAAATAAAACAGGAGTGGAAAGCTGAAAGAGCTGAGATTCATACTATAGATATAAAAATGGGATTTTGAAGGTTTTCTCAACACGTAGAATTGCATAGAATTCCTGTAAGATCCAAAATGGCACCTACTTTCACCCCAGGAGTTCATTTCTCACAAGCAAACAGTGCGTTAGACCAAGATCTGTCATCTCAAACTCCTTCTATCATGGCTTAATAGCATCAATTTGTGGATAGATTTCACAGGTTTAGGACCTCAAATCATTTACATGATAAAGAGAATAATGCACTTTTTAGATGAGGTACATTAATGAAGGTGGTATAAGAGTAAGATCACTGGATGCTCCTACTGAAACCTCTCTCAATCAAATAAGAATCTATTCTGCTATACCAAGCTGTAAATGGATTACAATGAGACCATATGAGCACTTGGTTCAATTTTTATACTTTTCCTTCATGACATCCAATCTCATAACCTTCTGGCTGATTTACATACCCTTCCTCTTCAAGAAATCAATGTAAGAATGCTGATTTAACATGCCTTTTCTTGATATAACAATGTACTGTGTATATTTATGTGGAGCAATAGCAATTTTTAAAACTATTCTTGATCCGCCTAACCTATCATTGTTTATTGAATTCAATTGTACCTCTCATTGTAGTCAACTCCATAATTTGCTGCATAAAACCTCTTGTATCATTACCAGCCTTGCTTTGTGCTGTATGTGCTTATTTCATAAGCATGGTGTATTTAGTCTTGTAGATCTAATTTGTGGTGCAATACCACCCTCCCTAGGTTCACTTATTTCACCATCCATTATAGGTTGGGAAGTGGTCTAGCACTTGTTTTCTAGTAGTATTAATGCTCTTCAGTGTATGGCTTTAGCTCATGCAACTCCCTTCTATCTAGGTCCTCATTGGTAAGCTATACTGGATCTGCAGGGTTGAGTAAGTAGTGCAAAAACTTGCAAATAGGAGTAGTTTGTGGTCAGGAAGGTTTAAGATCAGGAATTGTCCATCTTTGGAGAGATATCCCATTTCTCAAGGTCCCCAGGAGTATTACGATGTAGGACTGAATGTTTTGGTAATGGAGTCAGCATCAAATGAACCATCTGGTGTCTCAGGTCATTCGGCTGAAGATGGCTGTTATGATTTTGTCATAACCTCCTAATAATGTAGATGGAGGTGTAGATTTTACTATAACTTATGATGCATGTACATGATTTGTAAGATACAGTTATCATCCAGCTCTAAATTTTCATCCACCATATCATCATGTGAAATAGTTGGTGATATACTCGCTACTCGCTACTTACTCTATACTTCCATCACATGCTTCTTTTTTAATAAAATGAACATATCCTGCTGATAATAACATTTCTAGTAACCATGGATTATAAAATATTGTATGATTTTTTATTATCTAAATAACAAACAAACATACATGTTTCTCCCTTTTTTGTCTAACCTCTTACTTAGCTCATCAAGAACATGTGCATATGCCACACAACCAAAAAAATCTGGAATGGGAAACACTCGTGTTTTTTGTTTGTCTAATATTTTTTGAGGAACCAGTGTTTGCTAACAATTTTTATTGGACACATATTTAAAATGTAAACAGACAGTTGCTACTGCTTCTTCCTAATAATCATTTGAAAGATATTTTACCTTCATTATACCTCTAGCCATTTCCGTAATGTTTTTATTATTCCTCTCTACCACATCATTATGTCTATGGTGTATACCTAGCAGTGAACTACATATGTATATCATGTTATTTGTAGAAATTTAGAGAACTAATTTGAAATATACTCACCTCCTCTCTCCGTTCCTCAGAATCCTTTGATGTGATAATATCTACTTTTCTTCTCTACTCAATGCCTTAAACTGCTAAAATATATAAAAGGAAGCTGATTTGTGTTCTCAGAAGAATACACTCCATATCTAGCTTGTATAATAATTAATGAATGTCATACAATATGATACAATCTCCAATAGAAGCTGTCTACATAGGTCCACACAAATCTAAATGAACAATCTCAAGAGGTGCATTTGATCTTTCTCTTTTTCCAACTTGGAATGCATCTCTGAGTTGCTTTCCCCAAATACAACCTGCACATACCCTTTCTGGTTTCTGAATCAATGGAAAACCTTTAACCATATTTTTTCTATGTAATAAATTCAAACCTCCAAAATTCAAATGTCCATACCTTAGATGCCAAAGCCATGTTTCATCCTTCATGACTGAATGAAAAGATGATTGTGTTCCTTCAGCATAGGACTCAACTATATTTACGTAGGAATCAGTGCAGGACTCACTTACTGTAGCGCAGCACCTGATTTTCATTAGTGCACGATTTACTTAGACTCATCTTTTTGAGCGCAGGACTCAACAAAAGACTGATTTGGCTTAATGCATGACTTTGCTGCAAACAGATCTGATTTCTTCTTCTTTCCAAGTTTCAAAATCAATGGAAACATCCTATTGCTGCTCATCTTCACTTTTGCAATCAACTGAGTGCTAGGAGCTTTGTCCACAATCACGCACTCATTGTCTTCCATATAGACTCGGTATCCTTTCTGTACCAGTTGTCCAATACTCATAAGGTTATGTTTCAAACCTGCAACGTAGTAAACATCTTGCATACTTGTTTTCTCCCCCTGTCTTGTTAGAATACTAACCGTGCCATTTTCCTTTCACAGACACAATATTGTTATTTCCAAGAGTTACATCACTCTTAACTGAATCATCCAAACTAGAAAACAAATCTAGATTACCTGTCATGTGATTACTGCAACCTGAATCTAAATACCATACATCACATGGACTCTCTTTTGATAAATTACACTCAATAGGGGATAAAGAAGGTATTGCTTTGGCAATCCTTGTGCATGCAATAAACATAGGTTTAGAAATAGAACTTCCAACCTGATTTTGATTTTGTCTCTCCTGATCATATTTCTTTTTCTTGCAATCATAAGCATAGTGCCCATACTTCTTGCAATAATGACACTGAACATGAGACTTATCTTGTCTCTGACCATAACTCTGTTCTTGATTTTGTCCTCTTCCACTTGAGTTTGATGAACCGCTGCCACGTCCTCTGGATGGACTTCTTCCTCTCCCTCTTGGGATGAAACTTCCTCTTCTTTTGCCACGACTACCTACTGTCTGAGATGCAAAATCTTGATCTACACTTGCATGTGATCTCTTCATCCTCCGTTCATGATTGATTAGTGATGCATGCAACTCATCACTAGAAAACTGACTCAGATCCTTAGTTTCTTCAATAGCAACAACTAAAGGATCAAATTTCGTAGGAAAACTTCTAAGCAATTTTTCAATAATCCTTTTGTCCTCAAGAGTCTCACCATGAGATTTGATTTGATTGACTAAGCCAACTACATAAGTAAAAAATGATTCTACAGAATCTGAATCTTTCATTGCTAAATTCTCAAAATCTCTACGAAGTAACTGTAGTTTGGCAGTTTTTACTTTCTCCTTACCTTGATATGCAACTTGTAAAGTATCCCATGTAGTCTTTTCTTGATTGGTTGTTGCCACTATTGGAAGAATGCTTTCATGGATTGCTTGATGAATATAGAAAATAGATTTGTCATCCTTCTTTCGTAACTCCTTCAAAGTATCTTTCTCTTCTTGAGAAAGTGCATTATACGTTGCTGCATTTGTGGGCTCTGTGTACCCATCTTTAATGATCTCCCACACGTCTTGAGATCTGAATGACGCCTTCATGGTCAACGACTAGTATTCGTAATTCTTTCCATTAAATTGTGGCGTCTGCATGCCGGATGTAGAAGCCATAGCTTGCTACCAATTTAATAAACTGCTGGAATAACCTCGCTCTGATACCAATTTGTAGAAAATATGCAATCTTATACAACAAACAACATAAAAGAAATAAACAGAATACTTAAATAACTTGCATAAACATATGAATATTCGAACCAGCACTGTTGTGCATAATCTCCATTAATAAAAGCTTCATCATACTCAGAGCTTCAGCTCTTTACAATCAAGCTGTGCGTGTAGCTGTGTGCTTTCAATGCACATCCTTCCTTGCTTGTGCAGATTCCACACCTTTGTGTGTGCATCCAAAGCAATTACAATTGTTTTTATTTAAATAGAATAACTCACCCACTAACAGCTCTTCAACTGAGCATTCTAAATCTAAACTTATGATTTAAAACAGTTGCATGCTATGCATGATTTAAAACAGATTTATTTGAATTAAATCTAATGATAAAAATAAGATAAAGCTAACTTAACTAAAGCAAACTAAAACAAGACTAAAGCTAAAATTAGCTTTCCTAAAAAAATCTACGGTTGGAATTAAATATGCATCACATGCATATTTCCAACAGTGCAGAAATCCCCCAATCTTTTTGCAAGTTAATTAATCTGCAAAAGTTTCAACTGTCAGACTGTTCAGATCTAAAAGAATTGCCAGAGTCGCTTTGCAAGCTCAGTTCTTTAAAGGAGTTGGGTTTGATTTTGTGTCAGAAGTTGAAGCGTTTACCAGCAGGGTTTGGGGAGTTGGGGCGCAGTCTTACTACCGTTGATTTATCAGATTGCTGGGGATTGCAAGAGCTTCCATGTGATTTGGAAAAGCTTTCCTCATTGAAGTCATTGAACTTATGTTACTGCTCCAGTCTGCTTCAGCTCCCTGAGAGCCTGGGAAGCTTAAAGTCTTTGACATCTTTAGACATAAAAGAATGCAAGAGTCTAAGTTGTCTTTCACACAGCATTGGAGACCTGACGTCTTTCTCACCATCTAGTATAGATTTTAGTGGATGTTCAAGTTTAAGGGAGCTGCCAGAAGAAATTTGCAAATATACAATGTTGAAAAGTATTTCATTAAAGCGCTGTTCTAGTTTACAAGAGCTGTGTAATGACTTTCATTGTTTGGCAGGATTAAAAGAGTTAGATATGGAGGGTTGCACGAGCTTGTCAAGTCTACCTTTAAATTTTGGTCAACTAAGGTCTCTTGAAACTTTAAAGTTGACAGGATGTGCTAAACTAGAACAATTGTGCAGCGACTTTCATTGCCTTGAAGCTCTAAAATATTTAACACTGTCTAAATGCCTTGCTTTGTCCAATCTTCCTGATTGTTTTGGTCAACTAAGTTTTCTTGAAACCTTAGATTTGACAGGATGTAAGAACTTGTCAAGCTTACCTCCAGGTTTTGGTCAACTAAGGACTCTTCAAACTTTAAAATTGACAGAATGTGCTAAACTAGAACAATTGTGCAGCGACTTCCATTGCCTTGGAGCACTAAAATATTTAACACTGTCGAAATGCCTTGGTTTGTCCAATCTTCCTGATTGTTTTGGTCAGCTTGGTTGCTTGGAAACATTAAAACTACGTGGATGTTCCAATTTAGAGAAGCTCTCTGAAGATTTCCGTTGTCTCCGATCATTAAATAAACTAGACCTTTCGGAATGTAAGAGTTTGGGTGGGGAATGGATGGACAGCGTGGTGGCGATCCCCAGCTTGTGGCGCTTAGACATTGTAGGAAGTGAAAGAATGATCCAGCGCTGCACCGAATTGGAAAGGGGAAAAGAAAAATGGCATTTTGTGGTGGTTATAACAGACTTCTGGGCGGCCGAGGTATACCTTTTCGCATATATATTTAAGTTGTAGCAATTTAGAGTTTTTATTTGAATGAGAAATTTATAATTTCATTTCATTAATTGCTGTTATCCGATGTTATGTACGCACGTTGCAGGATACAAAGGAAAGACGCAGGGGTTTGTTATTAGAAGGGGTAATATCAAAGGTATTTGATGTTAGAAGGGACAATCATCAACGCCCTTTCCCATCATCCTCCCTCGTCCAACCACACACTACACGCATCTTGATCATTGATCCGTACCATGGTCTCTCCTCCTCCTTGAGGGAAATATTAGTAAAAAGAGTAGAGCAGGTGGAATGCAACTCAAAAATGTTTCAAATCATATACATTGGGCGCCTGGACTTCGATGCATTACCATCCGAGTTGGCCGCGAGAATCGTGGCTTGTACACCACCATCTTTCTGTCAAAAATTAGGTGCCCATTTTCGTGGGCAGATCTCTGTCTTTCGTAGCACTGTTGGTTTGGAAGCGAACGGTATGAAATGTTCGTCAGCTTGGGAAGACATATCGTGGATAGAAGATGAAGTGGAATTCCTGAGTAGAACTCCGAGAGAGAGCAATATTGAATTGCTGACAACATTGCTGGTGACTGAAAAAACAGATTATATCCTCTTCAATAAAAACCAACAGGTATTGTTTTTTCCAATAATTTTGGTTTATAAAGTTATTCTGAATTTTGAATTGCTAAGCGAGTAATAATGATAATAGCAGGTAAAAGTTGCTGATCTACAAGGAAAAGTTATATTACTTCTCACTGCACGCCTCGGAACATCCGAAATGTGGACCTCAGCCTTGAAAGATGTGTATTTCCAGATGCAAAAGATGCATGTCGAAGTTGTTTGGACTCCAAAAGTTGACTATTGGAGATCCACATGGGAGGAGTATGAGAGAGCGGCTGCGAATGCTCCGTGGCCGATGGTACGAGATACATGGTCGATGAACGACCAATTAAAGAGGCTCATTGACAACAGCTGGACACCAGTAGAAGTTTTGGTGGTGGATGGGAAGGGAAGGGTTCGTAGGGAAGACGCACTTCCCATTTTCTCAAAGTCGTGAGGAACAACTCATCAACGCAGAATGGGAGGGATTCTAATTCAATTCTCAATCCACTTTGGAATTCATCTTTCAAAATACAGAGCTCCTTCCAACCAAGGTGAGTCTTAGCTTGTCTGGATTTAAAATATCATTATTTAATGGCAAACTAATTAAGTGAAATTGAGTTGTGATGACAGGCAGAGGAGGCGACGAGTCGTGGAGAAATATTGTTGTTGTGCGTGGGTTCAACCGAGCAGATGATGGAATTCGCCGCACCCTTCCCTTGGACTACTGCTTTGTCAATGTTGGAATGTGACGCCCGTGTCTTGTATGTTGCTCACAGTCGTGGCCTCCAATACTTTAATTCTACTAGAATAGAAAATGAGTATGAGCTAAAAAGAAAGGAGATATGCAGCACCATTCGAAGCCTCTCCTTCTCTGATGTATTCAAATTCTGGCGGCGTGTTCAACACGATTTACATCGAATGGGAACAGATGAGATGAATGGTATTGGGTCTTGCTAGTGCAGACCGGAACAGTGTCTATGAGAATGAAATGGGAATAGTGGTGGTGGATGAAGATAACAAGAATAAATTGTTGATGGACATAAAAAGTGCAGGATTTCAAAAAGCTGTGGAAAGAGATGGGATGACACATCCCAAACATTATACCGAACATCCTCTGCTGAAATTAAAATGTGATATTTATGAGACAGCATATAGGTGCAGTTTATGCTCGAAGAGTATATATTCCCGGGGGGAATCAAGATATCAATGCAATGTATGCCAAAATTATGTCATGTGTGACGGGTGTTACAGAAAGCAATAAATGCTAAGTGCATATACATAATGCCCGTTCAAATAAATAGTGTCGTCACATGATCTTCGTGACTCGACTATTGTTTGGAATAGGGTACAAGTGTCTAAATAAGGCAAGAAATGATTTCTTGCTACGTTTGCCATGGTCACGTATCTTTATGATAAGTGTTAGTGTATTTTGTCTCTTAACTATTACGATATGGTATTTGTAATATGTTTTTGACTTATTTGAATAGTTACAATTTTTGTTATAAATGGCAGTGAGTAACATTGGATGTTGCAAGATGTTTAGAAGTTTTTAGTCATTTTAAATGTCAAAATACATTCGCTTTTAAAATATGATCGTCATGATTGACAAGTACAGATATGATTTAAACGTCAAAATGACATGTATATTCAAAATTTAACCGTCAAATTATATGTGTTTGTTAATAAATTAAATATTAAGTAGACACTACATATTTTAAATTTGTGATATGATATAAATTGAAATAGAAACTTTGAAATGTAATATCTCATTGATAAAATCGAAAAATCCATTAATTTTATTTTTTTATTAGTTTTGTTTGATTTTTTTTGTTTTTTTAAATTTCTTATTTAGTTATATTTTATTAATTTTTATTTATAATTGTTTGTTTTTATCTGATTTGATTTCTTATAAATATAAATTGGATAATGCACTAGATGTATTGGATTTGGGCTTTTGCAAGAAATGTGAAATTTGAAGATTGGCCGTACAAGCCTAGAAGCTAGAAGTTGGAAACGGAACTCATTTTCTATACAATTGCAAGTTTGCATTGAGCGAGTCATTTATATCATTTTCTTCAAATTTGTTTTTAAATTGTAATTTGAAATTCTATTTTAATAATCTCATAAACTTTAATGATGTTTATGGATTTTCAAATTGATTAGTGCAGCATGATTTTTTTGGAAAAAAATGAATATGTGAAAAACTATGAAATTGATTAGTACATTCTATTATCCATAATTAAATAAAATTCACATAACTATGAGAGAATATTACAAAGAACACCAACATCCATATAAACTATAATTTAATTTCTATATTTTGTAATAGTTATTATATAAACAAATTTGAAGTGCATATTAAATTTTAAATTCCAAATGACAACCATATAATTTTCTAGACCACCAAACAAATTTACCATGACATGTAACATTGAATGTCAAAATCCAGCACTGGTGATGAGGATGAATCCCAAACATACGAGAAAATTTGTTCATAAAGTCTATAATGAGGAAAAGATTTTGATTTTGGTCCTGATGTTGTGCTTAATGTTGAAGTTGTTAAACCAATTATTAGATAGTATCAAAATAATTGTCTTATTGCTTATTTTGTTAGCTGCATCCCCTCTAAAAGATTTTTGTCGACCTAGATTAAGCACCGCTACCAATGTAATTGTGTGTTTGTCTCGAGTATTAGGAACCTCACTAAAGGGTTTTTTTTCTTTCATTCTTCAAGGAGCCTTCACATGTTCAAGCATTACTCGCTAAGTCTAGTTGGTTCCTGTAAAGTAAACTCTTGTGTTTTGTCCTTAGTCTCAAGAATTTAATCTATATTTGGATTGATCTCGACTTAGCCTTCTGATTCTTCTATGTTTTTTAATATAAATAGTCAACCTATTGGTCGGTTTATTTTCTAAGAAGTGGACCGCTTCTACTCTGCTTGACCAAACAAAATGATTTCTGTTGAGGTTGATCTTACCACTTGAATATGAAACACTAAATCAAAACACTAAACCATTTCCCCAAAAAAATCACATACTTTCACCTAATGAACACCTATGTTAGATGTCAAGTCCCTAACCACCTCATATGTGGTTGTTCCCTTTTGGCCCGTTCCAAGCCATTTGAGGGTCCACCACCATTTGAAAAGCTAAAAATCACATCTAATGTCAATGGTTGGACCATGGTTTTAACAAAAGAGATTTTGTTGGAAATAAAAACAACATTGCAGATAACCCTATGTCTAATGTTCAACTCCAATTTAGGGCACATATTTCTGAAACTTCTCCAAGCATTTCTAGGTCAACTCTCCTAGTCCAGTCCCATCCCATGTAGAGCCAAAAGGCTAGTTTATAGCTTCCTACTAATGAAGTAGGCACTATAATTATGAGTTCTCAGCCCTTATGACATTCTCATAGTCCACCTCATAATGGATATGAGCCATTTAAGGTAGATAATGGAGATATGTGTCACTCCATTACCATTGAAGATTTTAAGTCAAAACAACATCCTTTTTTATCTAATAGTTTTTCTTTACTAGATTGGATCACGTTTTTAGGATGGACACGAGGCACTTACTATGGACGCGTTTTTGCATGGATTTCATCCATGGAATGTTAGAGGTCTCACAGATTCCTTGTAAAAAACAATTGTATTTTAATTTTTATTTGGTTTGAAATATTGATGTGATTTATTTGCATGAAATTATGATTGCATTATTTTTTGCTTTAAACTAATTTAAAATGCATAGCTTCAAATTTCATGCATTTTCATATGAAGTGAGAGGTGGTACGAACTATTTTCGTATTCCCTAGTTTGTCTTCTTTAATTATTGCTTCAATGGTAAATCCTTCTCAGTGGGTTGTGTGGGTAATACTTGATATTAATGGATTTTCTGTTGGTTTGATTAAATTTATATACCTACAATGATGGTCTAGGAAGAATGGAGCTATGAAAGTGGATGGAAAATAATTTACCAATGGCCTTCTAGCTAATTTTTGGTGACTTTAATATGATTGAACATCCCAAGGACAAGGAACACTTTTTGTGTAGTGGTGTGTTGGTGAGCATGAAGTTAGGCTTTATTTTAAAACCCATTTGGGGCTTGTCAGATCCCTCATTTAAATGGAAATAATTTATTCTATATCCTTGATTTACTCGGTCTAATTTGCTGGGTCGTGCTAACAAGGACCTTACAAGACTTGATTATAAGATGATATCTAATCAACACATTTTAACCTTTAATAGCTCTAGTCAATCTTCGTTCACCGTCTGCTAGGGTATTGTGATTTTAGACCACCACCCCATTACTCTTCAATTAACTTGGGGTGATGCCCAATTTAAATTTTTGTGTAAGTAGTTTTATCTCAACACCTTTCTATTAACACATGAAGGGATTATCCAACACATTTTTCAGGGTGTGGAATTTAGCTCCATATCCTCCTTACTATGCAAGCTGGATCGAGAAATGGAATGAGGCCATCAACCACATTGTTACCTTCCTCTGCCACTTTGGAAAGTAGGTGGGCCAAGTTCACAAATGGGAAAATTATACTTTTAAAATAATTCTATATATTTTATGTGTTACTGGAATCAAACCCATTTTATTTTCAGCTACAATATATGACAACCAAGCTCATGGATAAGCTCAAATCCAATGAAAAATATGTTGCAAGAGTGGCTCAATCCATGTTAGCTCCACAGGCTCAAAATGGGAGTTGATCTTCCAAATATATTTGTAAATCCCTTCAAACCAAGAAAATTCGCAAGTAGGTTAAAGCTATCCAAGTGGTTTAGGATAGACTCATTAGTTTTCCTAATATTTCACCTATTTTTGTGGAGCATTAAAAACAACTTGTTTTCTAATCCTAGGATGATTCAGAGGAAAGGAAGGTTTCTCTACAATAATGCCTTGATGTTGTTCCATGTAAAATATCTACTACTTAGAGGATTTAGTGTGATATCCCTCTTACGATTGACAAGCTTCATGTGTTCTGACAATGTATGGATAATGACAGCACCGAGAATCGATGGATTTCCTTATGAATTTTATAAGGCAACATGACATATTAGTGAGGCCTAATCTTCTGCAATCTACAAGTCTATAGAGAAGATCTAAACAATAATTCATTAGGATATATTATAAATAAAGGAAACATGAAATTTGTACCTAATGTTTATAACCTAGATCTCATCTCTAGTTGGTGCCCAATCACCTTATTGAATGTTTCATGAGAGATTATTGCCAAAGCACTTGTGCTCTACATCTGCCACATTCTTTCGACTAGACCAAAGATACTAGCTTTATGAAAGGCCACTACATTATGCACAATCTCATTGTTATTTAGGAAGACATGAAATAGGCTCGGGCCTCTCGTCAAAAACCCCTCTTTCTTAAATTAGAATTTAAAAAATATTATAATCACATTTAATGGCCATTCATTCTTACTATTTTGAAAGCTATGGGTTTTGGAGATTATTTGATCCGTTTTATTAAGACCATCTTCTATGATGCCTCGACTTTCCATACTATTAATGGCCAGAAATCTAACTCATTTACCCTTTTTAGTTACATCCAATAGGGATGCCTTCTAACTCCATTTTTTGTGTTTGCAATTGAATATTTTGTTCATATTCTTCCTCACATAGTCAAACATAGATGCAGTGAAGGAATTCAAATATCAACCTAGTCTTCCCAACTTATTAATGGACATTTTGCTGATTATTCTTTTCTCATCCTTGTGGAAAATGAGAATAGTCTTAATGAAACCATACTCTGCATTGATGTTTTTGGAAAGCTTCAGGTTCTAACCTTTTGTGGTCGTGTAGGTTGGATATTTTTTTCAGGGACAAAATATGAGGTTTAACCACAACATGCGAGACAAAGTCCCTCCTCAAATAAAGGGGGGCTCCATGTTTATTATTATTCTAACAACACCAAAGAATATTTACATTATTCACATCAATCTAGCATTTGGGGTAGATTTATTTCCTTTGGAATGAAAGATAGATTGAGAAATGGAGGAAAGTTATAGAAGTGGTATTAGAAAGGAGAATGGAAATAAAGGAAGGAAGAAATTTGTTTTTTCTTTGGAAAATGTAGATCCGAAGATACTAACAGAGGATAAAACAATAATAAACTTATTTGAGAAATAATGAATGATGGACTATAATTTAAAGAATACAATAACACATTAAACTTAAGAACAATACATTAAATAGAAAAATAACATTCAACACACATTTTTTAATGCACCTCTTATATTCCTTGCAATAAAAGATTGAAAACACATTTTTTCTTCTCTTTACAACACCAAATTACTTTATTTTTATTCCAAAATATCTCCTGAATAATCCCTCAACATTTTGCATTTATAGAGAAGGAAAAGAGAAGAGAAGAAGCAGTTTGGATTACATTCTAAAAATAGAAAAACACATTAAATCCTTCATGACTAGTTCTTACTAAATGACCAAGTCAACTTGTTAATCCAAATAATGTCTCAACATCTCAAAAATTCACACGCTCGATGTCATAATGGAAAAACATGATGAATCATCAATCATATTTTTCCTCCTTAGTTTCTTGCTCTACTTCGTTAGTACAATACTCACATAATTTATGAATCATATTCTATTTTTTACATCATTCGTTCTGCATGAAAATCTATTCATTATCTCACATGTGTCAAGTATGTTGAAAATCCTTCTAGGGATATTCTATATTCTTCTTATGGTTTTGGCTAGATTTCTCAACATATTTTGGCACAAAACCATCTTTATAATCGATTTTATATCAAAATCATTTCTAGTTGAGGATTACTTTTCAACTAGATCCTTGAAATATTTGAAGATATCATCCGTAGATATCATGTTCAATTCATCATCTAGGAAACGTTTGAGTACCTTGGTGAATTCATGATTGATATAGTTGGTGGCATCAATACCTTCTTCTCGAGTATTTTGTAGCTTTTCACTAGCTTCCTGCAAGATCTTGACCGAAAAGTAAATGGTTTTGTAAAACTTGAAATGATTTTATCTCTCACCAATTATCCTTTCTTGAACGAGGGTGTCAGGATCATATTTCCCGAGTTCATTCAAGGCTTCCAGGTTTAATTCCTAATTATTGCATTCTTCCTGGAGCTCATTATTCATCTTTTTAGGAGTCGATTTATCTCATTCTATATAATTGTGGACCTCAACAATGTCCTTGATCAGTCTCTTTTCTTTAGTTAGGATCCTCTGGATCCAACTATCTATTGATGACCCCTTTTCCCAATATTCTTAACCTTTGAGAAGTATGATGTATTAAAACTATAAAAATCCAGAGAGGAGATTAAATTTGGTTTGGAGATCTTGAGGAGGATAGATGTTAATTTATCCACCTTATCCTTCTTCTCATTTTTGGTGGCCTTATTTTATTTGAGTTTCTGGAACAGATTATCCATGGCCACCTACATATCTTGTTGGGCTCCATCAGTGGTGACTTTCCCAAGTGCCACTTTGGTAATTGTTGAAAATTTTTGCACTCCGTGCGAAAAGGTCAAATCAAAACTTTTAAAGTTTCTCAGATTGGTCATTTAAGAGTTTGGTTATGTTTGGGACAGCCACCTCAGATTAAGATACAATTTTTAATTTTTGGTGTTGGAAGTCATTTGGAATCAAAACTACAACTTGAGTATAGTTTAAGAATGCCATGCCTCATAGATGCAGCCATTCCATTTGAAACCTTTGCCAGAACTATGCAATAGATGTAAACAACCATTGCAAGGCCCTGAGGAAGGCAAGAAGGGTAGCATGTACTAGACATGATCTTCTTAAATTGCAAACAGGTGGCAATTTTGAAGGACAAATTATAGTGTTACAAGCAGTTTTCATTTTCAATGATCAACAATAAGGTACACTCGATTGTTTATTTATTTATATGATTAAATGAATTATTTAAATGTTTTGAGTTGTATAGGTTCATTCATTATCCATACAAATGAAAGAAAGTACATAAAGGAATGACATACATCTCATAACATGAACATATTTTCATTTATTCATGAGGAGTAATAGTACATATTTTTCTCACACAAGCCGTGAGAAATAACTGAAAGGAAAAACAATGCATATATTTATGAAGCTGAAAATGTCAATAGGTAAAAGAAACCCATCATTGCCTCGAGGAGTTTTCTTTCTGTACTTTTGTTCCAGCTGTCCACTACAACTGCATCATGGTACCTAAAAGGGGAGAAGCAAATGATCATCAATACTGAGCTCAGGGTTTATTTTAGCTCCTTATACTTCCAACTTCAAAAATTCATGCATTCAAAAGTGTAACAATAAGGTGAAGCATAAGAATCAGAATATAAAGGCCGAGGTTAACCAAAGCGATATAAATTTCAGCTGAAACAGAATGGATAAGGAAATCTGAGGAAATTTTAACAGGGCTTTGCCATGTAAAATGGACATTTACAATTTTTCCAGCATGCATATCAAAGCAATGATAAAAGGAAATGGAGTATAAATGCAGAAAAGAAATGGACAACACTTTCATTCATCAAATTGAAGTACTTTGGAGCATTCATTATAGCTTAACAACTAAATAGTATGAAATTTCAAGATAATTTAACAAAGTTCAACCATTTTAAATTGTAGTTTTAAGAATGAAGCAAGTATGAATGCACATAAATGCTACCATCAAAGAAGTACAATATTTAAGCAAAAAGAAATAAGAGGATAATATTTCAACAGAGCATCTGAATGAAGGGTTATGCCTTCTAATTAATTTACAAGAGTAAGAAACTATTTACAACTTTCAGAAGGAACCAGCTTGCAAAAGCTCATAGTGGTTTCACAAGTAACGAAGAGAACACAAGCTCAAATAGAAAGATTTGAATCAAAATGCATACACATCCAAGTTGAAGAAATATTCAAGTACTTAAGATGTTGATATTTTCATTAAAATCAATCAGTTTTAGGTTACAATATAGAGGGAAAAATTACAGATCCTATTTTTAATTGAAAAACCATTTTAATGGGTATCAAGATCAGAGTAAGAAACAAGGACTTATTGATTAAATTAAAGTTGAGAAATCCCTCGAGAGGTCATCGAGTTTAGAGCTATAGAGGAGGAAACTTAGAACGAGTTTCAACTCAAGAACCCCCAAAAGCATCACAAGGTCATAAAATATGCAAAGAAGGAGCGAAATATCAAAATCTCGAAGTCAAAGTGATAAATGAAAAAGCAACAGTGAAACTCAGGGATCGATAAAAAACTTACCATTCTTCATCAAAAAAGGGATGCACAACAAAATAATTTAGCTAGGAAGAAGAAGACAATGACAACTAGTGAAAATTGACCGAATCTTGCTCAAAAAGCTTGTATAGAGCTCGAAGGACTTCAACGATGGCGGCCAAGAAAGAAGGTAGCTCGAAAAACTTCCAAGAAAGGTTCTAATAGAGAGATCAAAATGAGGAAAGAAACTCAAATCACACGAAATCTTCATAACCTAGAACTCGAAAATAATCAAAAACAGTTTCTATTAAACCTTGCAGAGAGTTCAAGAGCCAAGCTTAACAAATAAACAATTGCAAAAAATACAGATGCAATACTGATCTGTGGTAAAATATGAGCTCGAAGATCACGAAAGTGGTGATAAAATCCATGACCACCTCCTCAGAAAAATCGAACAGAGAAAATCCATAAAATATGTAGATGCAAACGAGCTCAGAAACCATTAATGCAGAGGGGCCGAGCTCGAAAGGTGATTAAAAATGGCATTAAAAAAAAAATTCATGGCTTTGCTGCTCTCTATGAGCAAAAGAATGACCAAAGAATAGGGTTTAAGTTGTTTTAACTCACCTACATCAACCACAGCTTAACCTAGCTCAGCTGGAGTTAGTAATCAAATGATCCAGGATCAACAAGTACACAAATCAAGGGCTGACGATCAAGCTCCATTATTCAACACAAACCATCACAATCAAATGCCACCAACAATATTCAATGCAAATTCAGAAACACATAAGATCAACGAACAAGGTTACATCGCGAAATGGTCAATGGATGAAATCAAATCACCAAAATCTAGCAAACCCCTGCTTGACTCATAAAATGGGCTGGTGGGTCTTATGGGTGAACTTAGCCCTGTTCATTATTTTGTAAAAGTGATAAAGTACCCCACAGGCCCGACTAGATTTGATTGGATGCAGAGAGGCGGACTTATTTTTGCATTTTTAAACATTGTGAGCAAGGGTTAAAAATGACAAAGTTTCCCATAGGCCTGCAGGAGTACACGTGGTCCACATTTATTGCAAAGAACTAAAGGTGGAGCGTCGGAATATTTCTTGCCTTTAAAACTTTAAGCTTTTTTGCAAAAAGATTTAAAGTTATGAATTTTCTCGAAATTCCATCCATAAAAGTCAAAGTATCAAAAGTCAGAGTATTGACTAAGTTAAAGGAGGGCCATCGGGTCAATTTGAAACTTCAAACCTTTTCGTTTAAAAGGGATAAAGTAATAAAATTCTCTGTAGCCCTGCCAAGGACCAAGCAAAGCATTATTTTCAATAAGGCATAAGTGGGAGTTCAGAGCATTAAATTATTTCAATACTTTGAAGTTTTTCAAGAAAAGATGGAATAAAGTGATTAAGTCACCTGTGGATCCGCCAATGCATTTAAAGTAAAAATCGGGGAGGTGGGCCACCGCGGAGTTTTAACTTTCTGGGCCCTTTTTCAAAAAAAAGGTTAAAGTCACAAAATGAAGCTGCGTTTCCGCTACAAACAGATTTATACATGTGTAGTGCCCATATTTAAAGCGGATGAGCAAGTCAATTATTCAAAATTTATAAGTTTTATCAGAAAGCGACAAGGAGGGATTTTCTAGGTCGTTTTTGATCAAATTTGTCATGTATGGATGTCTTTTCGAGGCATTTTAAAATACAGGGTTTCTCAGAAACATGGCCGAGCTTAAAGTCTGCAATAATGGTGGATTTTCCTTTTTTATAAAAAAACACAGAACATTTATTAATGGTGACCAAAGAAATGATTTTGCAGAGTTTGTTAGCTCTTTTGGAGCTTAATAATTTCATTATCAAAAAACAACTAAGTCTACAATATATTTTGCATTCAAAACCTGAGTTTTAAGTTCACTAAATTTTACCATGGTTAGAGATGTTAATTTTGCTCACTCACTGAGAGTAAAGTTGCATGCCTTCGCAGAATTCAGAAAGACAGAGTCTGCATGCACAGGAGGAAACTTGCTCGGCAAACAAAGCTTATTTTTGGTGAATCATCCACTCATTCTTTTCTTAAAAATAGACCAGTCAACTTCAGTTGACTAAGTGTAACTGATGGCTATTAATGTCTCTTTGTATTTGCATGCCTTATGCTTTTTTCCTTTATTTATTAATGAAGGATAAAAATAGAGTGCATGGGCAAGTACAATTTTGACCTATTTTTAGGAGGGATGGGAAATATTTTGTTATATATTATGTTCTTTGGCAAAGCACAAATAAGAGTTAATTAGTGAGAGTTAGCTTTCAAGCGAGGACTTTTAGACATAGGAGTGCTGAAGCAGTTTCTGCCAATTTTTCCCTCTGAATGAAAAGTATTTTTTGCCTTTCTAATCATTTGCAGTCTTGTGTATGTTCTATTAATTCTTGTGAATGTTAAATTCCCTGATTAATCATCTTATCCTATTGCAAAATTCAGTAATTTCTACATGATATTAATGTGCATGGTTAGCTTAGCAATATTGTTGTGATACTTTCCCTTAATACCTCCAAGTATTTTGCCCTTAATTTTCTGCAGAAAATTGTTGGCTCGTGCATCAATAATCCTTTCGCATATTAGTTATGCATATACTCAGTCAAATCCCTCATATAAATTTGGTGTATTACCTTAGTTTAAATATATTTTTTAGTCTTCTTTTACCCTTAACCCCCCAAAAATTGGCTTAGGATACACCAGTAAGGAATCGGCCTTGATATCAGAGACTCACCTCAAAATAGGTATACCCACAGACCTGAGGTGTTTCCATTGTATCTACGAAAGAGAGAGATAAAATTTTGCAACCTTAGAAGACCTGCTGCCATCTCTCTACAGGGTGAACTTTCGAGAGATAACAATAATCTAGTAGTTGGAAGCAGTGATGTCTTCTTTGCTCTTATCTATAGTAGGAACAACAATCTCGATAAACCTTTCTCCAGATACATCAATGGTGATGTGAGAAATAATCTTGGATTTCTTGGATGTGCAAGATGGGGTGGGAGTCAATGAACTGAAATCAAAATATTTAGGAGGGACATCCTTTTTTCTCTTCTTTGTGGTTTGGATAACTATCCACGATGGGAGAGAAGAAGAAGGTATTTACTGAGGGGGAGAAATGATCATGAGTGTAGTACTTGTATGGGTTAGAAATGTGGACACCAAGGAGGGAGGAGTGGATAAAATGGCTATAGAAACTATTGAATATGGGGTAGGAGAGGAAGGTGTGGAGGAAAAATTAGAGGATGAAGAAGGGAACTGGGTAATGTGAGGAGAATCCAGGGTCATACTTATCCCAAATGAGAGAGGGAAAAGGGATGAGAATACTTGTGCCAAAATTGAAACCATAGGAGAGGAAGGTGGTGGAGGAGAAACGAGAGTGGTGGAAGCAATGACTATTGAGATCTGGAAATATCAAGAAGGTGGAGGGGATTAAACATGAGGATGAGAAGATGGAGGAGGAGAAGGAACATGTGGAGGAGAGGTGACTGAAAGTGACACATGTGGGGCCAAGATCACAATAGAAACCACATGGGTGATGAAAGGGAAATAAATTGGAAGAGGCTAGGCCGCCATGGTGCAAGTTGATGTCTCTTGTGTTTGTTGAGAGGAAGGGGAATAACCTTTGACAATAGTGTTGGATGGAGAAGACAAAGGTGGGGGAGATTTTACTCCACTACTATAGAATATTAATTTCAACTTCTTCCCAGATGCTTCATTTTTATCCTTAGACTCTTGGGATGGATCCGCTTCTGACGTAATGGCCACTTTCACTTTTGGGAATTTGGGATCCTTAGGTTGAATATTCATTGAGTAAAGTCAAGAGTTATTTCAGAGAAGAATTTGAGAAACTCACTCCTTAACATATGAAAACTCCTTAATTGACCAATACATTGGGGGAAAACCCACTCTGAACATTCATTTTCTTATAAATTGGGTCCAAGATTTACCCATCATCCACGACACCTTGAGGAATGTCAGCAAGGTTGTATGTTGATGGTTCATCCAAAGTCAGGTGACTGTAATCCTTTATCATGATTGTTTTTATCCCTGAAATCAATCCAAATTTCTTCAAGTTCAGGAACATGGAGCTAAATTATTCCAAGATCCTTCACTACTCCCCGATAATCGAAGCTAAGCCTCAAACATAAAGTTTTGAGAGTTACACCTTACATCTCAGTAGTAATATTTTTTTCTTTGATCATCAATGTGAAATTATAATGTGTTGGTACCCAGATTTAATCTCCTTCTTCAAGAACCGAGAAGCATCAAGGATTGAACAAGACACTCAGAAACAGATAAATAACTGTGTGTCATTTTGTAGATGGGGAAGCAATTTATCTGACCTTTTAGCACTCGGGATTTGAAAGAAGTGGGTAGCACCTTAAAAGGATGTGATCTTATCCTAATTATTTTAGGTTGTGCCTTTCAACCAAGGTAAGAGAACTTATTTTTGTAACCTCTGTTTAGTGAAGAATGCTGGTAAATCCTTCTTTTGCACAAGTTTTATAAGGGAAGCCTTGGAAAAATATGATCAACACATCAAATCTGAATCTCACGAGTTGTCACTTCCAAAATCTGGAGATATTTTAATCACAAGGCTAAGGTTACTAAAGACATTTGGAATCCTAGTATGTTCTACATATTTTAACAAGTGGATTTTTTTCTTTTGTGGATATACAGGGAAAAACAGGGGTAGTTCAGGGTAGGATTGGTTATTTGAATAATTTTTTGGTGGGAGATTGACAAGATAGATTGGACTTTGTCATATCTTTAAGAAACTTAACAACAATGGAGAACTCAATAACAGAAAGCTTCAAAATAGTTTAAAACATTCCTTCAACCAGAAGGTGTGCATCAATGGAAGCCCAAATTTTCATTTTTTCACACAATATTTGAGATTCTAGCATGAAGGCTCAAGTTAGAAGGCTCAATAAAACATCAAAATCTAAGATCAAACATGCCTGAGGTACACCCAGAGGCTTACAAACAATCTCTGTCAACATATGAAAGAAAAGTGTTTTTAAATCGTTTATTTCATTCCCAGATGAAAGCTCTTCTAAAAAAATTAAATTGCAGATGCCACTAAACTATCACAAGGATTGAGATCTATGTGACTGAGAGAGATTTTGATACAAGATTGCAATAGGAACAAGAAAAACTACTTGTAGACATTCTGAAATTAAAATAAACACAAAATTTCTAGAGATTTAACACAAATTAACTCAAAATTTATCAGCTTCATTCAGCAGGGGAGAGTTATATCAAACAATCTTAGAGCTTGTTGATGGCTATACACTTGTAACCAACTCAACATGAATGGAAATCTAACATAGAGGAAATTAATCTGGTTTCTCAAAAAAAAATCTCAGAGGACGTGCTTTTCTCAAAATTATCTCATGAAAATGAAATCCTGATGTTTGCAAATGAGCCAAGCTCATACATTTATAGATGAAATAGAGAGAGAGAGAGAGAGAAAGAAAAGAAAGAATGAAATATGATTTGGAAATCCCACCACCATCCATTAATGCTCTTAAATCTACCAGTAAATCTTGTCAAATCGGTTCTCTATTTCTGCTTTGCGTGTTGAAGAAGAAAAATGGCAGATCGAATCCATTGTAGCCCTCGAAGCAATCTGATCTCAAATTGATGGCGTGAAAGAAATTTTCCAGGCCTTTACCCATCAAATCTAGCAAAAATCCAAATTTTAGGTTTTAAATAGCCTAGCATATAGCCCTTGTCAGCATCCTTGTCCCTTGCAAATCTGATCCTCTGAATCTTGCTCTGCTAATAATTTGTTTTACAAATTGAATCCTCAAATCGATTCCATTGATCTTTGCAGACCAAAACGACATGAATTTTCCAAAAATTCGATGAAGAATGATGCAAAAATTTCATTTCCAAACATCCTGGAGCTCCAATGGTGGCCAAATTGATGAAATGCACAGCTACCGTTGATCTCGCCCCTTTTTTAAATTACATCCGTCCACGTGGAAGATGAGAAAAATTGAGCCTAGGGGCACTTTTCTGGATTTTATAACTTTTGGAAAAAAATGCAAAATTTTGACATTTTACCCCGCCCCTTTGCCTTTGAAAAATGGGCTTGACACATGGCTCAACACGTGCCTTGATGGAGTCACGACTCAAATATGCAATTTTACCATTTTTTGCAAAAAATGAAAATTTTCTACATTTCTCCTAGCGGCCCGCACCTCCACCTTCAGCCTCTTGATGTGGGTCCCAGCAAGACTGCACTTCGCTTTCCCTGATGGCCTGCCACTCCACCTTTGACTTTTCAAAATGACACGTGTCCTTTTTTGATTAGAGCAGAGTTGTGGTCCATATTTTAACTTTTATCCTTTTGAAGTTAAAAAACTTCAAAGTGACCCAACATTCTGCCTCCTGCTTCGACTTTTCAATGCCAGGTGTCCACCTCTGATTGGAGCGGAGATAAGGTTTGAATTTTAACTTTATTCTCTGATTTCAAGGTGAAAATTTTCAAAGTTCTCCGCCGATCTGCATCCCCTTTGCCTTAAAAATTCCACATGTCCTCTTCTTATTAGAGTGGAGCTGTAGTTCACATTTTAACTTTTATCCTTTTTAAGTTAAAAAAAACTTCAAAGGAACCCGCCAACCTGCCACTCCATAACTGCTTATCTTCTGACACGTGTACATCTTTCGAGGTAAAAAGGAGAGATTTTCTCTGCCACCTAGATTTTTCTTAGCCAATCAGAGCTCGACGGGGCCACGAGGAGATTTTGATACTTTTTCCAAAGTAGCCAAAAGTGACAAAATGATAAGTTTACCAAGTAAACCCATCAACCCTTAACCAATTAGAAGAAGCCACGTAATCATCATTACAACTAATCAGAATAATGCGGAGCCATGGGACCAAAAATGCCTTTTTACCAAAAAAGCCAAAAACTAGTAAGTTAAAACATTTTCCCGTCGTCCCTTGATCAATCACAAGTGAACACGTACCCACTGAATGTTGAGAAAGAAATTTGATGGGGAAAACACACCCGTCGAAGCAGAAAAAATACAGAACTTTACCAGTCGCGCCCAAAATGTGAAATTTTTCCAAGGATGGAGAAATTGCAAGTAATTCATGGAAAAACATGTTTTACAACCATGGAGAAGAATTTTCAAAGGCATACAAGTGAATATTGAACATTTTTTGAGCATCCATGATCGGGGAGATAGAAAACAGAACACACATATTGGAAAATTTAGGACAAATGGTGCGAGATCAAATCGAGCACCAACATCGGCTCCTGCTCAGGGATAGGTACTCCCAGTGAGTGCCACAAGAACAAAAGTAGACCAAGTGCCAAAAATATCCATTGGGCAACAGAGTTAGCTTGTAGAGTAGAGAAACTATAACCAATATTCCAAAAATGAACCGAGAAACCAGGTCACCAAGGACCAAAATGAACAAAAGCACAAAAACAGAAAGAAACCAAAGAACTATACACTATACAATGGTGCATACCTCGATTCTGAGAAAGCAATCAAGGAAATTCTTCAAGTGCATCCAAACATGGGTAAGACCATGCCAGGTAGCTCTGATATGTTTCTACCAACTAGTTATATACTTGCTTTTCTTTTCTCTCCAAGTCGTTAGCTAAACACATTTGTTTCCTCTTACCCTTTTTGCCTAGGGCACGTTTTCCAACATCTTTTGACCTTGCATCAAACAGCCAATTTCAGGAAAGAAAAAATGCTCAAGAGATCTGCATTCTTCAATTTCTTACTCCTTGAAATGGACAAAGCCCACAAAGTTACCAACCTCAACATCTACATGCAACACTTCATAAGAAACATCATTGGGATCTTCAATAAGATACAACATCTTCTTCTTCTCAGCAAATAAATTTACCAGGTTTCCCTGAATTGGAATGGTGGCAAAAGACATATCCATTTGAACACTACCACTAACACTTGCAACCCATTTTCTTGATAACATCATGCCCCATTTGGCAGGGCAATCAACAATAACAACATCAAGTTTTAAGTTCCTTCCTGGATATGCTGCAATTTGAACTATCAGTCCCTTAACACATCCAAAAACTGGGACCTCTCTAGAACACATGGCATTACACTTGCCATAATATGTTGTTACTTTAATATCTAGTTCATTCATGACCTCAAGGGGTATGACTTTGCATGATGCTCCAGAGTCAAACATACAATTGTATAGCAGTCTATCCTTAATAATAAAAGTTGTAAAAAATGGATCAACATTTAATTGAGATTGAACCAAATATTTCCCCAAGTAAACCTCAGGTGGTTCACATATTTCTTCTAGTACTTGGGGTTTTTCCACTTCTGCAATGGTAGGAGGAGTCTCTGCATTGTTCAAATTTCTTCTCTGGGTAATCATTTCTTCATTCAATCCCAAATACTCAAATGCCCTTTTTACATGCTCATGAATCCTAAGCAACTCAACAGTTGGAACACAAACCTTGATTTGACTCAAGACTTGGGCAATATCATATGGAACATATTTGGGTAGGGAAGTACTAGAAGGGAGATTCACAAATTCATCAGATGGTATGGAAGTTTTTTCAATATGAACATGGGAAGGATTGTAGATCTTACTTGAAGAAATAAAGCCTTTGTCAGATACATCTTTCCTAGGGGCTTCCTTGGATAATATTGGAATTTTTGGTTTGGCTTTTGGCCCTACCCCCTTGAAAACTTTACTCCTTGTATTATGATCATTCTCTTGGGAAAACATGGCATTCATCAACAGCCACATGTCCTCTTCAGAAGGGATTCCTCCATCATACTTTTCAATCATCAATGCCCTCAAGTATTCAAAATCATGACTAGGAAAATCAAAAGATTTTACCATATCATTTTCAAAAGTACTAATGGGAGGAAGAGGTAGTACTCAGTGGATGCAATCCCAAAAAGTTTCAACAATTATAACACTAATTAATTCTGTTGAAGTAGCTCCCTGCTATGAAATTACAGGGCATTACAGTATACATGCATCATAAGTGTCATCATCATCATCATCATCTTCCTCAACTTCTCTGTCTACTTCACATGGTAGATGGGGCAGGAAACACTTGTCACACCAATCAATGACATGTGCTTCATCAATAGTAATAACCCTAACAGCCAAAGGATCAGGCACCATTTTGTTTTCATGAACTTGAGGCTGTCTGTTTGCAGAACCCATGGGTCCTTTACCTTTGTCATCTGACCTCAAATCACCCCTAGGATGATTGCCAAATCTATCATGATTTTGTGACTCTTGCTGACCTTGGGAGCTCTGCCCAATTCCTTTCTCTGCTCTGGCTAATTTACATGACATTTCTTTAACTGCTCCAGCCAGAGTTTGTACAACTTCTTCTAGATCCACACCCTTTCTTGCTTGAGGTTTGTCTGGGTTTATCAATTTTACACCCTCCCTCTTAAGAAATTTTCCAATTGCTTTGATATTATTCTCAATTTGCAGAGCCATGGTAAAGGCCTGCCTCAAAGTTATAGGGCTTTTATCCCTCAAATAGTACACATCCTTTTTATCAAATGCATCAGCATATTTTATAAGACAAGATTCATCACATGGCCTAAAATTCACAAGTAATATTCTCAATGTCTTATTAAATCTTGTATTAAAATCATGCACTGATTCATTGGGATTATTTTTAATATTCTCAAACTCTGACAGCAGAAACCTAGGGTTTGTTTTGTCACCATACTTTAATCTAAATGCATTATTCATTTCAGTCCAAGAATAAATAGAGTTATCTGACAAAGCCTTATACCAGTCCCTTGCATACTCTTCTAATGTATGAATAAACAATTTGATATATACATCTTCGTATTCAATCTCAAAATCCTCCATCATGTTAACAAAAAAATTTAGGTGTTGATGACCAGTTATATCATTATTTCCTTGAAACTTAGGTAGTCTATTTCTAATGTCTTGAGGGACAACATTTGGATACCCAACCATACCTCTAAAGTTTATAGGAGAAAAGGTATTGAAAACAAATGGAGGTCTGGGTGGGGGCTGAGCTAGATTGTTTTGTGGAGGTGAATGTGTAGGAGATGCAAGATGATGAGGATTGAGGGGTCTATGGGGGATAGGAATATAATTCTTAGAATGAATATCCTCTAAAGGCTCTGCTTCTTGGAAAACTCTATCAGATTTGGAAAATACAGGGACAAAATGAGAAGAAAATTTTTCACACAGAAATCAAGGCCCCTCTCTAGATGGAGAATTCAATTCAACAAAAATACTTCCTGATTCAGGGATGCTTGAGGATGAACTGCAAACTTCAATGACAGGTTGATCACTCTTCAAAACTGATTATTCTTTTTTTGAGCTCTAATCTCCAACAACTTTCCAGACTTTTCTACCTTTAGAATTTGTCTTTCTTAGCTCTGGAAATAGCTCTCTAATGGGATCCCTAGCAAAGAAATATCTTCTTCCTTCCAAATTTACAAATATTAGTAATAAATTTCAAATGACAGAGGTTAAGACACGGGCATCTATCAAATCAATTCAATACGGAGTCACCACTAAGGATTTTCACCCTAGTTGTGCAAATGCACTAAAAATAATTTGTCAAGTATCTATCAGCACTAAAATCTTGCAAAGCTTTACAAATATGATTTTCCTTTACCCAAATGTATCAATCACAATGCAAATAAAGTACAACTGCTGGAAACTAGGAAAATGTTGCACATAGAGCTTATAAATTTTCACAAGGAGTATTACCAGGGTCAAATAATCTTCTGGAACTTCAAAGACTCCCCGGCAACGGTGCCAAAAACGTGTTGGTACCTAGATTTAATCTCTTTCTTCAAGAAACGAGCAACATCAAGGATTGAACAAGACACTTAGAGACAGATAAATAATTGTGTGTCATTTTGTAGTCGAGGAAGCAATTTATCTGACCTTTTAGCACTCAGGCTTTAAAAGAAGTGGGTAGCACCTTAAAAGGATGTGATCTTATCCTAACTATTTTAGGTTGTGCATTTCAACCAAGGTAAGAAAACCTTATTTTGTAACCTCTCTTTAGTGAAGAATGCTAGTAAATCCTTCTTTTACACAAGTTTTATAAGGAAAGCCTTGGAAAAATATGATCAACACACCAAATCTAACTCTCACGAGTTGTCACTTCCAGAATATGGAGATATTTTAATCACAAGGCTAAGGTTACTAAAGACATTTGGAATCCTTATTTGTTCTACATATTTTAACAAGTGGATTTTGTTCTTTTGTGGATATACATGGAAAAACAGGGGTAGTTCAGGGTAGGATTGGTTATTTGAATAATTTTTTGGTGGGAGATTGACAAGATAGATTGGAATTTACCAGATCTTTAAGAAATTTTCACAACAATTGAGAACTCAATAACAAAAAGCTTCAAAATAATTTTAAGAATTCCTTCAACCAGAAGGTGTGCATCAATAGAGGCCGCGATTTGCACTTTTTCACACAATATTTGAAATTATAGCACGAAGGCTCGAGTTAGAAGGCTCAATGAAACATCAATATCTAAGATCAAACATGCTTGAGGTACACCCAAAGGCTTACAAACAATCTATGTCAATAGATGAAAGAAAAGCGATTTTAAATCATTTATTTCATTCCCAGATGAAAGATCTTCTAAAAAATGAAATTGCATATGCCACTAAAATATCACAAGGATTTAGATCTATGTGATTGAGAGAGATTTTGATATATGATTACAATAGGAACAAGAAAAACTACTTGTAGACATTCTGAAAGTAAAATAAACACAAAATTGCAAGAGATTTAACACAAATTAACCCAAAATTTATCAAATTCATTCAGCAGGGGAGAGTTATGTCAAACAATCTCAGAGCTTGTTGATGGCTATACACTTGTAACCAACTCAACATGAATGGAAATCTAACACAGAGGAAATTAATCTAGTTTCTAAGAAAGTTTCCTCAGAGGATGATATTTTCTCAAAATTATCTCGTGAAAATGAAATCCTGAACTTTGCAAATGAGCCAAGCTCGTACATTTATAGATGAAACAAAGAGAGAGAGAGAGAAAGAAGAGAAATAATGAAATATGATTTGGAAATCCAACCACCATCCATTAATGCTCTTAAATACGCCTGCAAATCTTGTCAAATCATTTCTCTATTTCTGTTTTCTGTGTTGAAGAAGAAAAATGACGGATCAAATCCATTGTAGCTCTCGAAGCAATCGGATCTCAAATTGATGGTGTGAAAGATGTTTTCCAGGCCTTTACCCATCAAATCTAGCAAAAATCCAAATTTTAGGTTTTAAATAGCCTAGCATGTAGCCCTTGTCAGCATCCTTTTCCCTTACAAATCTGATCCTCTGAATCTTGCTCTGCTAATAATTTGTTTTACAAATTGAATCCTCAAATCAATTCCATTGATCTTTTTAGACCAAAACGACATGAATTTACCAAAAATTCAATGAAGAATGATGCAAAAATTTCATTTCCAAACATCCTGGAGCTCCAATGGTGGCCAAATTGATGAAATGCATAGCTACCGTTGATCTCGCCCCTTTTTTTAAATTATAGTCATCCATGTGGAAGAAGAGAAAAATCAAACCTAGGGGCACTTTTCTGCATTTTATAACTTTTGGAAAAAATGCAAAATTTTGACATTTTTCCCCGCCCCTCCGCCTTTGAAAAATGGGCTTGACACGTGGCTCAACACGGGACTTTATGGAGTTGTGGCTCAAATATGTAATTTTACCACTTTTTGCAAAAAAGGAAAATTTTCCACATTTCTCCCAGCGGCCCACACCTCTGCCTTCAGCCTCTTGATGAGGGTCCCAGTGGGACCACACTTCTCTTTTACACCTTATACCTTTTTTCTTTCAAAAGAGCAAAATTTCCAATTTTTCCCCGATGGCCCGCACCTCCGCCTTTGACTTTTCAAAATGACACGTGTCCTTTTCTAATTGGAGCAGAGCTACGGTCCATATTTTAACTTTTATCCTTTTGAAGTTAAAAAACTTCAAAGTGACCCAAAATTCCTCCTCTTGCTTTGACTTTTCAATGCCACGTGTCCACCTCTGATTGGAGCGGAGATGAGGTTTGAATTTTAACTTTATTCTCTGCTTTCAAGGTGAAAAAATTTGAAGTTCTCCGCCGATCCCCATCCCCTTTGCGTTAAAAATGCCATGTGTCCTCTTCTGATTGGAGCGGAGCTGCGGTTCACATTTTAACTTTTATCCTTTTGAAGTTAAAAAAAAACTTCAAAGGAACCCGACAACCTGCCATTCCATAACTACTTATCTTCTTACACATGTACATCTTTTAGGGTAAAAAGGAGAGATTTGCTCCGCCACCTAGATTTTGCTTAGCAAATTAGAGCTCGACAGGGCCACGAGGTGATTTTGATACTTTTTCCAAAGTAGCCAAAAGTGAAAAAATGATAAGTTTACCAAGTAAACCCGCCGAACCTCAACCAATTAGAAGAAGCCACGTAATCATCATTAGAACTAATCAGAACAATGCGGAGCCATGGGACCAAAAATGCCTTTTTGCCAAAAAATTGAAAAAGTGATAAGTTAAAACATTTTCCCATTGTTCCTTAATCAATCACAAGTGAACATGTACCCGTCGAATGCTGAGGAAGCAATTTGACGGGGAAACACACCCGTCGAACCAGAAAAAATACAGAACTTTACCAATCGCGCCCAGAATGCGCAATTTTGCTAAGGATGGAGAAATTGCAAGTAAGTCATGGCAAAACATATTTTACAACCATGGAGAAGGATTTTCAAAGGCATACAAGTGAAGATTGAACATTTTTCGAGCATCCATGATCGAGAAGATAGAAAACAGAGCACGCAGATTGGAAAATTTAGGGAAAATGGTGTAGGATCAAACCGAGCACCAACATAATGACCAATGGATATTTAGGGGATGAATTCCCTTCTTGTGCTTACTTTGTTGGAACTTGTGGAGGTCAAACAAATTTCTAACTCCATTAAGATCCATTTATCACTTGGAAATATTGGAAATAGGTACGGAGTTCCTTGAAATGATCTTAAGCGAATACACGGGAATGTTTGGAATTTGAGGAATATGTATCCCCAATGGGATAAAAAATTCCAATATGCATCAATAAAAGTTGACATTTGGAAATATCTGGCTATATTTTGCAAATGATGCTATAGAAAAAGGTGTCATTTAATCTTCAAAAATGACCTAGACTATGCTTCAAAGATAACTAGGGGTAGAAGTTGTATACAAAATCAGAGGCTCTAGTACCCTAATTATTCAACCAAGGATACATTCTCATACCCGTTATTGCATAGGTGACATACGATGTCATATAAAACTTTCCAGTTGTCTATACTTCTTTCATCTAACTATCGAGTGTATCACTAATAAGCTCACCCCATCTGAAGAATTTCTCACTTTTCCATATGATGGTGGTTGTAACATCCAAATGCCAGGCACACAAGACTACATAGGTAAACACAGGATAAATTTTTTTTTTTTTCGACTAGCTTGACACATAACACGACACAACATGTCGTTACCAAGGTTACAACTAACCCTGTGAAAAACTGCTATAAGGATGACCACAAAGGTAATATGAAAATGTTCACACCCATCAAGGATAATTCACTTTTTTTCTTTATGACAAGACATCATAGGAAACCACCACATAACACTCTTACAGTGAGGGCAAGCCACAGTGAGAATATGATTGAAAGTTATATATCTTTTTTTTTTTTTTAAACATCATTTCTTTATTACTACACCATCATATCTTTATTTTGGTTGATTTCCAACCCATTAAGTTTTGGAACACAAATATCAAGATTTCACCATGGATTTAAAAGTAAGTATTCAATGTGAGCACCATCTGTACGTTTCCAACAACAATTTCATTATTTGCATTAAGTATCATACCCAAGGTTTCATATAAGTTTGGTGTTCGGGAGTTTAGCCTCCCATAAAGTTATTTTCCAACTCTATCCCATTATTCTCATCATAACATATAATTCCACAATGACAGTTCTTATACTTGCTTCTCAATTTATGGGTATACAATTCGCTTAAGCAACAAGGTATGTTCTATCATCATTTATTATTACACCTTGAGGTATTAAGTTGGACTCTCCGTCATCTTACAAGAGTTGGATTGGTTTTACCAATAACTTCAACTTAATTTCCTTAAAGGTTTAAGTGCTGCCCAAAAGGAACATCCACAAGAAATTTTTTTTTTTTTTTTTTTTTGCAACTTACCCCTTATATGTTGAACTTTAACATTTCATCCATAAGTTAATCAAACTAGATTAAGGATTTCTACAACACTACTATGTAGCGTAATCCATTAACCTATCCATTATGTTACAGATATGCAACTTCACAACTCGCCCAATGAACTTACTAGGCTCACCTAGACCAAAGAAATGTTAATATATTCTAAAACAGAGAGAGTTAAAACAACCCTTCGTTCTAATCGTTCGGTGATCTAGTTTTTGACAAAATAACATAAGTATAAAGCCATTCTTTTACCGACACTGTTGCAACATAGTGGAATACATTACAGAAATTGCAAGGAGGCATCATCATTCTTCAACAATAAGAAGCACGTAATTAAAGAACAAAAAATATGGAATCATTGCCATGTTATATTAGATCGTAAATGAACACGGTATATAATTTCACAAGAAAACGTTTACTCGAGGTCAATAATTTACTGCTTCAACATAATAACAATATCTCAATTCAACCATTGGCTGTAACTTTTTCCTTTAGAGAAAGCATGAGGTACAATTACATAACCAAGACATTTCTTTACTTCACTCCAGTTACCTTCGTTCAATTTCCTGCAATGGCTAGGCAAGGTCAGTTCAACTGAACTGAGCAAGAAAAATCCTTTAACCTGTTTATCCATTTATGTCATCAAATGTTAGAATGAAAATATATACTACAATAATAAACTCATTCTTACTAGTTAATCAGGTAATGCAACAACATCATACTTAAGTAACTTGCTTTACAATCATTTTACCCCTTTTTTAATTTCAGCATTCTTCAATGACTAGGTCTTGTACCACTTCACATAAATACATGAAAGAAAAACAAAACAAAAGGAATAAATATATTCATACCCAATAACGACCATCCACTAGTCAATAACACGTGAGTTTAAAATACGATCAAATCACATAGAAGTATGATAGAATAATTAGACTCTTATTAGACAGGGTACGACTCTATATCGTCCCAATAATGACCAGAAATTACTACAGCTAATGACATTGCTCAAGCACTTCAAACAAGTATTAACCTTGGACACTCAAGGTAATCCAAGCTACGGAAATGAAACCACCCAGTTTCAACAATACCAACATATCCAACGATAGATCCAAGTAATAACAAGACGTTTATACGCCATAACTACATAACCAAAATATCCTGCATTAATCATTATAGCCTAAGAGGGGATGGTATCTATACGTCTCAAGTAACATGTCGTAGTAACTTAAAGGAATTAAACCAATATAGAGTTTGTTGCCTATTTGACCCGTATCGTACCTCCTTTAATACAACACATCACCCTGAGTTATATCTTACTAAACTCAACTGTAATATAAATCTGGAAACACAGCCATTCTGAGGTTTATTCGTGCTTACGTATGGGGTCTATACTCTCTAATTTCGCCCCAAAGTTAGCACATGTCATTCCTCAATCATGGTGATTTAATACACCTGATGTAATCATCCTAAAGAGATTTAAAATCAATTAAAACAACTTCTCATAATGGTAAAATGAAAATTTGCAGTAAGGATTGGTTTTAAGAAAGGGAACAACTAATTTCCCTCCCATTGCTGCATCTTATATATATACAGAGCAACAACAAAAGAATCTTATCGAATGAAAAACAGAATGTCAACCAATGAAGGCTCCCTTAGTTTCAACTAAAAATTCTTAGTTCTTTCAAGGAAACATAAAACAATCATCACTTAATCATTATCCATCAAGGTTCAAGCTCCCATCGAGCTTTCCTCAATAATGAGATTGTTCATAAGAACATGCAACATCTAAAACGAATGCACTTCAGAAGGAAGAAGAATTAATTTACTAAATTCGTATAAAAATAATTTAGGCTTAGCTCATTGAAGCCAAATCCCAATTTATTTGTTGTTCTCTAATATCGATTCGAAAATGGCTTATACAGCTACTTTGAGGAAAATAGTGATAATTATAATCCTAAAAAAAAAATCGAATTGATTTGAAAGATTTACAAAAACTGTATTATATTTCATCAACCAAAGGTGGTTTCCATATATAAAAAAAATACTCATGATGAGCTTTACAACCTACCCAAGGCTGACAAGTGACTGAATTTAATTTATTCTACACTCGTCCACAGTCTTGCGGAAGGCAAAGAAACTAGAGGTAACCCCTACTACCACCCCATAAATTATCCAAGAGAAAAAAGGTCCAATATACCAGCAAACGCTGACACGAAGTGTTACCAGCTCAAAAGGACATAGTTCAGACTGAGCCATAGCAGAGAGATTTACACCCAGAATCACCTGCGAAGAGGGAGTGACAAGAAGATGGTTTCTTGTAGACCTCTTAAGAGAAATTGCTACAGTTGGGTGAAATAGAAAATCTTGAATCTCAGCGAAAGGCCTTTTCCTTTATCAGGCAATCGATGGAACAAAAAAAAGAAACTGTAATAACCCAAGTATCAGATATAATCACCAAATCGTCCTCGGTGTATGCTCAATACAACTCAGTTTCTCTTTACAAAAGATGTGCATAGACCAATCGTGAAAGGAGTATAACATGAGAACTGGAATCATTTTATTTTCCAAATCCATACATCAAGATTTTCGGTTTCATAAAGAGGACCCAAGAACTCAAAATCCCCCTTTTTTTGGACAATGTTTTAATATATGCACAGAAACCCATTATTGTCTAGGTCGACCTCCTTGACAAGGAGTATATAGAAAACTGCTCATTTATAGTCACACTAGGTGAACATGATTTGACCAGAAGAAGATAAGAAAATTAGATACCCAGTTTCTTCAGTCACACTATTTACTACTTTTATTTAAAAAAGAACAAAAAAAGAGTATAAAACAGCAACCCCTAACTGTCATGCACTCCTTTTGTTCTTTGTTCAAAACAAAATTTTCCAGTATGTATTTATTATAACCTCTGATGAATAAAAAGGGAAAAAAGGGATAAAGGATGTTCCTTGCCTGATTTTTTTTTCCATGCCTCTTCCCACAACCACATGTAGGAAGACATCCTCTTCCATGCAGTCCACGCGGACCAAAGTGTTTTGTCTCATCCTTTCCGGCAAGCCTCCAAGCTGCTTCCTCCAGTGAATCCCACGCGGCCAGCAGCAACAAGGGGGAGTAGGTTGCAAGAATGGTAGGGTAGGGTCAGTCTAGTGCGCAGCCAACAAGAAGGAAACAGTGGTTTCTTCCCCCAAAATCCTCCCACCAAGAAAAATGTGCCAGAGGACTGCCAATGCGCCTTGAAAAGAGGAATAAGGAAACCACGGTGAAGGATAGGTAGGGTTTCACCCACCCTTAACTCCCTTACACAAAGAAGGAAAACATTAACGACCATAATGGTTTGCAAGTCGGTGGTTGGGAGAAATCACACTTCCATTAACATGAAATATAAATTATGTGTGGATGCCTGAAAAGGCTTAGTAATTTCAAATAAAGCAATTTATTAAGAAGATCCATATGTCTATAAAAAAAATATAATAGATACACATATCTCCACACCACGCAGGAGAGAAAATGACCAAACAATTCACAACTATGTGGATGAGGAACGTGGCATGACAAGGCTTTATTAATTCAACATAAATTTTATAATTTATTTACACAATAAAAATACCACTTATATGGATTCATTTATTACTATTTTTATTATGCTTTAAAACGTCCTAACCCCAAAATGGGGTTCGATAAAAAGGTCTTTACGAACTAATCAAAAGGGGCAAAACAAAAGTCACTTACTCGAGAGCTCGAGCGCAAGAACGATCATTAATAATAAAGTAAAAATAATTTGCAGTAATTACTAACAATATTAATAAAATAAATTGACGCTAACCCCAAATAATCGTCAAACGAAAAAAATAAATTACAATGTTATTTTTATCATTATTTTTCTTGCTTTTTATATAAAAAATAAATAAAATTATTAATCATATTACCAGCGAACAATAGGAAAGCTTGACAGGGCGAAGACACTAATGTCTTAGTGGAACGCAACATCGTTCAACCCTTAGAAGCATGGTTGTCACAGAGAAAAAGAGCAACGATGAATGGGGCATTACAGTGGTGAATTGATACAACTATCCTTAGAACTCCTTTTCCTCAGGTAGTCCAAAAACTCTGCTCAATAATGTGATAAATTTGTTGATTTCAAGAATGAAATAACTCTGAGATAAGGTATTGGAAACCTACTCACTACAGGGTTGTGTTTCAAGATATATTTCTTGTTGATATGTTTGATATAATTTGTTGAATTCCCATCCCAAGTATGTTGATCCCTCTTGAGATCAGTATCGACATACATAGTGATATCTAGTAGTTTAAGGAGATCCTCAAAATATTCATTATCTAAATAGATTACTACATACCCATCTTGGTTCTTGATAGCCCTAGAGTTAGAATAATAGTGATTGATCGCTGCAAGAATAAATTATGGACATTGAGTAGATATGGGGAAAACAACAGCGTGAGGTAGTTTGCTATCAAAGATACATTATATCCATGTTGTTTTTATAGGAATCTTGACCCTATTCCAAAAATCATCCATGTCAACATGTCATAATTTAGTGTCCCTGACATCGATATTGGAGTCGATATTAGAAGTGGGAATAACCCCTTGATACTTATACTTGATCTCTTTGGAAGATTCTTCCCTACCTTTTCCTTTTCCCGAATTAGACATGGGGAAATGAAATAAAGAATCATTTGGGAAATTAAAATTTTTACAGCCATGTGCACAAACTTGACCTCATGCATAATGAGTAAAATCCTTACATGCACTTCAATGAAGAAGGAAATAACTTTGTCATCAAGTAGGTAAAGTATTATTTGTCTACATAATTCGACATAAAATATTTTGGTGATGCCAAATTTATTTTGGTCATGGAAATTGTGCAAGATCAAGAAAATAAGAGACTCCATTTGAGTTATAGGAAGTATGTTGAGACAATATTGAAAAGGTTTCAGATACAAGATAATAAACCTGTAAGCACACATTTCTCAATTGATCAAAAAATCTTGGTTGCACAATTTCAAAAATCTCAAGAGCAATTAGAGGACATTATTCCGGCACCATATGCAAGAGCGGTGGGAAGCCTGATGTATGCAATGATTTACAAAAGACTTGACATTGCACATGTAGTGGGATTTTTTAGTAGATACATGAAAAATACTAGTTAGGAATATTGGAATGTGGTGAACAAAATTTTCATATATTTGTATGGAACGTCTTGTTATCCCGTAAAATTGACAAGGGAAATTTTACCGATAACCATACCGAAATTTTGTTCCGATCCCTCGTTAGGGATCCCTTGCGTTTGAAACGTTTCAAAATACCTTCCTGGGAAATCTGTTTTTTCGAACTTAACCTTTTTGAGCCTTTTTTGGCTGGGCGCATGAAATTTCTATGTAACACTAACTTTTGGTGCGCCCCCTTTAAAACCTTTGGTGCAAATTTTTCAGTGTCAACACACCTTTTGGTGCGCCAAAGTATGTTCAGCCTTCCCTGTGTGCGCCAAGGTGCATGCGCCTTCGTGATAGCACAACTTTTGTTGCGCCATGTTTTGGTGCGCCAAAGGGCGCACATAATCTCATGTCGACACAACTTTTGGTGCGCCAAAGGCGCGCTTAGTTTTTTGCTGGCAAATGCTCTCGTGCGCTAAAGGGCACACGCTTCCCCATGTCGACAACAATTTTCATGCGCCCTTTATAAAGTTGGTGGCGCATTTATGTCTGGCTCACCTATATATATAAAATTTACGTGCCCAAATGTCATTATCATCATACGCAAATCACGTGATTTCTTTTATCAGAGCCTGTCAGCCCCTGCCTCGTCGTTTTCAACGCTTTGTGGACCCGTTACACGTCTCTTACTACTTATCCAGGTAGGAGGTTCTTCCCTTTCTCGTGCGTTTTACGTTTTTGGTTCTTGTTGTGCTTGGTGGCCTGGTTTTGGTTTGAATATTGAAATATTGATCTGGTTCCCTTTCCCCCCCTTTTCTTTTTGCTGTCTGTCTTTCCATTTTCCTCCTCTTTCCAGAACTGCTGGTAGAGGGAGTTGTCTGAAAGCATCGTTTGAATCCCTTTGGATTGAACCATTATATCTCCCAAAACAATCTTGGAAATGAAAGGATGAAAGAAGGGTTGAACCATGTAAAAACTCTGTTTTTTCCTTTTGGCGCATCTGACCACCTTGCAACATGAACAAAACCCGCGCCAATGGCGCACCCATCATGCTTGTTGCATCAAGAACCTCTGCGCCCTTAAGGCGCGCCTCCTTCACATGCTGCAAGCGCTAAACTTGCACCCCTTTGGCGTACCAACCTTCCTTGCTGCATCACATTTCCATACGTCAATGGCGCACCCAGCATTTATGCAACACCGACTTTATCTGTGCCAAGTATGAAGTTATAAAGGCGCAGGAACTTTCCTCATCACATAAACATCATGTTGTGTAAGCTCTCCATGCGCCGCGCCATGTTCCCTTTTGCGCACGAAAAGTTCCTGTTACACAAACCTCCCATGCGCCAAAGGGCACACCAAATCCCAATGCAACATGAAAAATCTATGCGCCAAAGGGCTCATCCTGTCTCTATGTAACACGAAGTTTTCATGCGCCCTTTATAAAATGCAAGCTGCAGTATCTATGCGCCATGTGCCTTTGGCACCAGTTTTATCCTTGCAACACCCTCTTTCTGTGCGCCTTACCTATTTAGCCCTGTAAGCTGCAATTTTCATGCGCCCTAAGCCTAAAAATAACTAACTCTTTCTTCTGTTAGCACTTCAATGGGAAATCAAATGACTGATACAACCTTTCTACGTTGGGTTTCGCTTCTTCTTCATGCAGATCAGCAAATAAACTTGGAAGAACATATGTCAACATCTAGCAAGAGACCTATCAAATCGAAAGGGAAGGCCAAGCTTACAGAAGAAGAGATGAAATATAAATATCAGAGGGTCAGAATGCCCGAGTCCCAGGCTGAGTGCAGCATGGACGTCAGAGACTCAGAGTTGGGGCATATCGATATGGAGGAATTCTGGGCCAGAACTCAGAAAGTTACAAGGAGTCCATGGATGGACAAACTAATCGGCAGTGCCCTGCACTTCACCAGAGGAATCCCCGTCAGCGCCGTCAACAATGAATTCTTGATGGTGATTGCCCAGTCTTACAATAAAGACACAAGGTGTGTCGAAAACAGAAAGGGCGAGGTAGTCATTAACCTCACTGCCCATCATTTTGAGATAATACTCGGCATCCCTCACCACCGGCACTTTGTGGCCGTCAGCCAAGCAGAGTGCATCAAGGCCTGGGATGACAATGAAGAGCAATGTATGCAACTAATGAATGAAATCTATCTGAAAAACAAGAAGGTAGTAACCCGGTGGCCCCAAATCATCCACCGCAGCGACTTCTCAGAAGAGCTCAATGATACCATTACCTTCCTGAGCAGGGTCTTCGGGCTTTCTGACACCCATTACTTCCATAAATGGATGCTGAGGTACTTGGAAACCATGAACAAGAATATGCCTGATCAGCGCTTTTGCTGGGGAGAAATTATAAGCAGCACCATCTCTGAGCAGCTACAACAATTTAGCACAACAGGGGCATTCCACATGAACTCCTACGTGGTCTACGCTGCAGCATCAGAGAGGGATTATCTAGGCCTAACGCAGAATGGAGTTTGGCCTCAGGTAAAAATATATGAGTATTATCCAGAATTAAGGCTGGAGAATAGCATCTCCCAATTCACCAAAATTAACGATGCATTCTTTTATCACATCATCTGCCTGCTGAGGCCAAATATGTCTTATGGTCGTACGACCAAAAGTATAGTGGCAGCCACTGAGAAATGGGGGGCCCTGTTCACCCAGTTTCCCACATTCACCTATCTAAGGGCTGTCAACTTTTTGGGAGAGCCAACCAGGCTCCCGAGGTATGCTGGGCCTAAACTAATTCTGCTGGAGCTATCAAGGCAGCTGGTCACATACCACGAAAAATGCCTTAAAAGAAACAAGGGTGGAACTCCTTTCCCCCTCACAGTGGGCCGATATACATGCTCTACCCACCACAAGGCGAAGGAAATGTTCGTAGAGCTGGAGTTACTTAATTTGAAGCATGACTTCCCAGCCAGGCCTACCTTCGACCCAAGGGGCTTTCTGCTAAGAGCGAAACTTGATCCAATCCACGTCCCTCAAATTGAGGACATTTACATCAACATTGTCCATGAGGTGGAACTCAGGAGAAAGGATCATTCTCGCCTAGCATTGGTAGAAATCATCCAATACGGGATAGCCATTGTCCCCAAAGGCTTCCAAACTACGGAAGATGAAGTAGACAAAATATATACTGACACAAATGGGGACAATTGGCCTTTTCCGGCCATTGATAGGACTAAGGCTCCTCAGACAATTGAGGAGAGGGTCAAGGAGACTCTGCGTAGGACAGAGCACTGGTGCCGAATGAACGGACTGATCTACCTTGGGGTAGATTTCACTACCTCCCCATTGGGCAACGCACCTCCACGATCCAAAAAGAAGCTTAAAGGCAAAGGTATAGAAGGTGAATCCAGCACCATTCAGGAAGAAGCCCCTGAGATTCCTCCTTCCACGGCGCCAGAACAAGTCATAACTCTGGAGGAAGAAATAACAGAGGATATTCCCACAGGCCCATCCACTCAGGATGTCGGCATTGCTACAACAATAGAGGTCCCTTCTATCCCTTCTTCTTCTCTTCCTTCCCCTCCTCGAGTGACTCAAGCGACCATCGCTATGGTCGTGTCCTCTGTCCCTTCTTCTATTGTTTCCCCCACTTCTTCGTCTATCTTCTCTTCCCTCACTGATCTGTCCTCCTCCATTTCTTCCCTTATCTCCGAGCTCCCTTCCCTTCCTATGTATTCCGCAGCTGCAGTTTCCCTTCCTCCCGTGGACACTTCTTCGGTTATTCTCTCAATGCCACCGCCACGTGTCTCCACTTTTTTCCCCTCTTCTACTGTAGCTGCCTCCTCCTCTGTCTCTGGTCCTTCTTCCATAGGTCCAGCCTGGATCTCTCAGCAGCTAAGCCAGCAAAAGAGGAAAGTTCCCATCGCTCCGATGGATTTTTCCGTGATCCCATCTAAGGGGGCGAAGAATCAGAAGCCTGTCACACGCTTCTCTAAAAGTGCTGCAGGAGAGAGAGTCATGGAAATCGTATACCCCGATCCCCTCAAAGAGAAAAAGGATCTGTCTCCGACAGATTTTACTGTGACCCAAGTCACAATGGGGACATCTTCTGAAAGTCTTCAGGGGGAGGCTCTTTCCGCAGTTGATGCCCTCTGTAAAAAGCTTCAAGAGACCAAAGAAGAGAAAAGGCAACTGAAGGAGCAAAACAAATATCTACTCCAAGCCTTACAGAAGATGGGTAGTGTGCCTCCCACAACTGCCGCCGAGACTTCTGAGCTTCTCAGCCAGGAGAAAATCAACGAGTATGCAAAGATCGGTGAGTAGGGAATGGCCATTTCCGCTTGGAGGTGCCAAATCCTCATGGACAGTGAAAGAGTGATCGCCGCGTTCATTAACTTGTATCTGAACTTCGGAAAGGTGAACAAGGAGCTCCAAGCGTTAGCGGGGCCCATATCAGAAGAGTTGGAACATGCTAGACTCCAGCACGAGACCTTTCAACAAATGTTCGACTGTTCAGTCAAAGATCTGGTCAAGTTCGGCGTCTTTGGCCAACCCAGGGCCCTCAACAAAGTCATGTCCACTCTGGACTACCGGGTGGATCAACTTGAATTATTGCTGGAAAAGATCGACAAGGTAAAGGAAGAGGCCCTGGATGCAATGCATCAAATGGAGTGAATTGTTCTCAACATGTCGCCAGGGTTGCTCACTCCTTCCTTTGCCATAAGGTCAGCTGATGAAACCATCCGGATCTTCAAGGAGATCACTTCTCAAGGAACAGGGCCAGAGGTCACATTTGACGCAGAGTCTCTCAACAACCTGCTGGCATGTAGGGACTTCGTCGGGTTCCTCATTGAGGCGGAGAAAGATTATTCCAAACTCCCTGAAAATCTCATAGATGAGCGGGAGACTTGGGAGGCGATCAGCGAGCGGCACAAGGATCCTTCACAGGATCAACTTGGGCCAATGATCAACAAGTTTTTGGAATACCGTGCTTAGTTCCATATCTCGTCACCTAAGCAGCAATAAAAGCAGGCTACCCCCTTTCGGCCGCAGGATGACGATGACGAGTAGCTTCTTCTTCTTCTTCTTCTTCTTCTCTCTCTTCTCCAACTTTCTTGTCAGGAATGTCTAAAATATGTTGACACAAATGATGACATCATCCATGTTGCACCATGGGATGATGTCATCCATCAAGTTGTCAAAAGTCAACATGACTTTTAGATATTTTGTAAATATCTTTGTAAATAGGTGGTTGGCTCCTTTTTGCCTTCTTTCTTTCTCCTCTTCTATAAATACTGATATACTTGTTGTATTCAGCAGTGGACATTTTTTAGATGAAAATAGAAATGAGGAGAGAAAGACTTTGAGCTTTCTTGTAACAGAAGAAAACAGTAATACAAATATTGAGACTTTGTGCTGAATACCTGTGTTATGCATCAGACCTCTCTTATGTTAGATCTGTATGTGTTTATTCTGTTAGATTCATATCTACTTTTTTGTCATTTGCTCATCAGTATTGCTTTGTTCGTTTATGCAAGTAGGTTTGGCTCTGTTTACTACCAATCCCAAAACATAAACTTTCTGACCTTTCTACTTTGGAATTCATTTCTTTTCTCCCTTCGGACCTGTCCTTTCCTTCTCCTTTCTTTCTTTCCTTTCTCTTCGCAGCCGGAAGTAAATTTACTGGGATGAGATCCCAACCCCCGAAGGCAGAATACTGTGAGATTTGCACAAGATTCCTGCTGGTAGAATAGCAATAAACCAGTTTCGCTTTGCTGACTCAAAGAGGGGTTATGCCCTGCACACTGTTGGCTCGTCTATCCATAGATCTGCCCAGGCGACAGATTTTCAGACCAACACGTCTAATCATGTGATTTGTTATAAGGGAAGACTTGGTGAGGTTGTTTCAAGAGTTATCACTTTCTTAGAAGTGTTCTAAAAATTTTGGAATTTCCATAAAGTGTTCACATTCCATATTTGAGGTATTATTTGATGATCTTGAAGCCAAAAGGTGAAGACATGGTGCTAGAAACAAGTGTTTTGTGAAGGAAATTAGCCATTGGGCCTATTAAATGAAATAATTTGATTAGTTCATGTAAATTGCTACCATGTATGATGTTTAAATGTCATTTTAAACATGTGTGGTGAGTTTTAGATCTTTGACTAAAAACAATTTTGGTGTTAGGCAAATTTTTCATCCCAATGATGCGGTTTAGATGATTTTTGGTGCATGGATGAAGGGTTTTTTCTAGGCCGGCCTATATGGATCAATTGTGAATGTTCTAGTGATTCTTATGGGATATTTTTAGGTTGATGTGGTCATGCTAAAGGAGGGAAACCAACCTATTTTGAATTTGAATCAAGGAGAGGGTATAAAAGTGATGATTTGAGTTCATTGTTGCTAATCTTTTGGAATCCCTTTTATCTTATTTTGAAGAAACCTTTTCCACAAAGTAAACCCCATTGGGCCTAGCACAAAACCTTTGGAATTTCATTCTAGGTCAGTAGGTAGTGATGTTTTCATGAAGAGGATTTGAGCAAAGAAAAGATGGAGATGTTTCCTTGATAGCGAGTTAAAGAAGCAGGCAAGATTTGACATCTTGTGTTTGAATGATAATTTTATAGCATGATTGATTCCATTACAAGTTTTTGAAGAATTTATAGGTTTGATATTGAGTTGAATTCATTTGTAAAGAATTTTATCTTCTTATATATTCATGAGTCAAGGTTGATTGTCTTAGTATCTATTGATTGTATCGTTTTGGTCATTGTTGAAGACATCAATTCATTGTGATCTGATTTGAATATCAAAAAAGCGTGATGATCTGATTTGAACATCAATAAAAGTGGTTTTGTGTTTATCTTATGATCCTTGCTTTGAGTATGTTTCATGGTGAAGTATATTAGGTTGTGATAGTACATTAATATTTATGTTTCATGAGGATGTTTGTTTGATATTTTGAAATATAAAGTGAAAGGTTTTATTGAGGATTGATTCACCCCCCTCTCAGTTGTTGTCACTTCCAACAATTGTTATAGTTTGCCAAACATAATCTGTGGCACATTGCTAAATGTTGACTAGTATAAGAAATTCGTAGTTGATATTGATATATATTTAAGCATCAGTACTTTCAAATTTGACACTTTTTAGTTAAAGAAATAAATAAAATTTATATGAGATTAAAAAATAAATCAATACGAAGATTCTTTAATATTCAAAAGATTAGGTTAAATGTCCTCATATTGTTATCATAGCCTACGTGAATTGTCTAACAACTGATAAAGGTGTAATACACAATAGAATAAAAAATCTATTAGAAGCATAACCAAGACTGTCACTAATGAAAGTTATAGCTAAATTAAGAGTTTTTTTGTACAATATAGTGCCATGAAGGACAAAAATTACAACTACATACATACCCAACACTTTGCATGTAATAACATCTACAACCAATCTGGTTTCCATTCACAAAGACACATGCAACTCAACCAAATTTTCTTAGAACAAGATACAGAGAATGACATTGCTCTAAAAATAACACAAACAACCAAGTATATTACTAAGACTTGCAAAGAGGGGAGATACTCCACAAACAACATACTTCCCTCTCTAATGAAGGAGGCGTAATAGAGCCTTGGTTCCTCTTGGTGGTGTAGACACCAATTTTTGGTGTAGCTCTTATCCTTCACCCTACGTTCTCCCGCCTTGGTAGGCTTACCCATTTGAATCCATTTTCCCCCTCAATTTGAATAAATCTCATTTTCCACCAAAAATCTCATGTTCAATAAATTAATCTTATTACTCAATTGATCCCCTTTCATATACTTAAACCTCATTATATGCTAAATAATTGAGTATTCCAATTAGGTCATACCTTCCCATCTCATAATTAAATAATTCAAAAATCATCCAAATCATGAACCCCACTTAATCAAATCAAATCCAATCAAATCTATTATCTCAAAAAATCAGTCAAATCATGCCCCCCACTCACCTAACGAGGATTACTATGCCAAACCTTGATTACCTGCTAACTCCTGATCTAACCCCATCTTTAGGGTATAAATACAGGTCTTCCCCCCTCTTTCAAACAAGTTGGAAATTTTTGAAATAAACAAGTTTTGAGTCTTTTGAACAAGTGGGAATTCCTAAAGTTTTGAAGTTTTAGATAAGCAAGCTGGAAGTAAGTTTTGAAGTTATGGAAAACCTCTAACATTGTAGCTAAGGATATTATCAATCTCTCCCACATCTTGTACTTCTTTTCTTATTTTACTTAGCGTATTGTATTTCTCTACGTCTATATGTTATATATTTCTCATATTTCAATTCCATCTTTCTAGACACGGGGGTTGACATCCTCCAAGGGAGTTAATAACCTTTTGGGATTGGCATTTTCCGGGAAATCCCCGCATATTGTTATCTAATTATATTTGTTTTAGTTTTGCAGATGTTATCACATCTATCTTCTTGGCACCCACAGATCTAAATCCACATCTGAGGCTCCTTAATCCCTCTATAATTCAAGGTTATTGTTGTCTTTTAGTATCGGTGCATTCAACTGCATGAGAACAAGATTTCATGTACCATATTTCTGGCACGCCCGATGGGAACAGACCCAAGATCTGGTCATTATTTTATTACTTTACTCATCTTGTGCAGGTGTCATAAGTATGACGGTTATCTTGTTTCCTAGTTATCGTCATTTGGTACATATCTTGTGAATATTCCATTTTTAGACTCACTTGTTTTCAGGGTTTTAGTATGTTCTTTTCCAGTTCGGTGTAGTCGGTCGTCTATGTCATCTTGGAGGTAATTCCTCGTCTTATTCTCAGCCGGTTTGTCATTTGGTTATTTATAATTATTATAAAGTATGTTTTTATTATTGAATAAATAATAATAATAATAAATATATAAACAAGAAAAACAAAGGAAAATCTTATTAAAATCTTAAAAATATCCCTTAATCCTCTCATATTCCCTAGCTTGGCCATCTCGGTCAAGCTACCTCACCAGTCATCACCCCACACCCACCTCACCAACCTCGAGCTCTCACCTCACATACTCCGTTCGCTCCTGGCCCACATCATTCCACTCTACCTGAGCTCTCGGTCGAGCTATCTCCTGTCCACCCAAGTTCCTCATCTCCCACATAGACTTATCCACCAACATCTCCCAATGTCAACTCCCTTCTCACGACTCCTTCACCACACCTCCTTTGCTCGCTTCATACTGTCCCAGACTTTTCCAAGCCATCTCCACTCACCTCCCCATATAACTCCCCACTCGATACTACACAGTTACCAACTCACACGGCTTCAAAACAAACACACAGTTCATCCACCTCTCACCTCAACCACCCAACTTGACTTCCTCCCAAGCTATTCCCATCTCCTAACTCAGATCTATAGAACCCTCCCTATCCAAGAGCTATTATTTCACCAAACTCCTTAATAAACTGCTCATGTACTTCCAGATCCTTCTTACTAACATTTGGTCTTTTCCTTGCAAGAACCTTGTCAAATTCTGTCTTTGCAATCAGAGGGGAAGAATTTTTGAAGCTAGACCCTTAACTAAAAATTCTCGCATTGTATTTTGTATAACCCCTGACTACCTAGGACCACACAACATCCATGTCTCTCTATATTCAGTAGACAATTTTATGAAGAACATGCCATCTTGGGATAGGTTCAAATAATATGTTTTTCACACAAACAGAGATAACAGAACCAGATAATCCATCGGCCATCCATCACTCTATCCTAAACATGAGATTTTTGTCTTGATTAAGAGCCTCCGCTAGTCATCCCACCACCTCCCTTCTCCACGAATCCCCAATAAACTATGAATTTCCATGAGGATAAAGTGAATATATATGTATAATAGCAAGATTTGATTCTTAATACTTCCAACAGTTTCCAGCTTAGCTTCAAATTCACACAAGATTTGTGGATATTGACTGTAAAGTATCTTTTTAGCAATTGGCTTACCATTCTTTACAACACATCTATAAACAATTCTCACAACACCACAACCAATTATATATTTCTTGTGCATACCTTCTTTGATTCTCATTGCATCATCGTATATGTGAAAATACATGTTCATGTGTAGTATGACCCACTGACTCCTCTTCCCTCTTCACATAACCAATTTTCACAAATAATCCATTCATCCTTTAGGTAGGTTTCATGAATCTATCATTTCATTCGTTTAGATTTTATAGTCACATCATTTCATTACTTTAGCTTTTATAGTCATATCATTTCATTCATCCTTGCTTTAATTCTTGTAGGTTTCTTTATGTACAAATGATAGTTCATATCTATCCTTTCATTAGTTTAGCTTTTATATAGTGAAATAATTTCATTAGTCATATCATTTCATTAGTTTAGCTTTTATATAATCTATCATTTCATTAGTTTGTTTTGATATAGCCTATCATTTGTATAGTCTATTAGTCTAACATATATATAGTCTATTGTTTAAATAGTTGATCATTTCCTATCGTTGGTATTCATTTCATTAACTTTGGTGTTCACTTTCATAGCCTTCTTATCTTACAATCGATAGTCTATCATTTCTAATCCATTAACTCATTTGCTTCCCTTATATTATGTTATAGTATATCGTTTAGCTTTCATCGCTTATTTACTCTTGTTGAACACTAACATTGTACTTCACTATTTATTACTTAATTAGATTAATTAATTTTATTTCCGTATGTAGGATCCTCTTTCGGAAATAAACATTAGAACATTTTATTGTTTTTATCAAATTTTCATCGACCACGTGCATTAATTATGTTATTTTCTATTACAAGTTAACTCTAAAGAATCGCGATCACCACCTTACACCATCAAAGACAATTGTTAAAACATAAACACACCTAAAGTCTCCTTTCACTGACCCCATCTACAATTGTGCATGGTGTAATTTTAAGGTACCCATACATTTCTGGCCACTGAACATCACCTTCACATATGCCATTATCATGTACAATCACATAACATGGAAAGTGATATACAAGTATTCCTCGTTTTTCTCTATTTTCTCCTTTATGTATTGTAATTTCCCTTTTCTAGGTGATTGTTTGCATAGAACTTCACATATCGAATTTGGTCTAAAATGAACCCTGTGCATATTGCTTTCTCACATAGCCTAAATAGGGGAATTTACCTTATGCATATCACTTATCACACACTGCATGAAACTTCACGAAAAAAATCAACACATCAAAACATTCCTTTCACATGGTTCACTGATTGGGATTTGAACACCCAACAGTAAATTGTTTCAGACATTTCCCTAGCCAAAACTACCTGAAACCAGCCTTAGACTTTCGTTCTCTAGGTACCTTCATTATTCACTTCTCTTTTCTTTTCACATTTCATAATTAATCATGATGATAAAATACTTGTTGCTTGATTTGTTTTTAATAAGATTCATAAAAAAATGTTTCTCTATTTCATGCCCGTGATCACTCTTTATCAAGAAGAAACAAAAAAAAATCCACTACATCAAATGAAATATATTTCTCTAACGATCTCCCCCGAAAAGATTCTACAATGTAAACCATAGCTTCTGTTACCCAACCTCCAGTCTCCATGTTCTCGCCTCATGAGCACCATGTCATCCAAAATTGTCCCCACCTTGAAACCAATCCCCATGTCCCTCATCAGTCCAACCTTCCTAAACCAACTACATCCCTGGCTCCTTTAGATACTTTTGGACCACCTTCTAACCCTATTTATGACTTCATAATTCATAAATCTCACATAATTTCTCCATCCAATCATTCTACTCATTTGGTGGATCCTATTCCCCCCACATCCATTTTTTATCAACTCTATTCCATCTGCTACTAGTATGCCCATCCAACCATCTCAATCTCTTAACACTTACATTTTTACTCACCATATGTTCCAACCATCTCAATCTCTTAATGCTCATATCCCCACTTATAATTTACCACAACAACCTACCTAACTTCATCGATCACATCATGTCCCTATTTCTCAACACTAGTCATTGCAGAAACATATTCAATCTCAACCCATGACACATGTTAATCCTTATCAAAAAGTTCCCCAAACACTCACACATCCACAAATTAATAAATCATCTTATCAAACAATTCCGTAAAAATCCCACCCACAAGTTTATCAACCACCTTATCAAACGATTTCCCAAACACCCACACATTCACAAACGTATCATCTGCCTTATCAAGCTACATTTTATGCCACACAACCAATCAAATCTTATCCTAACGCCGCATCAAATGATCCCATTCATGTTCTCATGAATAGGTTATCCAACATTGAGGTCACCACTTTAGGGCCCAAAGTTGCATTATACTACAAACAAATCTGTAATGAACCAATTCATCTGTCAGTTCCTATCAAACCTTACCCTCCTCATTGGAAACTTCTCGAGTTCATTAAGTTAAACAAGGAAGATCCCCTAAAACATATTCGTGTTCAAACATGCATATTATCTTATTACACATGATCAATATATACTACTTCATACTTTACTATTGTCCTTGTCCGGTCCCACGTTGGACTATTACAAAATTATCTCACAATATTCTATAATCTCCTTTTCCCAACTTTCATAAATTTTTTAGAATAATTTTCATTTAACATTGCACGTAAAATATCTATCGCCAATCTATATGTCATCTGAAAGTTTGACGACGATTCTATCGCATACTTTGTTGCACGATAGTGTGGCATTATAAATAAACTATCATTTAATTTTTTTCAAACTGAACTCATCAAACTCTTCTCATGTTCATATGTGAAACATATATCATCTACCTTGCAAATCCAATCGTTCTAAACCTTTGAAAAATATTTCACAATCCAGGTATGTGAACTCATCTACCTTGAAATATTTCTCACATTCTTCCATTTCAAATCATGAATTCTATATCTATCTATTTACCTTTAAGGATGTCATATCTATCCATCATCCACAATTCCATAAATTCCATTAAATTTCTATGACTTCTCTCACATTTTTTGATTTGATAATTCTACTTGATGTCTGTTGCAGTTTGGAAATCCTACTTGAGGATCCTTCTCAATGTGAGTTCGTTATCCTGTAACTTCTTATCCCCCATCATGATCAACAATTTCTTTGATCCATTGCTCCTCACTCCTCATTTCCACTCATCACCACTTATCCCCACATCATCCTTCTCACCATTCTATCCCCTTTCACCACTATGTGTATCTTCCTTTCATTTCCTCCTAAATTTCCCTTTTCACTCATCCGCTTTCTACTTAAGAATCTTACTTAACCATCCATACAGTCAAGGACTCTTAGTTGAGGTATACCTTCTTCCTTAGATCCTCCCACTGTATAAAATCCTCCACCACCTCTTCTCTCATCAGACACCAATCACCACCACAAACATATTTTTCGTTCTACCCCTTCTCCTCATTACTTTTTCTTTATCACTCTCACCACGTGGGCATCCCAATTAAGGATTCCCCTTACACTCTCCATCTACACTGCATATATTTATCAATCCATTCATGTCACACTAATTTGTTTCCTTGTTATCACATTATTATAATCTCCTTTCACCTTTTGGCCCATCTTGTCATACCCTCCTCCCATCAACTCTTTCAATCACTTACTCATTCTCATCATTCCCCTTCTTCTTCAGCTTGGTGATCCTAGTTAACCATTCCCATCACATGGAAATATTACTTAAGAGTCCCTCTTAAAGTTGATCTATCATCCACCCTTCCTCCATCTCATCATATTTACCTCTTATCATGTCTTCAGTATCTCTTCATATTCATATGATCCAACCAACCATTCCACCCATGTACCCAATACATTCCTCCCTTTCACCTTCTATATCATCACTGTCAGTTTGGCGATCTTACTTAACCACTCCTGTGACATGGTGATCTTACTTAAGAGTCCCTCTTAAGGATGATATATCATCTTGTACTACCTTATCACTCCACATCCTCACCATTAAGATTTTCTCGGCATTCCCCATTATCAAATCCTCTCACCTCATCTTCCATTCTCATAAATACCACATCCTGTTTTCCCACTTTTCATCTCCATCATCCCTCGCTTGGAAATCTTACTTAATCGAATTTATTTTTGCCATTTCTTTTCATGTCTTGATTATTCATCTTCACCTCATTAATCCTCATCCACTACATCCTCTTTTCTCCTTCATCTTCGTACAAATCATTATCTCTCCTTTATCACTCTTTCCACTCCATCTTCTAGAGTTCTCCGATATATCTACCCCCATGACTACCCGTTATTGTTGTTAGTATTCCCCTAGCATTATTTCATCGTCATCTTTTGTTTCCATGCTAATTATTATCAATGGACTTCTCATAAAAATAACTCATCCCCATTCTACATGGCCTTGTTCCCTCTCTTTGAAATTCTACATTTTCTCTTCCTCCCTTCCTTCCCCTATGTACACCTATCATTATTGGTGGACTTCTCCTAAAATCCCTTCGTTGGCATTTCCTCTTCTATTCTCCCCTCTCTTTTTATTCACCATATCTCCATCTTCCATTATTCATTTCTAATTTATTTATTGTCTTCATCATACATCCTTTTTATATCATCTCGTAATCCTTGTATCTGCATCTCATGCATCTCTGCATTTCTTCCAATCCATGTCATTCCTATCCTCTAGCTTCTCTTTACATTGATGATACTGCTCATTCTTCACTGAATATATTTGTTCTTGGTTTCCTTCCTTTTGCATCATTTTCTTTGTTGTCCTCTCCTCATTTTTGTTCCTCATCTTATTTCACTTCCTCAGTATCACCTTCTTCTCATTTTTACTTTGTGTTTCCTTATTACTTCTTAGGTGATAGCCTTGTTCCTTAGTTTTGTCCCATATTTTTAATCATCCCATCATCCCATCATCCACATGCATTTCCATGCGGTCTGTTCCATATTCTTTACCTTGGTTTTCCTCATGATAACCTAGGCCATTCAATCTTCTCCAATCTATCATATCTATCATTTTCCATCATCTCTCTCCTTTCATTTACTTGACCCTTCTTCACTCCCTTCATTTTGAATATCTCTCTCCCTTTTTCCATAATTTCACCCTTTGCTATGTCATTTTCTTGTCTTCTCTTTATTTTTCCTTCATCATTTCCTTCTTTCCCTATCACCACTCTCTCTTATTTTGTATCCTTGTCTCCTTCACCTGCAACCTTTCTTGATCTTGTCGTAATCAACTAATACTCCCATCCATTCCATTTTATATTTCTCATTACATCCTTCAATACATCTCTCACACCTAGCATTCACAATCAATGGTGACATTTTTCTATTCATGCACCAACACAAATCCATTTCATTACTCCCCATTCTCTTCCTTCTCTGCAACATTGACCTCTCCTTATTTCGAGAGCTCTGTCAGCTCTTATATCCTCATCATCCCTCGCACAGGGGAATCATCATATCCATTTATAAGAATTTCCTCTCTTGATGTTTTCATCTTCGAGGATACCATAACGACCATCACCTATCACCTTTTCCCTTGCAAGTGTCTGCTCTACGTTTTACATCTATTTCATTCCTATTCAACATTCTGTCATTCAGGTTAAACTTGATGAACAGGATGAAGAAAATCCAAATCATGAACTCATGATTTGGATTTTCTTCATCATGTTTGTATACAAAAAAGATAATTTGAGATGAGATGATATGAACTACTTAGAATAATTGATTATTTAGCATATGATGAGGTTTAATTATGAGAAAGGGGATCACTTAAGTAATAAGACTGATTAATTGAACATGTATTTTTGGTGGAAAATGGGATTTGTTCAAATTGACAGAGAAAATAGATTCAAATTGTTAAGCCTCATAAGGCAGGAAAACGTGGGGTGAAGGATAGGAGCTACACCAAAATATGGTTTATACATTTTCCCCTTTTTGATGATTGGTTTGCATTGGGAAAGCCATGAGACAAAAATGATGAAGAGATTGTTGATTGAGTGCCCCCCCTCAAATTTGGGAGTGACAACATAAATGAAATAAATCACGAGTTTAAAAGAGATATATGGGAAAGATCGGGTGGGTGATGCAAATATAGATGAGACGCAGAATCAAGGAAAGATGCCTCAAGAAAAAAGGATTGCAATAACAATGAAAAATATGGTGGTGACTCCAATATCACATCGGTAGAGGAAAATTGCGGTCTCAACGAAGATGGGCGACAACGTTCTATGGACTAGTGAGTGGGTGAATTCTATGGAAGTATGGATGCAAAACTTGATGACCAATGGGTCATAGGAAAACATAAAAATATGCACAACTAAATGTGAAAGGTATGCGAAATCCTTTGTATGCGAGGAAATGAGCAAAAAATCATGCATCCACAAAAGGGACGAGGATGAAAATAATGATTCCTCAACATAGGGCGCGGAAATGACAAAGCATAAGATGGATGTGTAAATAAAATTCCCTAAAGGGGGAACATGTAGGAACAAAGGAAGACATGAAGGGTAGATTGGATAGAAGTGTGAGGTGGAATATGAATGGTGAGACAATATGCCCCATGCGAGGGGGTTAATATTTGTGAAGAAATATTTGATGAAGGGAAAATGATTACGATCAACATTTGTTAAGAAAAAAGTAAATTAGACACTTACAAGGGTAAAGGTGATAGGTGATGGTCATCATGGTATCCTTGAAGATGAAAATACCATGGGAATAAATTCTTAGAAATGAATATGATGATGCCCCTACGAGAGAGTTAACAAGGATAGAATATTTGATAGAGATCTCAAAAAGAGGAGATGTCAATGTTGTAGAGAGAAGGATGAGAATGTAGTATAATGAAATGGATTGGCAGTTGTGTATAAACAGAGAAACATTGAAATTGGTCATGAATGCTATGTGTGAGGGATGTGTTGAAGGATGTAATGAGAAAGAGAAAATGGAATGGACATGAGTAGTAGTTGATTACGAGAAGAGAAAGAAAGGTCGAAGGTGAAGGAGACAAGAGAATGGATTAGAGTGGACGGAGATGGAGGAGGATAAAAAGGGAATGAAAGAGGAAGAATAAGATTAAAAAATGGAGGAGAGGAGAAGGGATGATAGGGGAATAAGGAAATTAAGAAGGAAAAACAAGGAGAATATTGAAGGAACAAGAGCAGGGAGAAGAAATCCAAGGTAAATAATATCGAATAAAATGCATGGAAATGCATGTGGATGGTGGGATGATAAAAAATATGGGACAACGCTGAAGAGCCAGGTTATCACTGGGTAAGTAAGAAGGAAATGCAAATTAAAAAGGTGATGAATATGATACAAAGGAAGTGAAATAAGACGAGGAGAAGAAAGGAGAAGAGGACAATAGATAAAATGATTCAGAAGGAAGGAAACCAAGAACAAAGATATCTAGCAAAGGGTGAGCAGTATCAGGAACATAAAAATAATCTAGATGGGAGGAATGACATGGGTTGGAAGAGATACAGAGATGCGTGAGATGAGGCTACAAGGATTACGAGATAATAGACAAAGGATGTATGATGAAGACAATAAAGAAATGGGAAAGGAATAATGGAATATGGAGAGGTAGCAAACAAAAATATAGGAAGGGATAGAAGAGGCAATGCTAGCAAGGGGATGTTAGGAGGAGTCCACTGATAATGATCGGTAGGGAAGGATGGGAGGAAAAGTGAAAAGAGGGAAAAAGTAAATGATGAGTGGAAGAGGAAACACCAATGAATGGACGTTAGGAGAATTCCACCGATAATGATTGGTGTACACATGGGAAGGAAGGAAGGAAGAGAAAATGGAGGAGGTTAAAAGGAGTGAACAAGGATGTGTAGAATGGGGATGAGCAATTTTTAGAAGTCCATCGATAATTATTAACATGGAAATAAAAGATGATGATGAAATTTTTTTAGGTGAATAACAACAAAAATGACGGGTATTCATGGGGGTATATATGTGGGAGAACTCGAGAAGATGGGGTGGAAAGAGTAAAGAAAGGAGGGATAATGATTTGTGTGAAGGTGAAGGCAAGGAGAGGATGCAATGGATGAGAATGAATGAGAGAAAGATGAAGAAACAAGACATGTAAAGATTGAAAATAAATGGTAAGAAGGATGATGGATAAATAAGTTGAAAATGGGGGAAAGGAACATGATTACAGGTGGAAGATAGTAGATGCGATCTGTGATATGATAGGTTGAGAAAGGGATATGGTAGGGAAAAAATGTGGTTGGTAGGAAAGGCCGGGAGGAAGAAATGATCAAAGGAGGGAATGACGAATAATGCAAGGGATAAGTCCAAAATGACGAGATCAACTTAAGGGGGACCCTTAAGTGAGACTTTCTTGCGATTAAAGTGGTTAAGTAAGATTGCCAAGCGAGGCATGATGGAGATGATGATTGGGGAAATCGGAGATGGTGTGTGCAAAGAAGAAAGAAATGGTAAGAGGATGTGATGATGGGGAATTATGAGAAATGTGGATGGTGACGATGTGCAGTCATGGGCAAGTGTAGGATGACAAATCATCCTTAAGAGGGAATCTAAGTAAGATCACCATGTCGTAGGAGTGGTTAAGTAAGATCGCCAAACTGACAGTGATGATATTAAAGGAGAAATACAATAGTGTAATGGGTACAGGGGTGGAATGGTTGGTTATAGTAGATGAATATGATGAGAGGCTAGAGAAATAAGATGAGATGGGGGAAGCACGGATGACAGATAAACCTCAAAAGGGACTGTTAAGTAATATTTTCAGGTGACGGGGGTGGTTAACTAGGATCACCAAGCCAAAGAAGAAGAATAATGATGATAATAATTGATTGACAGATAGGAAGAGGGTATGACAAGATGGACTAAAGGGGAACCCTTAAGTGAATTTTCCATATTGTGAGCATGTGTAAGTAAGATAACCAAACAAAAGATGGATACTAGGAATGATGATAAAATAATGAGTGGTGTATGACAAAATGGAACAAGAGGTGAAAGGAGGTGATAACAAGGTGATGATAAGAAAACAAAGGAGTGTGACATGAATAGATCGAGGAATGTATGCAGTGTAGATGGAGAGTGTAAGGGAAATCCTTAATTGGGATAGCCATGTGGTGGGAGTGATGATGTAAGAATGTCAAGTGGAAGAGGTAAAGAGAAAAGTCAGGAGGAAATGAAAGGAAGACACACAAAGTGGTAAAAGGAGACATAAAGGTGAGAAGGATGATGTGGGGATAAGTGGTGATGATTGGAAATGAAGAGCAAGGAGAAATGGATCAAATACATTGATCATGGTGGAAGATAAGAGGCTGTAGGATAACAAACTCTCCTTGAGAGGGATTCTCAAGTAGGATTCACAAACTGCAACGAAGATCAAGTAGAATTCCCAAACTGAAAAATTGTATAGATAGTAACAGAATTCATGGGATGATGGATGATGGTTAGATATGGCATCCTTAAAGGTAAACATATATATATATATATATATATATATAATTCATGATTTGAAATGGAAGAATGTGATTTTGATAAATGGTGACCTTAATGATAAAAATACATATTCGTAGCAAGGGGCACATAGGGAAATCATGCTTCGAACCAGATTGGAGGTAAACAAGAAAGGGTACCACTCAAGGCATTTCACTTGCATCCAATAGCAGGTGTTAACACATAACCAACGATAGTTAGTTATACCAAAAGATCATGAGGGAAATATAGATGAAATATGTTAATGTCGACACGACAAAGGGTATTCTAGATGTAACTTATACACGAGAAGAGGAATATCCATAGGTGGTTATTCCTAGAACTATGCCCCATCTCTGGGAAGGGGAAAGATGCAAACTGATCAATGTGGGAAGTATGCAATGTATATGAGAAAGTTGATCGATGTGGGAATATTTCTTAGGATGTTATGATATAGAGAAGGATGATCAATGCGAGAAGTCTGAAATGTATATGAGAAAGTTGATCGATGTGGGAAGATTTCTTAGGATGATATGATATAGAGAAGGATGATCAATGCAAGAAGTCTTAAATATCTCATGTACAAAATTTGATATTGTAGATTTAAGTAATAAGAAAAAATTCCTCCAAAATTTAACAAATTTGAAAAATTGTACCTCAATTAGTGGATCTGCAGATGCTATGGAAGTATCTACAGCAGCCTCCATAGTCTGCATATATGGAGGGGTATCTCTAGCAGTCATAAGATATATAAAAAAATGTACAAATCAATATTAATCTACATTACTGCCACATAACAGACCCAAAGCATAATCGACACATAACAGATCAATACATATTAATTTGCTAATAGAAACCAACCAAGGAATCTAGGTTTAAGGATCTTCTAGGGAAGATTTGATGTTACTCGAGTCTCCTAAATTCCTAAAAGAGTAGATACACAACTAAACTTCCACAATTAGAAACAAAGTGTAAAGAGAAACTAACCTGCGTAAAATTCACATGAGGCATGCCAGTAGCCTCAGTTCCCAGAGTAGATGATGACACGCCAAGCTCCTACGTATAAAAGACAAACATATTAATATGTACATGTACACATTAAACGTTATAATAATAAAAGTGTAATCAAATGAAATTTGAAATGTAAGTACAACTTGAAACTTACGTCTGTAACACGCCCAGCTGCAGTAGCTAGCATGTCGATGTCGGATGTGTCATTCACTGGCTCTTGCTGTTTAAAATTTAAAAAAAATAGTTTTTACATGTATGTACATGACGTAATCAAATACATATATATATTAAAATATCAAATGAATTAAACTATTGTATATATATATATAATATTTATTTGACATTTACCTGTGAAAGACCAAGATCATTTGCACCAGTTCTAAAAACAACCGCCATCATCTCATCTAGAGAAAATAAATCATGTGATCCAACAAATGATGTCTCACCCGTAGTGTATACGGCACCGCATGATCCACAGTGGTGTGGTGCGCTAGAACTGGTGCCTCCACCAACATCACCAGATGTAATCTGGTCACTATTCTAGGTCAGAGTGTTAATGAGCTCCCTTAATGCATGTAGTGTGTCGATCTCCACAACCTCCTTCAATGTAGGAGGGATAACTAAAGGAAGTGGGGATTTTGGGGCATGGGGGATCCTTGGTTGACTAATGCATGCACCAGGTCTACTCTGTGTAGAGCCACCTCCTCGCCCATAAAACTCAGAAACATAAAAATAATTTGGGACCTCATTAAGCATGAACTCGTAATATAATTTCTTCAAAAAATAGAGAGGAACCTCATTGTTTCTTCATGGTGGATAATAAAAAACTAGCCACCATTGGTCCCAAAAATTATTCTTGATTCGGTCATCATGGAACTAATGGATTGCGAACTATTTGCAAGTAGTTGTGGGGGGCATTGGTTCTCGGGTTAGTAAATAATGCACAAATACGATCTTTTAATTTTTTTTGTCTTTTACGGCCACATGGGATAATTTATCTACATACCACCACCTACAATCACCTCTAAAGGTATTCCATCTATCTATTTGGTTGGTTGCGGAGTCTACTTCGCTAATCAATGTTTGCAATGTGTTGGCTAAATTCATGCGGGACAGATTTGTGTCATGATTTTGTCTTATAGTCTGAATAAGGTTCTCAATGACAATTTAATTTTATCAGATTCTTCCAACGATATCAGCTTGTGTTCCTGCTGGTTCCGTGGGGATAGAAGGAGCCACAGGAGTTGGATCTACATTTGGAGGAGGGTTTTGAGGAATATTTGGACGGTTTACAGAATTATGAGTTTGCCGAGCAACTTACAAAACAAAAAATTGAAAAACCCATGAAAATCACAAAAAATAACCTAAAATGCAAAAAAATTGATCAAAATTGAGAGCTTACCTCTTTGTCTTAGCGGCATTGTTGAAACTTTTACGATCCAAAAGTCTGAAGAGAAATTTTCAAGGGGTATTCAAAGCTCAAGTACCAAATGTCTAGGAGAAATCGCTGTTCGTAGGGGGAAATGGGGGAAAATGAGGAGTCACGGGTCTATTTTTTTTGTCTCAGAGGACCGTGATCGCAGTTTTAGGTTCGGAAATCACCAAACCTATAAAAATAATTCCGCGATCGCAATTTAAAAACTATGATCGTGATGTATAAACCATGACATCGGTAAGTAAATTTTAGGTTTTTATATCCACTTAATTGTCCACCAACTTGCTTCACTTACCCAAATATATGTTATAACATTGGATTTCTAAAAAGACGGAAGACTTGACTTCTTACGAGGATGCACATGAGACTATTCGGGATGTTTTCTGCGAGCCTTAGATTTTTATTGAGATGGCTTACCTTTGGAAAGGATGATAATACTTTTAACTAGAGGATCCAAAGGTGGTGGTGTAGGGGTGGACATTGATGGAGAAAGTTGTGTTTGTATAATACAATTAATAAGGTCTATGTGAGATTTGGATTGTGTAGGCTTTGGATTGGTCAATGTGGAAATAGTTGGTTTTGATTGACATTTGTTTTGTGTAGGTTTTAGGTATTTTTTCAACTTAGGTGGAGGGGTTTGTTCCATAAATTTTTCAAGGGGTTTATTTGATATGGTTGCAGATTGAGATAATATGTTGGTGTGATAGAATGATTACGTAAATAATATTGGATAAAATGGGTGATGTGGCCATGGGAAAGGATATAGGTAACGATGTCAATGTAGGGATAAGTGGATTTGTTGATAGGACATATTTAGGGGTTGTTGGGATTGATAGGGAGGTGGTTATAGTTGGAATGTTTGGAGATGTAAGTGATGTGGTGATGGGTATGTTTGATATAGATGTGGTTAAGGGATTGAATGTGATAGGTTGGGGCATGAGAGATGTGGATGAAGTGGTATGTATAATCAAAGTTGATATGGATGTGGTTAAGGTAGTTGATGTGGTTAGTAGAAAAATAAGTGTGGAAGGAGGAATTGGGAGTGACTCTAAGGATGATATAATGGGTAATGTTGGAATGGATGTAGGTAAGGTAGGAAAATCTAGTGAAGTGGATGTGGTAACCGATGGATTAGGTATGATAGGTAATGAAGTAGATGTAGGATTAATGTTTGGTGTACAAGTAGGTGAGAATGGTTGTTTTATAAATTTTTCGAGGGGTAAGAATGATATTTTTGTGAATGAGGTTGATGTTGTAGGTGTAGATGTATGGAGATGTTTGTTTGATGTAGATGTGGGTGAAAGAAAAAATGAGAGATATGTAGGGATATGTGTGTATATAAATGGATTCAAAATAGGTGATAAGGATGAATTTGATTCAGTTGATTAGGGCATGATCGAAGTGGATGAAGTAAGTAGTATAGTCAAAGTTTATGTGGATGTGGTAAGGGTAGGATTAGGTATAGGTATAGGACGAGTAGTAAAATTTGATATAGGTATGCTAATTGTGGATACGATAGGTTCTGAATAAGGAGTGGGAATAATGTCTAAAGTAGGAATATGTGGAGTCGATGATAAGATGAGATCTTGAGTGAAGGTGTTAACAGTGTAAGCATTTGATAGTTGAGATGTAAAAGGGGTGGCTTGATTTATTGGTGGTTTATTAGGAAAATTTTGTGTAATTCTGTTGAGGGGTTGGATAGGTGAAGTGGTGGAGCTGTTCAGTTTGATATCCCCTTGATTGATAAGTTGTTGGATACAATATTTGAAGGAACAAAATTTATCAACGTGACATTTGAATTGATGATGTTTAAAATAGCGGGCTTTGTGACACCAAATAGGATTGGGTTGCGAGTCATCCATGGATCGTATGGGAGGAAGTTGGATGGAGTGTGTTGGTGCATAATTTGATCCAGCCCTAATTTGCCCAAAAATTCTCTAGTCTACATGGTTCAATGCTTTTCTATCTCCCCGAATAGATGTGTACAAGTTTTATCTTCATTTGTATGCCATTAATAATTCATTCCCATGGTCGTAATTTTCTTGGAGCTTTTTTTACTTTCAATTTCTCCTTCCTTGGCAAAATTTTCAATTCTGGGTGAAAATGGCAGAGTTCTTTGTATTTTACGGTTTGACAGGCGTCTTTTCCCCATCAAATTCTATCTCAACATCAGCAAATATGTGGCCTCCTTTAATTGGTTGAGGGACGGCGAATAAATGTTATAAACTTGTCATTTTTATCACTTTTGGCAAAAAGTTTGAACTCGTCCCGTGGCTCCGTTGGATCTTGATTGCTTGTTCAAAATTATTAAGTGGCGGAGAAAATTTCTTATTTTTACCCCGAAGATGTACACGTGTCAACAAGTTAAGTAGTTATGGAATGGCGGACCTTTTTTATGCTTAAGGCATTATGGAAAAAGAGAAAATATGAAAAAATTTCCTAAGGCCTTCAAGAGGACACGTGGCATATTCTAAGTTAAAGTTGGAAATGCAGATCGGCGGAAAACTTTGAAGTTTTTCACCTTGCTTTGGAAAACTAGGAATAAAGTATAAAAATAGGCCGAAACTCCGCCTCCAATCAGAGAAGGACACGTGGCTTTGAAAAGTCAAAGCAGGAGGCAGAATGTTGGGTTACTTTGAAGTTTTTTAACTTCAAAAGGATTAAAGTTATAATGTGAACTGCAGCTCCACTCTAATCAGAGAAGGATAAGTGGCATTGAAAAGTCAGAGTGGGAAGGTGGGTTGCCAAAGCACCTTGAACTTTTTAAGCCATTTTTGTGAAAAAAGGAATGAATTTATAAAGTGATCCACAACTCCATTATGAATTAGAGAGGAACATGTGGCAGCTTTGACAAGTCAAAACAGGAAGGCAGATCATCGAGGCAGTTTGATAATTTAAGCCCTTTTTGGTGAAAAAGGGAATAAATTTATAAAGTTAAGTGCGACCCTGCCAAAAAACTCATTTAAGGCCTGCGTTGAAAAGTCAAAGTGGGAAGGCGAGCCGTCGGAGCATTTTGAAGATTTTTTCCCTTTTGTAAAAAGGGATAAAATTGTAAAAGTGATCCGCGAATCCATTGGGGCCCACATCAGAGTTTGAAAGCAAGAGTGCGGGCCGCCGGAGGAAATATGAATTTTTTTCCTTTTTTGGTAAAAGTGAAGTAAGGTCATGAAATAGAGTGTGACCCCACCAGAGTTAGTTTGAATCAACATTGAAAAGTCAAAGGCAGAGGTGCGGGCCATCGGAGAAAATTGAGAATTTTTTCCTTTTTTACAAAAAAGAGGTAAAGTTGTAGAATTGAGCCAGGACTCCGTCGAGGCCCAATTTGAGCCACGTGTCATGATCATTTTCAAAGGGAGGAAGGGCGGGGCAAAATGTTAAAATTGCGCATTTTCCCCAAAAGTTGTAAAATGTTAAAAAGTACCCCCAGACCCATTTCAAATCAAAGTTTTCCACATGGACGACTCTAATTTAAAGTTGAAAGGCAGAATCAACGGTTGCTATGTATAGCATCTGATATTTTCCGCCATCAACATTCTAAGAACTCTAGAGATGTGATTTTTGCATCGTTCTTCATCAAATTTTGATGATTCATTATCATTTTTAATGACATAGTACAATTGAATGGATTTAGAGCTCAATTTGTGAATCTGAGGTATAAATGTGAAAATTTGAAGCGAAGTTTTGCTCAGGCACTTATAAAAAATTTGAATTATCAGAATCCAAAAATTGCAGAGCGAGATTACAAAGGGAAAAGGATGAAATGATGAAGGAAAAGCATGTTGCAGGCACCAAGGATAAAAAAACATGCCTCCAATTAGAACAATGATGCAAATTTTTGGAATGATTCACCTTTTTGAAACACCTCACAACTTTTGGGCATGTTTCTGTTACACGTCCCTTTCCAGAAAATCATGATGAAACTTATAACAAACAAGATGCTTTGGATATTATTTTCTTGGGGGAGAAGGGTTGGATGTAAATGAATGTTATAAAATGCATGTTTTAGACATGAAAATGGTCAGGGGTTCATTGTTCATGAGAAAATATGAGAAATCCCATCTTCCTAAGAGACCATCCGAGAGACCTGTTAATCTCTTTTGTTTTAGATTTACATCATGTCAAGTTGGTTACGAGTGTACAGCCATTGGCGAGCTCTGAGATTGTTCAAGAAACTTTCCCCTGCTGATGAATCTAATCAATTTTGAATTAATCTATGTTGATCTTGGGAAAAATTTGTGTCTACTTTTATTCCAGAATGTCTTCATATAGCTTTTATTGTTCCCGTTGCAATATTGTGTTAAAATCTCTTTAAATCACACAAAATCTCATCCCTGTGATATTCTAGTGGCATTTGCAATTTCATTATCAGAAGAGCTTTCATCTGGTAATGAGATAAAGAATTTAAAATCACTTTACCTTCCTTTCTTGACTGAGATTGTTTGTAGTCTTTGGGTGTACCTTAGGCATGATAAAGCAGGGGTTTCTAATGTTTAAATTGAGTCTTTTAACACAAGACTTCATGTTAAATTCTTGAAGATTGTGTGAAAATGTGCAGATATGGGCCTCCATTGATGCACACCTTCTGGTTGAAGGAACATTTTAGTTATTCTAAAGCTTTATGTTTTTCAGTTTTCCATTTGTTGTGAAGGTTCTCAAAGATCTAGCAAGGTCAAATTTATCTTGCTTAGCCTCCCACCAAAAATTATTCAAACAACTAATCCTACCTGAACCACCCTTGTTTTCCCTGTGTATCCACAAATGAATAAATTCCATTACCAAAATATGCATAAGCAAATCAGGTTTCAATGTATTAAGTAACCTAAGCCTTGCTTGGAAACTATCTCCATTATTTAGAAGTGACAACTCGTGAGAGCTAAATTGTGGTGCATTGACTATATTTTCCCAAGGTTTTTCTTTAAAATTTGTGCAAAAGAAGGATATCTTCATCTCCTTCATCAACAGAGGTTACAAAATGAGTTCTCTTACCCTGGTTGAAAGGCACAACTTAAAATAGTGAAGGATAGATCAAATCCTTTATGAAGGTGTTATCCATTTCTCCAACATCGAGTGACAAAGAGCCAGATGAATCACCTCCCCGGCTACAAAACAACATATATTTCAATCTATCTGTCTCTGAGAATCTTTTGAAACCTTTGATGCTACTCAGCTTCCATTGGAGAATCAATTTGGGTACTAACACCAAAATGGTGTCATTTCCGGGGAGAATTTGAAGGTTATTTGAAATATTTGTACATCCTCCGTCAAAATCACCAAAATAGTGTCGTTGTCGGGGATAATTTGAGTAATATTTGAAACATTTTTTCATCCACCATCAACAACACCAAAGTCACGCCGTTGCCAGGGATTATTTGAAGTATTTTTACAAATGCATGCACATAGCAACCCTTTTTCCAGCTGTTATTACAATAATTTTACATCATCATTGATAAATTTGGGTGAAGGAAGGTCAAATCTGATAATCTTTGCAACACTAGGGTTAAAATCCTTAGTGGTGAATCCATGTTGATTTGATTTTGATAAATTCCAGTGTCTTAACCCCTGTCATTTGAATTTTTTTGCTAATCTTTGCAAAGATGGAAGGAAGATGATCTTTCTTCGTTAAGGACCCTGCTAGAAGGTTGTTTTCAGAGCTGGGAAAATAAAATTCTGAAGGAAGAAGAATTTGGAAAGTTGTTGGAGATCATAAATCAAGAATAGAGTTATGAATTTTGGAAACTGATCAGCCTGTATTGAAGATTGCAATTCGTCCTCAAGTGCTTCTGAAGCAGGTAGTATTTTTGTAGATCTGAATTCCCCATCTGGTGAGGGGACTTCATTTGTATTTTAAAATTTTTCTTCTCATTCTGTCCCGGTATTTTCCAAATCTAATAGAGTTTTCCAAGAAACAGAGCCGTTAGGGGATATTCATTTTGAAAATTTTATTCATATACCCCATAGACCCCTCAATCTTCATCATCTTGCATCTCCTACTAATTCACCTCCACAAAACAATATGGCTCAGCCCCCACCCATACGTCCATTTGTTGTTAATACCTTTGGTCCTATAAAATATAGAGGAATGGATGGTTATCCAAATGTTGTCCCTCAAGATGTTAGGAATAGATTTCCCAAATTTCAAGGAAATAATGCTATCACTGGTGATCAACACCTAAATTTTTTTGTCAATATGATGGAAGACTTTGAGATTGAATATGAAGATGTGTATATTAAATTGTTCATTCATACTCTAGAGGAGGATGTATGTGACTGGTATAAATCTTTTCCAGACAATTCAATTGATTCATGGACATAAATGAAGCATGCTTTTAGGCTGTAATATGGAGATAAAAAAGACCCTAGGTTTCTTTTATCAGAATTTGAAAATATTAAGAAAAATCCTAATGAATCTGTTCATGACTTCAATACAAGATTCAACAAAACTTTGAGAAGATTGCCTATAATCTTAAGGCCTAGTGATGAATCATGTCTGATAAAGTATTCTGATGCATTTGACAAGAAGGTTGCATATTATCTAAGGGACAAAAACCCTACTATTTTGAGGTAGAACTTTACCATGGCTTTGCAAATTGAGAATAATATTAAAGAAATTGGTAAGCCTCTTATGAGAGAGGGTATAAAACTGATCAATCCAGAAAAACCTCAATCAAACAAGGTTGTGGATTTGGAGGAGGCTGTAATGACTTTGGTAGGGGCTGTTAAAGAAATATATTACAAGTTATCCTGAGAAGAGAAAGGGATTGGATATAGTTCCCAGGGTCAGCAAAAGCCACAAAATCATGACAGATTTGGAAATCATCCTAGAGGTGATCAGAGGTCTGATATCAGAGGTAAAGGGCCCATGGGATTTGGAAATAGACAACCTAAATCCCATGAAAATAGAATGGTTCCTGATCCCTTAACTGTCAGAGTTACTGCTATGGAGGAAGCTAATGAAATTGATTGGTGTGATAAATGCTTCTTGCCCCATCCTCCATGTGAAGTAGATCAGCAAGTTAAAGAAGCTGATGATGATGACACTGATGATGATGCATGCATGCTGCAATGACCTACAATTTCACAGCAAGGAGCAACTACAACAGAGCTGATAAGTGCTAGAACTTTAAAGTGTTGATGAATCGTATCGGAAGCTGTGCACAACAATGAAGTTACACTCTAGTGGAATCATAATGGCTCCAACGCAATCACCAAGAAGAATTGATCAATCAATTGAAGAAATTGCATAAAAAAAAATCTTGCACATATAGAGAAAGATAGTGGAGTGTCTTGGCATACTCATAAATCAGAAATGAAAGGGTACATATAAGGTGTTGAGTAACCCTAGTGCATGACTCACTAGTAAACCCTAAACCTAACCCTAAACCTAACCCATGTGAGATGACCCTCCATATGTGAGTGGAGGACACATAGGATCCCACACACCAACACCCCCCCTTCATCAAAATTGGGGTAGCAGCTATGATGAGTCAAACTGAAAGAGAAGACACTCCTAAAAGACTAAGAGAGATGTGTCAATGGGGCCCGAAAACTAAAGGCCCGATATGGTGCCCATCTACAAACAACATCTTCTTAGAAGAAGAAGAATAAAATAAGGACTATGTATCCTGAAGAAGATGAGCAACTTCATAAGACCTTACCCCAAGAAGAGACCAAAAGTGAAGAAAATTCACCTCAGTGAAGGGCTTGGTGAATATATTTGCAATCTAATCAGCTATCTAAATGTACTGAATGTCGATGATACCATCATGAATAAGCTATCGTATGAAGTGCATATGGATCTCAATGTGCTTCATTCACTGATGCTGAACTGGATTTCTGCAAATAGAGATAGTGCTTGTGTTATCACGGTAGATAATGGTAGGCCGCCGAAGGTGGATGTAAAATTTTGTTAGAATACCCTGTAGCCAAATAGCTTCTATGACAGCATTAATTTCTCCTCTGTATTCTACCTCTGTAGAATAAATCACAATTGCATTATGCTTCTTGCTAGACCAACTAATAGGACTTGAACCAAGAGAGAAAATGTAGCCAGAAGTAGATTTCTGATGATCTAAGTCACTGGCCCAATCAGAATTCGTGAACCCAATCAAGTCAACATCCACCCCTCCATCATAGTGAATGCCATCAGTATAAGTGCCACAAACATAATGAAGGATCCATTTAGCCATTTTCCAATGTAGCTCATGTGGCTCCTGCATGAATCTAGACATGATCCAAACAACATACGATAAATTTGGTTGAGTGTGAGTCAAGTAAATCAAGATCCCCACCAACTATCGATAAAGGGTACCATCGATCAAGGGAGTAGAGCAATCAGAAACCAACTTAACCCCAAAAATAAAAGGAGTAGGAGAAGACTTGCAATCGAACATCTGAAAATGAGAAAGCAAGTCAAGAGCATACTTAGGTTGAGAAATCAAAATTCCCGAGTCAAATTGTGAAATTTGGATCCCAAGAAAGTAATGAAGCAGACCTAATTCAGTCATTGAAAACCTGTTGGCCAAGGCGATCTTCACATAATCAATAATAGAGGAAGAACTGCCCGTTATCAACAAGTCATCAACATAGAAAACAAGGATGAGAATGGAGTCATCTTGCCGTATAATATAAACATTTGGATCAGAGTGACACCTAGTAAACCCTGATGTAAGTAATAAGGAGTCCATCTTAGCATACCAAGCCTGAGGGGATTTTTTGAGGCCATAAAGAGACTTCTTTAACTTACAAACGAGGGAGGGATCATGGACATAACCTGGAGGTTGTTCTATATAGATCTCTTCCTCTAGGTCACCATGAAGGAAGGCAATCTTAACGTCCATTTGATGGACTTTCCATCTATTTTCTATGGCAATGGAAAGGGTCAGTTGAATAGAAGTCATCTTCACAACCAGATCAAAGGTTTCAGTATAATCAACCCCAGCTATTTGGGAGAAAACCTTAGCTACTAATCGCACTTTAAACTTTTTGACGTCTCCATATACTCCATACTTTGTTCAAAACACCCACTTACACCAAACAATTTCTCTTATTTTTGGAAGAGGGGTGAGATTGCAAGTATCGTTCTTCATGAGAGAGGAATAGTCCTCATCCAAGGTAGAATACCACTCAGGAATACCATAAGCCTCCCATAAATACTATGGATCAGAAGCAAAGGAGAAAGAAAGAGTGGGGTCCAATGAAATCTAATTGAGTACGTCTCATATCTGAAGTATATCCAACTAAATATACAGCACTTTGTAAAGTTTTCCTAGCCCAAAGAGGACCAGGAGGATCAGGCTCAGAGTCGGAAGATTCTTCACTTAAGTGAGAAGGGACATAGTCCTCGTCATCACTATTGTCAGAATTAGAAGACTCAGAGGTCTCTTGGTCGGGAGGATTAGGAAGAGGAACACGCTCAACAAAATCATCATTTGATGAGTCAGAATCCAAATCAGCGAGCTAAAGAACCTCAATAGGTGGGGAAGTAGAAGTCGAAGAAGACTCATCGAACTTAACACTTCTCTCAATATAAATCTCATGAGAAGTAGGATTCAACAATCGATATCCCTTCACACCATCATTATACCCTACAAAGATACAAGGTTTGGATTGTGATTCTAAAGCCTTGCGTTTCTTTTTGGGAACCCGAGCCATAGCCTTGGATCCGAAGACTCAAAAGTGCTCAACATCAGGCTTGTGTCTAAACTAGGCTTCAAAGGGTGTCATCCCTCTTTCTGCCTTGTGTGGAACATGGTTTTGAATTTAATTTTCACAATTCACTTCTTCAGCCCAATACTATGGAGGAAGAGACTTCAATTGAATCATACAAGTGGCCATCTCGTTAAGAGTATGGTTATTTCTTTCTGCGACTCCATTTTGCGAAGGGCTATAAGCAAATGTATGCTGCAAGGAGATCCCTTTAGAAGTATAGAAATCCATGAACCTATTGTTTACATATTCACCTCCATTTTCAGCTCGAAGAACCTTAATAGACTGTTCTTCCTGTTTCTCAACAAGAGCCTTAAAGTCTTGAAAATTTTCAAAGACTTCAGACTTAAGCTTAAGAAAATATACCCAAGTATATCGTGAATAGTCATCAATGAAGGTCAACACATAAAGAGATCTAGTAAACAAAGGAGATGGAAATAGAACAAAAACATCGCTGTGAACAAGATCCAAGGGACGAGTAGCTCTCCAGGCTTTTCCTTTGTCATAGTTCTTTTCAGGATGCTTTCCAAGGGTACAACCCTCACAAAGACCCTTAGAAAACTTGATGCAGGGTAACCCATTGACCATTTCATTTTGGCTCAATTGTCCAAAGTAGCGATAATTTAGATGTCTGAAATGCTGATGCCATAACTTACTAACCTCATTTGCATGAGTGAGCAAGGTAGTGGGTGTAGAATCAGAAGTAAAGTGGGAAAAGGTATATCACCGTGAACGGTGATCCGCCTTTCCCTCAGCCACTTTAGTGTCATCGTTAAGCTCACGAATAATCACCGAGTTAGGGCCAAATTCTAATCGCATTCCTTACCAAGGTGAGTAATTTGGTAAATCGATAGGAGATTGGTAGAGAGATCAGGAACACTCAACACTTGGTTGAATGTTCCCCCATCCATCTCTACCGATCCACTACCGAAAACCGACACTATCGTGTAATTACCCATCATGATTTGGGACATACCACAAGGCTCAATGTTGGATAGCTCAACATGTGAAGAACTCATGTGGTGCGAGGCACCAGAATCTATAATCCACGTCAATGAAGGAGAAAATCTGGTTACAAGGGCCTTTCCTTTCTTTTTATTAGTTTTAGAACCTTTTGCAGTCGAAGACTCGGCCTTCGGAGCATTTTGTTTGATAGACTCAGGAACACCTATTTGATTTTTCTCAAGTAATTAAGTAAGGTGATCAATTTTTTTTCTCATACATAGATGATCTTTATGACTAGGCTTCTTACAATAGGAACAAAAATACTTTTCTTTATGTTCTCTAGGCTTAGAAGTCGAAGCGTTCATGTTATTTTTAGTTTTGGTCTTAGTTTCCTTCTTAGGTTGATCCTTTCTTTCTTTCTTCTTTTCAATCTTCTTTTCCTTACTAGTACTTGCTACAAGGGCATGTGACTTGGACTTGAGAGACTCCATTTGAATGAGTTTTTCCTATTCTCGAATGAGTTGGCACAAAAAACGGTCAAAGGAGGGCATATTCCAAGTATCACCCAAAGCAGCTTTTGTAGCATAAAAAGTTGACACAAAGACAAAATATTCAGGACCTAACTTAGAGAGAATTGACAAGATAACTTGAGAATATTTCTTCTCTACCTGAAATTACTTTAACAACAATCTAGTGTGGACAAACTTTGAGAAGAATGCTTGTAGGTTTTCAAAGTCACTAGGATTTAACCCTAGTAGTCCATTTTCCAAATCATGTGCTCTCATGTCATCTTGTTTTCCAAACATTTGATCCAACATTTTCCACGTAGATTTAGGTGTTTTGGATGCCTCAATGTGGAAAATAAAGTTAGGAGAAATAAACATGCAAAGAATACCTAAAGCTTCATTACTATGGTTTAACCACTTAGATTTTTTAGGGTCGTCATTTGGTTTAGTCTCAGTTCTCATGGTGATGCGGAATAATACCTTACCCCTTAGTTTCATAATCAATTTCAATCTCCATTCGAAGAAGTTGAATGGCATAAGCAAAGGAATTGAAAGTGCATCCATAGTGAAGAGAGAGAGAAGGAATGCAGAAAAGAATCACAAGCACCCAGGATAATATAATAACCCCCCTGCTTTTAGCACTTTATAGTTTAGTGTGTTGAATACAATCGGGTCTGAGCATGCATTGTGAAACACTTGGTAACTCACCATGCAATCAACGTAATAACGCACAAGAGAGGAGACCACAATTGTGTTTTGTTGAGCACAGCAAAGTGACACCATATACAAGCACAATGCAAAAAACTAGGAAGGAGGCGAAATCAAATCCTGGTTGTGAGAAAAAATGTCTCACGTCATAAAGGATACCCCCTTGCTGCAAAATGTGGTGGATGCGCTCACTAGTCATAAGAAATAATAAAGGTAATATACAATATTTAGATGAACTCAAGATGAGTCCCAATGATCTTCAGAATGTCGGAAAGGCACGCGGAAGACAAAAAAGAGCTCAGAGTGTTACTGCACACTTGAGCGTACGATTAGTAAAAAAATTGACAATAACACTTTTTTTTTAAATACCATTTTGAAACGTCTGATTTAGCTAATTTTAAAGCAATTAGGACTTTAAAGAAAATGATAAAAAAACGTTAAATAAGGACGATTTTCAAATATACTTTATCTAATTATAAATGAGAGATTGTAATTAATACAAATAGATTTAATATAATTAAATCTAATTAAATACGAATGTTTGTACGACTTATCATCACAAACATGCCGAATGTTTGTATGAATGGAGATTGTATGACTTGTCGTCACACCAAAATCTCAAACTGACGGTGGAGAGGGATCTCATTGTGTTAACTAGCCATTATGCCAACACCCTCCTACACAATGGAGCCGGGTATACTCCTAATTAGGCCCAACAACATTAGGAGGAAATGACACCGGGACTTCCTAGGAGGTCATCCATCCCAGTACTACTCCAGGGATGGCGTGCCTAACTGTTTAGCTCTGATACCATGTACGATTTTCTGTCACACCAGAAGCTTGAACTGATGGTGGAGAGGGATCTCATCGTGTTAACTAGTTGCTATGCCAACACCCTCCTACACGATGGAACTGGGTATACACCCAATCAGGCCCAACAACATTAGGAGGCAATGACACCAGGACTTCCCAGGAGGTCACCCATCCCAGTACTACTCCAGGGTTGATGTGCTTAACTTCTTGGCTCTGATACCATGTATGATTTGTCATCACACAAAAAGTTAGAGCTTTTGGTGTGACGACAAGTTGTGTAGCTCTGACACCATGAAAGAGTTGACAAATCGTATTAGAAACTATGCACCACAATGAAGTTGCACTCTAGTGGAATCATAATGGCTCCAATATAATCACAAGGAAGAATCGATCTATCAACTGAAGAACTTGCATAAGAGAACAAAAATTACACATATAGAGAAAGATGGTAGAGTGTCTTCGCATACTCATAAATCAAAAATGAAAGGGTACATATAGGGTGCTGAGTAACCCTAGTGCATGACTCACTAAAAAACCCTAACCCTAACCCTAAACCTAACCCATGTGAGATGACCCTCCATATGTGAGTGGAGGACACATAGGATCCCACACACAACAAAACTACTGCGAGTTTCTGGGATTGCATTCATCAGGTATTACCTCTTCCTCCCTCTTATACTTTTGAAACAAATATGGTACAAACTTTTGAATTTCCCGATAATGATTTTGAATAATTGAGGGCATTGATGATTGAAAATTATGATGGAGGATCCCTTCTGAAGAGGATAGGCAGTTATTAATGAATGCAGTAGTTGCCAAAGAAATATATTAAAAACATTAGAAGTAAGGTTTCCAAAGGGGTAGGGCCTCAAACCAAAGCAAAAAATCCAATACTTACCAAGGAAATCCCTAACAAAAAATGCATCTGGCAAAGGCCTTGTTTCCCAAAATAAAACTTGTATTCCTCCCCATGCTCAGACTGAAAAAAATTTCATACCATCTGATGAGTTTGTCAATCTTCCTCCTATTGCTGCCTTATCCAAATATGTTCCTTATGAAATTGCCCAAGTCTTGAGTCAAATCAAGGTTTATGTTCCAATTGTTGAATTGCTTAGAATTCCTAAGCATGTAAAAAGGGCTTTTGAGTATTTGGGATTTAATGAAGAAATGATTACCCAGGGCAGAAATCTGAAAAATGTTGAGATTCCTCCTACAGTTGCAGAATTAGAGAAACCTCAAGTACTGGAAGAACTTAGGGAACCACCTCAAGTATATTTGGGAACATCTTTGGTTAAGTCTCAGCTGAATGTAGATCTATTTTTCACTACTCCAATTATTAAGGACAGGCTGGTACACAATTGCATGTTTGATAATAGAGCCTCTTGTAATGTTTTGCCTCTTGAGGTCATGAATTAATTGAATATTAAAGTAACAACATATTATGGGAATTCCACTGCCATGGATTCGAGAGAAGTGTCAGTGGTTGGATATGTCAAAGTTCTGGTAGTGCAACTTGCAGATTATCCAGGAAGAAACTTAACCATGGATGTTGTCATTGTTGATTTTCCTGCTAAATGGGGAATGTTATTATCAAGAAAGTGGGCTGCTAGTGTGGGTGGAAGTGTGAAAATGGATGTCTTATGCAACCATCCCAGTTGAGGGCAGCCTTGTGAAGTTAGTTGGTGAAAAGAAAATGTTATATCTTATTCAGGATCCCAACAATGCTTCTTATAAAGTGTTGTATACAAATGTTGATATTGATAAATTTGTGGGCTATGTTGTTTTCAAATAGCATGAAATTGATAAATACATATATCCTAAGCAAGTTGATTTTCCTGGAACTTTGATATTTGATGCAGCCTCGAGCAATGTTGAAAAACTTGACCTAGACACAAAGGAGAAGCCTGAAAAAATGTGGTTCGATAGCAACTGGGATAAAAAAAGAAAAACAAGCATATGTCCAATTGTTAAAAAAGTATTAAGACTTCTTGGCTTGGTCATATCTAGAGTTAATGACACTTGAAACATTCCCTTGATTATTTTCTCTAAATCAAGGTGCAATCATTGTACAGTGTATAGTTTTGGTTTCTTTTCTATTTTTGCATTTTTTCCTGCTTCAGTTTGTTCTGGTCCTTGGTGGTTGTTTTTGTTGGTTTCTCAGTTTATTCCTGGAAGGTTGGCTTGTGACTCCATTGCCCAATGGTTTTTTGGAACTTGGTCTGCTCTTTTGTTCTTGTGGCACTTGCTGGGAGTGCCCATCCCTGAGTCGGAGCCGATGTTGGTGCTTGATTTGATCTTGCCCTAATTTTCCCTAAAATTTCTTCAATCTGCCTGGTTCGTCGTATTTTTCTATCTCCTGAATGGACACGTGAAAAATCTTCTTCTACATTTATATGTCATTGCTGATCCGTTTCCATGGTCGTGGATCAAGTTTAACCTGATATTACTTGCAATTTCTCCATCCTGGTTAAAAAAATTCAATTTTGAGCGTGAATAGTGAAGTTCTCTGAATTTTATTATTTGACGGGCGTCTTTTCCCCGTCAAATTTTACCTCAGCGTCGGCAAGTACGTGGTCTCCTTTGAATGGATGAGGCACAATGGGTTTATTTTATAAACTTGTCATTTTTGGCTACTTTGGCATAAAGATTGAACTTGCCCCATGGCTCCGTCGGATCCTGATTGGTTAGTCAAAGTATTGAAGTGGCGGAGAAAATTTCTTATTTTTTCCCCGAGGGTGTACATGTGTCAATAAGTCAAGCAGTTATGGAAGGGCAGGCCTTTTTTGTGTTTTAAGGCACTATGGTGAAAAAGGTAAAAAATGTGAAAAAACTGCCTAAGGCCCGCGAGAGGACATTTGGTAGCTTCTAAGTCAAAAATAGGATGGTGGATCGTTGGGTTCCTTTGAAGTTTTTTAGCTTTATTTTGTAAAAGGAGTAAAGTTACAAAGTGAACCGTAACTCTGCTCAAATCAGAGAAGGACACGTAGCATTGACAAGTCAAAGGTGGGAAGGCGGGTCGTCGGGTCACTTTGAAGTTTTTAGCTTTATTCTATAAAAGGAGTTAGAGTTTTAAAGTAAACCGCAACTCCGCTGTGAATCAAAGAAGGAAACGTAGCAGTTTGAAAAGTCAAAGTGGGAAGGTGGGTTGCCGGAGCACTTTGAAGTTTTTAAGCCTTTTTTGCAAAAAAAGGAATAAATTTATAAAGTGAACCGCAACTTCATTGCGAATCAGAGAGGAACATGTGGCAACTTTGACAAGTCAAAATGGGAAGGCGGATTGTCGGGGCAACTTGAGAATTTAAGCCTTTTTTGTGAAAAAGGGAATAAAGTTATAAAGTGAGCCATGGCCCCGAGGACACCCAGATTAAGCCACGTGTCGAGCCCAAAATCAAAGGCGGAGGGGCAGAGCAAAATGTCAAAATTACACATTTTCTCCAAAAGTCATAAAATGCTAAAAAGTGCCCCCAAGCCCATTTCAACTCAAATTCAAAGTTAAAAAGGCAGAATCAATGGTTGTTGTGCATTGCATCTAATTTTACCGCCATTAACACTCCAAGGTTCCTGGAGATGTGTTTTTCGCATTGTTCTTCATCTATTTTTGATGATTCCTTGTCATTTTTATCAATGAAGTGCAATCAAATGGATATGGAGCTTGATTTGTGAATCTGAGGTGTAGAAATTGAACATTTGAAGCATAATTTTCTCGAGCACTTGCAAAAAACATGAATTACCAGAGGAGCTAGTTGCAGAGCAAAATTGCATAGGGAAAAGAATGAAATGATGAAGGAAAAGGATGTTTCATGCGTAAAGGATGAAAAACATGCTCCCAATTAAAACAATGATGCAAATATTTTAAATGATTCACCTTTTTGAACACCTAGAAACTTTTGGGCATAAGTATGTTAGGTGTCATTTTCCAGAGAAAATATTGTAACAAACAAAGGTGCTTAGAATATTCTTTTCTTGGGGGGAAAGCTTGGATGTAAATTGAGTGCTATAAAAAGCATGCTTGAGTCACGCAAATGGTTGGGGGTTCATTCTTCACGAGAAAATTGGAGAAAGCCCATCTTCCTGAGAGACCATCTGAGAGACCTGTTAATCTCTTTTGTTTTAGATTTGCATCGTTTCAAGTTGGTTGTGAGTGTACAGCCATTGGCGAGCTCTAAGATTGTTCAAGAAAATTTCACCTACTGATGAATCTAATAAATTTCGAATTAATCTGTGTTGATCTTGGGAAAAATTTGTGTCTACTTTTATTCCAGAATGTCTTCATATATTTTTTCTTGTTCTTGTTGCAATCTTGTGTTAAAATATATCTGAATCACACAAAATCTCATCCCTGTGATAGTCTAGTGGCATTTGCAATTTCATTACGAGAAGAGCTTTCATCTTGTAATGAAATAAACAATTTAAAATCACTTTACCTTTCTTGATTGACAAAGATTGTTGGTAAGTCTTTGGGTGTACCTTAGGCATGATAAACCAGAGGTTTCTAATGCTTAATTGAGTCTTTTAACTCTAGCCTTTGGGTTAAGTTCTTGAAGATTATGTGAAAACGTGCAGATATGGGCCTCCATTGATGCACACCTTCTGGTTGAAGGAACATTTTAGTTATTCTAAATCTTTATGTTGTTCAGTTTTCCATTTATTGTGAAGGTTCTCAAAGATCTGGCAAAGTAAAATTTATCTTGCTTAGCCTCCCACCAAAAATTATTCAAACAACTAATCCTACCTGAACCACCCCTAAATGAATAAATTCCATTACCAAAATATGCATAAGCAAATCAGGTTTTTATGTATTAAGTAACCTAAGCCTTGCTTGGAAAATATCTCCATTATTTAGAAGTGACAACTCGTGAGAGTTAAATTGTGGTGCATTGAGCATATTTTCTGAAGGTTTTTCCTTAAATTTTTTGCAAAAGAAGGATATATTCATATCCTTCATCAATAGAGGTTACAAAATGGGTTCTATTACCCTGGTTGAAAGGCACAACTGAAAATAGTGAAGGATAAATCAAATCCTTTTTGAAGGTGTTATCCATTTCTCCAACATCGAGTGACAAAGAGCCAAATGAATTGCCTCCTCGGCTACAAAACAACATATATTTCGATCTGTTTGTCTCTGAGTATCTTTTAAAACATTTGGTGCTTCTCAGTTTTGAGTGGAGAATCAATTTGGGTACCAACAAAGTGTACTACCATCAACTTATCGAATACAGAACTATAGGATTCCCCCAAGGGGATGTAATTAGGGGATGGTCTAGGGGCGTGTTTTTGAGGCCACATGCTAGACATAGGTGCGGATGAGGAATTAACAACCACAATGTTGGCTGCACCCTTAAATGTGTCATTATGTGTGAATGGTTTAGTAGATTCAATTTTAGGTTTGGTCGATTTGAGTTTAAGATGACCTTGCTCAATGGCACGGGTTTCAATTTTGCGAGCCATGTTGAAGGCTTCATCAAAGGTTAGAAATGATTAGATTTGAAATATATATGATATATATTTAGCACATGAACATGAGAATATTTTGATGAGTTTGGTTTGCAGAAGAGTAAATGATAGTTGGTTTATAATGCCACGCCATTGTGCGAAAAATTCCATGATGGAATCGTCATCAAACTGTCGAATGGCGTATAGGTCAGTGATGGTGATTTTGCATGCAATGTTAATAGAAAATAATTCTAAAAATAAATGTGTAAGTTTGGTGAAGGAAAATATCAAGTATTAGGGGATATTATTTTACCAGTCTAATGCAGGACCAGACAAGGACATGGGGAAAACACGAAGCAATAGATCTTGATCATGTTCAATAAGACAACACTCGTGTTTAAATGTGTGGAGATCTAGTATGGGATATTCCTTGTGTTTGAACTTAATAAACTTGGGAAGTTTCCAATGAGGAGGCTAAGTTTTGATAGGAACCAATGGATGAATTGGTTCATTATAGACTTGTTCTTAGGATAATGCAACTTTGGGTCCTAAAGTAGTGGACTCAAGGTTGGCTAGCATATATATGAGAACATGAATACGATCATTTGATGCAACGTTAGGTTGAGATTGGATTAGTTATATGGCATGAAATATATCTTGATAAGGTGGATGATACGTTTGTGAATGTGTGGGTGTTTGGGGAATCATTTGATAAGGTGGTTGATAAAATTACGGATGGGATGTTTGCGGAATTGTTTGATAAGACAATTGATTAATTTTCAGATGTGTGGGTTTTTGGGGAATTTTTTTATAAGGATTAACATGTGTCATGGGTTGAGATTAAATATTTTTTCTGCAATGATTGATGTTGAGAAATAGGGACGTGATGTGATTTTTGAAGTTGGGTAGGTTGTTGTGGTAAATTATAAGTGGTGATATGAACGTTAAAAGATTGAGATGGTTGGATAGGCATACTAGTAGCAGATGGAATAAAGTTGATAAAAACATACGTAGGGGGAACAGGATCCACCAAATGAGTAGGCTGATTGGATGGAGAAATTATGGGAGATTTACGATGTATGAAGTCATCAATAGGGTTAGAAGGTGGTCAAATATTTTCTAAAGGATCCGGAGATGTATTTGATTTAGGAAGGCTAGACTGATGAGGGATATGGGGATTGTTATCAAGTTGAGGAAAAATTTGAATGACATGGTCCTCATGAGGCGAGACCATGGAGACCGGAGGTTTGGTAATGGAAGGTATGGTTTCAAGTGTAGAATCTTGTTGGGAGAGATTGTTAGAGGAAGAGATGTCATTTGATGTAGCATATTTTTGTTGTGTTTCGTCTTGAGAAAGAGTGACCACATGCATGAAATAGAGAAACATTTTTTTATGAAGCTTGTTAACAAAAAAATCAAGCAACAAGTTTTTTATCATCTAAATTAATTATTATATGTGAAAAGAAAAGAAGAGTGGATAATGAAGGTGCCTAGAGAATGGCATTCTAAGGCTGGTTTCGGGTAATTTTGGCTAGGGAAATGTCTGAAACAGTTTCCTATTGGGTGTTCAAATCCCAATCAGTGAACCAGGTGAAAGGAGTGTTTTGATGTGTTGATTTTGTTTGTGAAATTTGAGGCAGTGTGTGATAATATGGGATGTAGAAGGTTAAACCCCTATTTAGGCTATGTGAGCAAGCATGATGCATAGGGTTTTTTTTAGACCAAATTTGAAATGTGAAGTTCAATGCAGAAAATCACCCAGAAAAGGGAAATTACAATGCAAAAAGGAGAAAATAGGGGAAAACAAGGAATACATGATCTCTTTCCCCCGTTATTTTATTGTACATGATAATTACGTATGTGAAGGTGATGGTCAGTGGCAAAAAATGTATGGGTATTTTAAAATTAAACCATGCACAATTGTGGATGGGGTCGGTGAAAGGAGACTTTAGGCGTGTTTATGTTTTAACAATTGTCTTTGACGACGTAAAGTGGTGATCACGACTCTTTAGAGTTCACCTGCAAAATAAAATAACATAATTAGTGCACGTGGTCAACAAAAATAATAAAATATTCTAATGTTTATTTCTGAAAGAGGATCCTACATGCAGAAATAAAATTAATTAATCTAATTAAGTAATAAAGAGTGAATTCAAACGTTAGTGTTCAACAAGAGTAAATAAGCAACGAAATCTAAACGATAGACTATAACATAATATAAGGGAAGCAAATGAGTTAATGGAGTCAAAATGATAGACTATCAGTCGTAAGATAAGAAGGCTATGAAAGTGAACACCAAAGTTAATGAAATGAATATAAATGATAGGAAAAGATCGACTATCTATACAATAGACTATATAAATGTTAGACTAATAGACTATACAAATGATAGGCTATATAAAAACTAAACTAATGAAATGATCTGACTATATAAAAGCTAAACTAATGAAATGATAATAATGAACTATCATTTGTATATAACTAAAACCTGAAATGATGGATATAAACTATCGTTTGTATGAAACCTACAAGAATTAAAGCAAGGATGAATGAAATGATATGACTATAAAATCTAAACTAATGAAATGATAGATTCATGAAACCTACCTAGAGGATGAATGGATTATTTGTTAAAATTGGTCATGTGAGGAGGGAAGAGGATTTGGTGGGTCATACTGCACATGGACATGGATTTTCACATATATGATGATGTAATGAGAATCACATAAGGTATAAACGAGAAATATATAATTGGCTATGGTGTTGTGAGCACTGTTTATAGATGTGTTGTAAAGAATGGTAAGCCAATTGCTAAAAATATAATTTACATTCAATATCCACAAAGCTTGCATGAATTTGAAGCTAATCTAGAAAATGTAGGAAGCATTAAGCATTGAAATCTTGCGAGTGCATAGATATTCACTTGATCCTTGTGGAAATTTTTGGTTGACTAGGGATTCGTGGAGAATGGAGGTGGTGGGATGACTAGCGGAGGCTCTTAATCAAGACAAGAATCTCATATTTAGGATAGAGTGAGGGATGGCCGATGGCTTCTCTGGTTCTAATATCTCTGTTTGTGTGAAAGACATATTATTTGAACTTGTCCCAAGATTCCATGTTCTTCAGAAAAGTGTCTACCGAAGATAAAGAGACGTGGAAGAAGTGCTTGGTCATAAGCATGTTGATGGATAACTCTTTCATGATAAAACCCACAAGAGTTATTTTCCCCATGACACTTCGATTGGGTCCTACGCAAACATCATTTGACATTTAATTCAAATATCTGCCATCACGCTTCCTCCCATTAGATATTTTAATCCACATAGTCAAAATCTGTCATGGTTCAATCCCAATTACCTTTGTGCTTATCATCGTACCTCGAGTAATGACATTGAACATTGTAAGGCCTTCGGGAAATCATCCATAAATTCATTGAGACAAACGATTTACTCATTCAGGGGAAAATTATTTTCCATCTACATCTAATCCAATTCATATTCCATCCATCGGGTTTACCACGATTCCTCCATCCACACCAGCCCTTAACATCTCTCCTGCACATGACATTCCTCGTATGGAAGGTCCTTCATTATTCATCAACATTGTTTATCTTTCCAATCACCCTTGTGGTCTTCGACCATTTATCCCATCCAAATCCAAAACAATCTCATATAAAATCTTTCGACATGCATTAAATCATCCACATATAATTCATTGGGGGAGAAGCCTTCCCTTGTTAAGGGGGGGACCATTCCATCTTCTCCAAGATCCACCTTTGTGGCCATGATTGTGCCTCTTTTTGGGGGCACCATCTTCATCAAAGTCCACCTTTGTGGCCATGATTATGCCTATTTTCTGGGGGCACCATCTTCATCAAATTCCACCTTTGTGGCCATGCTCGTGCCTCCTTTGAAGCACCATGAGTTCATGATTTCATCTCCACATATATGGTTTTATCTTGTTACTAGATAATGTAGACATCATATATGAGTAAGTGAGTTGAAAAAAAGAATATTCACAAGATATGTACCAAATGATGATAACTAGAAAACAAGATAACCGTCATACTTACGATACCTACACAAGATGAGTAAAGTAGAAAAAGAATGACCAGATCTTGGTTCTGGTCCCACCGGGCGTGCCAGATATGTTGGATAGGAAACCTTGTTCTCATGCAGGTGAATGCACCGATACTAAAATCCACCAACAACCTCAAAATATGAAGGGCTTAAGGAGCCTAGGATGTGGAAGTAGATCTACAGGCGCCAAGAAGATAGATGTGCTAACGTCTACAAAACTAAAACAAATATTATTAGATAACAATATGCGGGGGTTTCTAGGACAATGCCAGTTAGGAGTTATAGGATAACCCATAAGAGTTATAACATCATGATAAAACCTATAAGAGTTATCTTCCCCATGACACTTCGATTGGGTCCTACACAAACATCCTTTGACATTTAGTTCAAATATCTACCATCACGCTTCCTCCCATGAAATATTTTAATCCTTATAGTCCAAAACCATCGTGGTTCAATCCCAATTACATTTGCACTTATCATCGTACCCCGGTCCATGACATTGAACATTGTAAGGCCTTTCAGACAATCATCCATAACCTTATTGAGAAAGATAATTTCCTCATTTCGGGGGAACATCCTTCTCCATCTACATCTAATCCAATTCGTATCCCATCCATTGGGTTTCCCATGATTCCTCCATCCATATCATCCCTTAAAATCTCTCTTACACATGACATTCCTCCTAAGAAATTTCCTTCATTTTTCATCAATAATGCTTATCTTGACAATCACACTTGTGGTCTTCAACCGTTTATCCCATCCAAATAAAAAAATCTCATCTAAACTCTTTCGACATCCATTAACTCATCCACATATAATTCATTGGGGGAGTAACCTTCCCTCTTCCTTGAGCATATCATCCTTATTAACTATCTAAATAACTCCTTTAACACTGCGAGACTTCACTCATTGACATTATTTTATTTACCTCATCCAAATCCATCCAATCTTGATTAATCCTAAGTCCACAGTTGTGGCCATGTTTGTCCTTCTGTTAAGGGACCATTCCATCTTATCCAATATCCACCTTTGTGGGCATGATTGTGCCTCTTTTTTGGGGCACCATCTTCATCAAATTCCACCTTTTTGGCCATACACTTGCCTCCTTTAAGGCATCAAATCACCATTTTTTAAAATCCAAAGTACACCTTTGTGGCCATGTTTGTCCTTCTATTGAGGGACCATGTTTCCATCTTTTTCATCAAATTCCACCTTTGTGGCCATGTTTTTGTCTCTTGAGGGCACCATCTTTTTCATCATAAGCTCACCCTTGTGGCCATATGCATCCCTTGTTGTGGGGCACCATATTTATTTCGCTTCCTTTTTTTTGAGATCTTGCACATGTTTTACCTTATCCAATTCCATCCAATCTATTCTCTCATCCTAATTCCACGGTCATGGCCATATTTTTGTCTCCCTTGAGGGACCATGTTTTTCACTTTAATTCCACCATTGTGGCCATATGTGCCCCTTCTTTTGGGGCACCATATTTATTTCTCTTTCTCATTTTACGTTATCCGATTTTATCCAATCTTCTCACCCTAAGTCCACCGTTGTGGCCATATGTGTCCCTTCCTTTGGGGTATCATGTTATTATCTCAAATTCCACCTTTGTGGCCATGCATGTTTCTCTGTTGGGAGGACCATTTATTTTCATTCATAAACCCACCTTTGTGGCCATTTATTCACCTCATTAGGGGGAACATATTTTATTCACTTTCTCAAGGATGGCGTATATTTTTTATCTTCACTTATCTATATCATAATATCCTATCATATTCTATCTTCCTCCCCTAAGAATTTATCCTATCTTTCGATCACACTCTAGTATGGGTCTGGAGTTTATCATGTGGTTTCCATTGCTGGTAAACCAAAGACTGAACCTCTTAATGCATTGCACTTACAGCCATTCTATTGTTAACATATATACCAATGAGCACTTAGTGATATCCTTAGATCATTTCTCCATCATGAACCTCTTCCATATATCATTGTCATAATATGGAACTATGTGGTCTTCCATCACTTCCTAGACATGACCTTAAGTATGGGCACCACAAATTTTTCCATAGCATTTTCCTTACAGATAGGTTCTCCTTTTTTGGTGAGAACTCCATGATCATTACACCCATCACCTTCTTATTTACCTACTGAAACCACACAATGGTCCATGGGTGTCACTTGTACGATCATCATCCCATCCTAAGTGGTATACCTATCTATACCTAGCTCTTCCATGTCAAATCTAAAATCAAACCAAAAAAAAAGAAAACAAAGTACAAATTATGGATGCTCCTATCTCATTCTATCTTATCCAAAAAAAAGATTGACTCTAAAAGGATTTCCCTCGAAGGAAAACTATCATGCATATCTTATCCTGCCATCTAAAATCAATAATAAAAAATCCCAAAGAAAAAATAAAAAGTAGACCATACCCTCGAAGGATGGCTACTCTATTATATCTTGGCAGTGAAGGCTTCCCACATTGATCAACCTTCTATATATCATAGAATTCTAAAAAATCTTCCCGCATCAATCAAATTTCTCATATACATTACATACTTCCCGCATTGATCAGTTTAAATCTTCCCCTTTCTCAGAGCTAGGGAATAGTTCTAGGAAAAACCATCTATGGGGATCCCTCTTCCCATGTACAAGTTACATATAGAATCCCCTTTGTCATGTCGACATTAGCATATTTCATCCATATTTCCCTCATGATCTTTTGGTATAACTAACTATCATTGGTTATGTGTTAACAACTATTATTGGCTCTAAGTGTAATGAATTGAATGCTACCCTTTCTTGTTTACCTCCGATATGGTTCGAAGCATGGTTTCCATGTATGCCCCTTGCTACAAATATGTATTTTTATCATTAAGGTCACCATTTATCAAAATCACATTCTTCCATTTCAAATCATGAATTCTATATCTATATGTTTACCTTTAAGGATAACATATCTGACCATAATCCATAATTCCATTAAATGTATATTAATTCTATCACACTTTTTGGTTTGAGAATTATCAACTTTTTCTGTTTCATTTTGCGAATCCTACTTGAGGATCCTTCTCAATGTGAGTTTTTTATGCTGCAGCTTCTAATCCCCCATCACGATCAACAATTTCTTTGATCCATTTCTCCTCGCTGCTAATTTCCACTCATCACCACTTATCCCCACATCATCCTTCTCACCTTTTTTTCCATTTTCACCACTCTGTGTATCTTCCTTTCATTTCCTCCCTAATTTCCCTTTTCAATCTTCCACTTTCCACTTAACAATCTTACTTAACCATCTATATAGTAAAGGAATCTTAGTTGAGTTATATCTTCTTCTTTAGATCCTCCCACTATAAAAAAATCCTCCACCACCTCTTCTCTCATCAGACAACAATCAACACCAAAAAAAAAAATTAGTTCTACCCCTTCTCCTCATTAATTATGCTTCATCACTCTCACCAGGTGGGCATCCCAATTAACGATTCCCCTTACACTCTCCACATAGACTGTATATATTCCCCAATACATTCATGTCACACTCCTTTGTTTCCTTGTTGTCACATTGTTATCATCTCCTTTCACCTCTTGGCCCATCTTGTCATACCCTCCTCCCATCAACTTTGTCAATTGCTTAGTTCTTCTCATCATTTTTCTTCTTCTTCGGCTTTACGATCCTACTTAACCATTCCCGTCGCATGAAAATCTTACTTAGGAGTCCCTCTTAAGATTGATTTGTCATCCGCCCTTCCCCCATCTCATCATATTTCCCTCTTCTTGTTTCTCCATCCTCTTGTCATATTCATCTACTCCAACCAACCATTCCACCCCTGTACCCAATACATTCCTCCCTTTCACCTTCTATATCATCACTTCCAGTTTGGCAATCTTACTTAACCACTCTTGCAGCATGCCAATCTTACTTAAGAGTCCCTCTTAAGGATGACTTGCACTACCCCATCACTCCACATCCTCACCATGAAAATTTTCTCGTCATCCCCCATCATCACATCCTCTCACCTCCTCTTTGATTCTCCTAAATACCACCTCCTGTTTTCCCACTTTTCATCTCCATCATCCCTCACTTGGAAATCTTACTTAATCACTTTCTACCATTTCTTTTCATGTCTTTATTCTTCATCTTGACCTTGTTGATCCTCACCCATTACATCTTATTTTCACCTTCGTCTTCACACAAATCATTATCTCTCATTTATTTACTCTTTCTACTCCATCTTCTAGAGTTATCCCACATATCTACCCCCATGACTACCTGTCATTGTTGTTGGTATTTCCCTAGAATTGTTTCATCATCATATTTTGTTTTTGCAATAATTATTATCGATGGACTTCTCCTAAAAATCACTCATCCCCATTCTACATGGACTTGTTCCCTCGCTTTGAACTTCTCCATTTTTTCTTCCTCCCTTCCTTCCCCTATGTACACCAATCATTTTTGGTGGACTTCTCCTAACATACCTTCACTGACATTACCTCTTCTATTCTTCCCTCTCTTTTTCATCACCACCTCTCCATCTTTCATTCTTCCTTGCCAATTTCTTTATTGCCTTCATCATACATCCTTTTCCTATTGTCTTGTAATCCTTATATCCTCATCTCATACATCTCTGAATCTCTTTCAATTCATGTCATTCCTCCCCTCTAGCTTCTCTATGAGTTGTTGATACTGCTCATTCTTCACTAAATATATATGTTTTTATTTTCCTTCCTTTTGCATAATTTTCTTTGTTGTCCTTGCCTCCTTTATGCTCCTCATCTTATTTCACTTCCTCAGTATCATCTTCTTCTCATTTTTACTTTGTGTTTCCTTCTTACTTCCCCAGTGATAGCCTGGATCCTCAATGTTGTCCCATATTTTTTATCATCCCATCATCTACATGCATTTCTATGTGGTGTGTTTCATATTCTTCACCTTGGTTTTCCTCACGATAACCTCGGCCATTCAATCTTCTCTTCTTTATCATCTCTTTAAGTTTCCATCATTTATCTCCATTCATTTACTTGACCCGTCTTCACTCCCTTCATTTTTAATATCTCTCTCCCTTTTCTATAATTTTACCCTTTACTATGTCATTTTCGTGTCTTCTCCTTGTTTGTGCTTCATAATTTCCTTCTTCCCCTATCATCCCTCTCTCTTATTCCATATCCTTGTCTCCTTCACCTTCAACCTTTCTTTCTCTTCTCATAATCAACTACTACTCCTTTCCATTCCCTTTTATCTTTCTCATTATGTCCTTGAATACATCTCTCACACCTAACATTCATGGTCAATTCTGATGTTTCTTTGTTTATGTACCAATGCCAATCCATTTCATTACCCCTCATTCTCATCCTTCTCTCTGCAACATTAATCTCTCCTCATTTTGAGAGCTCAGTTACCTCTTGTATCCTTGTCATCCATCTCACAGGGGCATCATCATATCAATTTCTAAGAATTTCCACTCACGATATTTTCATCTTCGAGGATACCATGACGACCATCACCTATCACCCTTTCCCTTGCAAGTTCCTGCTCTAATTTTTGCTTGGAAAATATTGATCATAATATTTCCCCCATTTCCATGACTCACGGTTTTTTATAATTTCTTTTCAACATAACATATTCTTTGGAAAATCTATCTTCGCAAAACTATTAACCCCCTCACCTTGGGCATATTATCTCACCATTCATATTCCAAATCACACTTCTATCCAATCTACACTTCATGTCCTCCTTTGTGCCCATACATGTTCCCCCTTTGGGGCATTTTATTTACACATCCATCTTCCACTTTTTCATTTTTGTTCCTTATGTTAGGGCATCATTATTTTTGTCCTCATCTCTTTTACGGGTGCATGATTTTTCACTCGATTCCTCACATACGAATGATTTCACATACCTTTCACATTAGTTATCCATACTTTGATGTTTTCCTATGACGCATTGGTCATCTCGGTCTGCATCCATACTGCAGCGGTCTTCACCCACTCACTGGTCTGTAGAACGTTGTCGATCGTCTCCATTGAGACTGCAATTATCCTCTACCAATGTGATATTGGAGCCACCGTAATATTTTTTATTGTTATTGTGATCCTTTTTTCCTAGGGCATATTTCCTTGGTTATGTGTCTCATCCATATTTTCATCACCCACCCGATTTTTACCATCTATCTCTTTTAAACTCATGATTTACTTCCTTTCTATTGTCAATTCTAGGTTTGAGGGGGAGCACTCGATCAACCATCTCTTGATAAATTTTATCTCACGGATTTCCCAATGTAAACCACTCATAAAAATGGGAAAATGTAGACACTAGATATGTACTATTATCATCCCCTAATCCTCTAGGAATCATTAGGAAGGACTTAACTAAATGTGAAAGGTATGTAAAATTCTTTGTATACAAGGAATCGAGTGAGAACTCTTGCATCCGTAAAAGGTACGAGGATGAACATAATGATGCCTCAGCACAGGGCATGAAAATGAAAAATTTGAAGGTGGATGTGTAAATAAAATTCCCTAAAGGGGGAAGATGTATGGGCACAAAGGTGGACATGAAGTGTAGATTAGAGAGAAGTGTCAGTTTTAATATGCATGGTAAGATAATATGACCCAAGTGAGGGTGTTAATAGTTGTGAATATAGATTTCCTAATGAAGATGTTATCTTGACAAGAAAATATGAGAAGAATAAAGTATAACAAACTTTGATTCATGGTAATGGCAGAAAGATTACGATAGAAGTTTTCCAAGCAAAAAGTAGAGTAGGTACATGCGAGGGAAAAGGATAGGTGATGGTTGTCATGGTATCCTCGAAGAAAAAAATACCATGGGAAGAAATTCTTAGAAATGGATATGATGATTCCCATGCAAGAGGGCTGACGAGGATAGAAGAGGCGTCAGAGCTTGCGAAAAGAGGAGAGGTCAATGTTGTAGAGAGGAGGATGAGAATGGGGTGTGATGAAATGGATCGATGGTGGTGCATAAATGGAGAAACATTGGAATCAACCGTGAATGCTAGGTATGAGGATTTGTTGAAGGACGTATCAAGAAAGAGAAAAGTGAATGGAAAGGAGTAGTGTTGGATTACGAGAAAATAAAGAAATGCCAAAGGTGAAGGAGACAAGGATATGGAATAAGAGAGAGGGATAATAGGGGAAGAAGGAAATGATAAAGGACAAAAAAGGAGAAGACAAGAAAATGACAAAGAAGAGGGTGAAATTATGGAAACTGAGAGAGATATTCAAAATGAAAGAGGTGATAGAGAGGAGAATATTGAAGGGTCTGGGTTACTGTGAGGAAAACCAAGGTAAATAATTTAGAACAGACCGCATGGAAATTCATGTGGATGGTGGGATGATAAGAAAGATGGGACAACGCTGAAGAGTCAGGTTATTAATGGGGAAGTAAGAAGGAAGCGCGAGGGAAAAATGAGAAGAAGATGATACTGAGGAAGTGAAATAAGACGAGGAGCATAAAGGAGGAGAGGACAACAGAGAAAATGATGCAGAAGGAAGTAAACCTAGAATGGAGATATTTAGTGAAGAGTGAGCAGCAACAGGAACGTAAAGAAAATCTAGAGGGGAGGAATGACACAGATTAGAAAAGATGCAGAGATGCGTGAGATGAGGATAAGTTGATGATGATAAAATAGATAAAGGATGCATGATGAAGACAAGAAATAAATTGGTAAGGAAGAGTGGAAGATGGAGAGGTGGTGAAGAAAAAGAGAGGGAATAATAGAAGAGGCCATGTTAGCGAAGGGATGTTAAGAGAAGTCCACTGATAATGATCAGTAGTGAAGGATGGGAGGAAAAGTGAAAAGAGGGAAAAAGTAAATGAGGAATGGAAGAGGAAATTCCAATGAAGGGATTTTAGGAGAAGTCCACTGACAATGATCGGTGTACTCATGGGAAGGAAGGAAGGAAGAGAAAATGGAAGAAGTCAAAAGGACTGAATAGGGACGTGTAGAATGGGGAGGAGTGAATTTTAGGAGAAGTACACTAATAATTATTAGCACGAAAATGGAATATGATGATGAAAGAATGTTAGGAAAATACCAACAACAATGGCAGGTAAGCATAGGGTAGATATGTAGGAGAATTCAAGAAGATGGAGTGGACAGAGTAAAGGAAGGAGGGATAACGATTTGTGTGAAGACAAAGGCGAGGAGAGGATGTAGTGGATGAGAATTAATATAGGAAATATGAAGAAACAAGACATGAAAACAATGGGAAGAAATGGTATTAAGGATGATGGATGAAGAAAGAGAAAATGGGGGAAAGGAACGTGGTGATAAGCGGAAGATAGAAGATGCATTCCGTAAGAGGATAGGTTTAGAAAGGAGAATGGTAGGAGGAAAATATAGTTGGTAAGGAATGTTAGGAAATCTATTTTAGTGAGGACATGTGATGAGTAAATAATAATTACGTGAGTAATTATTATCTTGTAAATGGTTAGTAGTTAATAATATTATTGTTATATTAAAAATAATATATATTAGTTTGGAGTTATTTTAACAAATTATGTAATTTGTGTTGTGCATTGTTACATGAGTAACAATCACATCTAAATAGATATTTGGGGGGTTAGTAGGTTGAAAAAACTCCTCATTTGTAGGAGTGATATTTCATATATATATATTTTTATGTCCCATATGAATGAGATCAGAGAAATAATAGAGAATATATTATATGATTTTGTTTATTATTATTGTTATCTCTGTGAAGATCTGAGAATATTATCTGCGTAAAACTGTTGCTGGTATGTCAAGGAAGACCATGAGGAATAAACAATAAATAGAGGGAATGAAGGATGAGGTGAGGGAGAAGTCCAGAATGATGAGTTCAAATTAAGGAGAACCCTTAAGTAAGACTTTCATGAGATGGAAGTGGTTAATTAATATTACCAAATGAGGGATGATGGAGATGAAATTTAGGGAAGTTAGATACGGTATATGCGAGAATGGAAGAGGAGGTGAGAGGATGTGATGGCGGGGGGTGACAAGAAAATTTATATGGTGGGAATGTGGAGTGATGGGGAAAGGTAAGATGATGGATCATCCTTAAGAGGGACTCTTAAGTAAGATCACCATGCCGTAAGAGTGGTTAAGTAAGATCGTTAAACCGGCAGTGACGATATAGAAGGTGAAAGGTAGAAATGTATTGGCTACAAGGGTGGAATGGTTGGTTGGAGAATATGAATATGACGAGAGGCTGGAGAAATAAGATGAGGGAAATATGATGATATGGGGGAAGGGTGGATGAAAAATCCACCTTAAGAGGAATTCTTAGGTAAGATTGTCATGTGATGGGGATGGTTAAGTAGGATCGCCAAGCTGAAGAAGAAGAAGAATGATGAGAAGAAGTAATTTATTGGTAGAGTTGATGGGGAGAGGGTATGACAATATGGACTGAAGGGGAACCCTTAAGTACATTTTCCATATTGCAAAAGTGTGTAAGTAAGATGACCAAGTAGGAGATGGATACTAGGAAGGATGACAAAAGAGTGAGTGGTGTATGCCAAAATGGAACAAGAGATGAAAAGAGGTGATAACACGGAAATAAAGGAACATGACAAGAATGGATCAAGGAATATATGCAGTGTAGATGGAGAGTGTAAGGGAAATCCGTAATTGGGATGCCCATGTGGTGGGAATGATGATGCAACAATGATAAGTGGAAGAGGTAAAGTTGCAGAAAGATTTTTGTGGTGGTGATTATCATTTGATGAGAGAAGAGACAGAAAAGGAGTTTCTACAACCGGGAGGATCTAAGGAAGAAGATATACCTCAACTAAGATTCCCTGACTGTATAGATGGTTAAGTAAGATTTTCAAGCTGAAAATAGAAGAGTGAAAAGGGAAAGTCAGGAGGAAGGGAAAGGAAGATACACAAAGTGGTGAAAGGGGACAGAAAGGTGAGAAGGGTGATGTGGGGATAAGTGGTGATGAGTGGAAATGAGGAGTGAGGAGCAATGGATCAAAGACATTGTTGATCATGATGGGGAATAAGAAGTTGCAGGATAACGAGCTCACCTTGAGAAGGATCCTTAAGTAGGATTCACAAACTGCAACGGATATCAAGTAGAATTCCCAAACTGCAAAGTGAGTATTCTTAGATATTAACAGAATTCACAGAATTATGCATGATCATCCCTAAAGATAAACATATGGATATAGATTTCATGGTTTGAAATTTGATATGAAAGAATGTGATCTTGATAAATGGTGATCTTAATGAGAAAAATACACATAATCATATTAAGGAGGATAAGGGGAAACCATGCCTTGAACCGGATTAGTGGTAAACAAGATAGGGGACCACTCAAGGCATTGCACTTGCTACCAATAGCAAGTGCTTAACACATAGCAAACGATAGTTAGTTATACTAAAAATACCATGAGGTAAATATGGATGAAATATGATAATGTCGACATGACAAAGGGGATTCTAGATGTAAATTGTACACGGGAAGAGGGATCTCCATAGCGAGGTTGTTCCTAGAACTATTCCCGTTAGCTCTAGGAAGGGGGAAGATGCAAACTGATCAATGTGGGAAGTCTACAATATGAGAAAGCTGATCAATGCAGGGATAGCTTTCTTAGGATGTTATGATATATGTAAGGCTAATCAATGCAGGAATCCTACGCTGCCATGATAAGAGAGTAAGCCATCCTTCCAGTGTATGGTCTACTTTTTTATTTTACTTTGGGATTTTTGAATTTTTTTTACTTTAGATGGAAGGATAAGATATGCATGATAGTTGTCCTTCGAGAGATCAGTCTATTTTTATTATATGTTTTTAATGAACAACTTTATTTCGAGGGATCAATATGTTTTTTATTAAGATAGCATGAGACAGGAGCATCAATAATTTTTACTTTCTTTTTGTTTTATTTGATGGGGAAGAGCTAGGTATAGCTAGGTAGACCACTTAGGAGGGGACAATGATCATACAAGTGACACCCTTAGACCCTTTATGTTGTTTCAAAACATATATAGGAGGATGATGGATGTAATGATCATGGAGCTCTCATCAAAAAGGGAGAACCTATCCTTAAGGAAAATGCTATGGACAAAGTCGTGGTGCCCATATTTAAGGTCATGTCTAGGAAGTGACAGTAGACCACATAGTTCTAAATCATTACAGTGATAGATGGAAGAGGTTCATGATGGAGGAATGGTCTAAGGGTATAAATAAGTGCTCATTGGTAGATATGTTAATATTAGAATGGACATAAGTGCAATGCATTAAGAAGTTCAGTCTCTAGTTTACCAACAAGGGAAGCCAAATGATAGGACCTAGACTTATACGAGAGTGTGATTGAAAGATAAGATAAATTTTTAGGGGAGGAAGATAGGATATGATATTATATGATGATTAAAATTATGTGCTATCCTTGAGAAAGTAAAGAAAAATATGTTCCCCCTAATGAGGTGAATAAATGGCCACAAAGGTGGGCTTAGGATGAAAATAAATGGTCCCCTGATTAATGGAGAACTATGGCAACGATAGTGGACTTAGAATGAGAGGATATATTAGATTAAATTAGATGAGGTAAAATATGTGCAAGACCTCAAAAATGAGGAAGTGAAATAAATATGGCATCTCACACAGAAGGGACACATATGACCACAACGATTGGACTTAAAATGAAAAACATGATACCTCAAGGGAGAGATAGATAAGGCTACAAAAATGGGCTTATGATAAAAAATATGGTGCCCCCAAGAGACAAAAACATGGCCACAAAGGTGGACTTTGATGAAAAATATGGAAATATGGTCCCTCAAGGGAAGGACAAACATGGCCAAATAGGTTAACTTTGGATTAAAAAAGATGGTGATTTTGTGCCTCAAAGGAGGCATGTGCTACGCCCTTAACCTATTGCTTGTATTAGGATATGAGTAGCCGACTTGTGGCTTACCATATCATTTTATTATATCATTTATACTTTTTCATGCTTAATAGGTCGGCCTTGGTGATGGCCATAGCATATGACTAGTATATATAGGGGATTATAGGTAGTATTTCATTATCATTGGAGCATTTGAGTCTTGTTATATGGTTTGGAGGTTGCCCCCTCGAAGTGGCGAAGATATTATAATGAGAATATTGTCATAATTATATATGATAATATTGGTGTTATATCATGGTTCTCTCCTATTGCTATATGTTCTGATTTATACAAGTAATATAATTACAAATGGTATCAGAGCTGCGATCTGAGCTGAATTTAGGGTAGAAACCCTAATTTTTTGTTTCCAACAAATATTGCGAACCAAAGTGAATTGGTGGGAGATATTTTTATTAGAGTTGTGAAACATATTAAGTAATATTCCCTGAAAATTTCATACTTTTTTGATTTATTTTACAAAATTTATTACAACTTTAGGGTTTTTCATAAAATTACTTCTTAGGGTGCAAATTGTGGAAAAATTTTAAGTTCTTTACATTTTCAGAAATTTCTAAAAAAAATAGTATTAGTATCTTCTCTGTGTTTTTTCCTGTTCGGCAGAAATTATATCGAACCCCTAAACCCTAAGATTTGACATCATGGCGGGGCCTTCCACAAGAGCAAAAAAGAATTCGGTAACTCTGGGTAAAACACTATATAAGGAGGGGGTAGTGATTGAAGAGATGGAGTCATAAGGGGTAACTACAGATTCCTCAACACTAGGGTTTACCTCAATTGATCATAAGGTTTGCTAACTTGAGTATGAGTTACGAATTGTATAATCTGAGATGGCCTCTAAAGGAGACATAGCCCAAATCAATCATCGGTTGGATGATATCATGCAACATGTAAAGGGTAACCAGTATGGCCCAAATATAGCCCATATCAACCAAGGAGGACCTTCAGTTCAAAATCATGGACAAACTAACCATATGGGATCACTTTTCCAGTCCCAACAGAATCAAACTCATCCGTAACCATGGAACATGATGTTGAAAGTGGATATGCGCAAATTTGATGGTAAGGATCCCCTAAATTGGATAAATAAAATGGAGAAATTCTTTGAGTTACATCAAACACCATCAAGACAAAAGGTGACATTAGCATCCCTATATCTTGAACCCGACCAATTTGTTTGGTATCATTGGTTATGTTCTCAGAGGCAAAAGAATGGTCTAGGTGTCACTTGGATAGTTTTTACAGAGGAGTTGCAATTGCACTATAGTTCTAGTGTTTCAGATAACTACTTTAGTCAATTAGCAAAGTTACAGAAAATAGGATCAGTCAAAGATTATGTGCATCAATTCCAGAACATATCCTTAAGGGTGGAGAATATTCCAAAAGAGAATCTAAATGACTTGTTTATTGGGGGTCTTGAGGACCACATCGAGCATGAGGTACGAATGTTTAATCCAATCAAGTTATCTGATTCTATTATCATGGCACGTTTTGTAGAGGAAAAAATTCTTTGTAGTAGGAGGCCACCTTTCATTAACACCAAAGATCGTAGTATCTCTTCCCCTTCATTTGCTAGGCCAATTAGACTGACTCCTCAAAAAATGGAAGAAAAGAGAGCAAAAGGATTATGTTTTAACTGTGATAACAAATATGTACCGATACATAAATGTGCTGAGAATAAGTTGTTCTATATTGACGGAGGTAATGGGGATGATGAGGAAGCTGAAATTCTAGGAGAGGCTGAGTAACCAGTAGAAGATGAAGTAGAGGATCTCCAACCTACAATTTCTTACCATGCATTGTCAGGTATTAGTACTCCTCAAACAATCAAGGTTATTAGCTATCTCAAAAAATAGAAGGCGATGGTGTTGATTGACTCAGGGAGTACTCATAACTTCATAAATAGTAAGTTAGCTGCCTGCCTTAACTATTTTATTTACCCAGCTCCAGAAATGCAAGTTATGATTGCGGATGGGGGGATAGTCAAGTGCATAGGAAAGTGCCATAGTAACAAGATTTCCATGGGAGACTACATGTTAGACTCACCTATGTTTGTTATTTCTATGGGAGGGGTAGATATTGTTTTGGGGGTCCAATGGCTCAAAACCTTAGGTACTATTGAGATGAATTTCCAAGAATTGTTCATGTGATTTCATTCAGATGGAAGGAAAATACAATTGAATGGGATGGTAGCTAAGTCTCCACAGATTATTAGATCTCATCAGATGCAAAAGGTTCTTAGAAAAGGAGTGGATGGCTTTATAGCAAAGCTATTTTCCATAGAAGTAAAAAATATAGAGTCTTTAATGCCACCCAATCTTCAAAAGATTGTGGATGCTCACTCATCTATTTTTCATGCAATTCCAAATGGACTACACTAGTTAGGGATCATGATCATGTCATTTAGTTGATTCTAGGGATCCAAACACCTAACATCAGACCATACAGATACCCATATTCTCGGAAAAGTGAGATCAAAAAAATGGTGGAGAAAATGTTGAAGGAAGGTATCATCATGCATAGCCAAAGTGCATATTCTTCACCAGTGGTAATGGTACGTAAAAAGGATGAAACATGGAGGATGTGTCTAGATTACCAAGAACTCAACAAGTACACCATCAAAGATAAGTTTCCTATTCCAGTAATTGATGATTTACTTGATGAATTGCATGGTGCTGTTTATTTCACGAAATTAGATCTTCGTTCAGGGTACCATCAAATTAGGATAAAAGAGGAAGATGTTCATAAAATGGCTTTTAGGACTCATGAGGGTCATTATGAGTTTTTGGTAATGCCTTTTGGTCTTACAAATGTGCCCTCAACCTTTTAAAGTTTGATGAACACTATTTTTAGGCCTTTTTTAAGTAAATTTTTATTAGTTTTCTTTGATAACATATTGATTTACAGCAAGACATGGGAAGAACACTTACAACATGTAAATAATGTGTTGGAAGTTTTGGAGAAACATACTCTATGTATGCAAAGCCATCCAAATTTTCTTTTGGTGTACAAGAGGTAGAGTATTTGCGTCATATTGTATCCTATGAAGGCATCAAAGTTGATCCTCAGAAGATCAAAGCTATGGTGGAATAGCCAAGGCCCAAAAATCTCAAAAATCTACATGGGTTCATAGGACTAATAGGGTACTACAGAAGATTTGTGCGGGGATATGGTAGAATAGAAACCCCAGTCATTACATTGCTAAAGAAGGATGCCTTCCATTGGACAGACATAGCCACTAAATCCTTTGAGTAGCTAAAGGAATCCATGTGCAGCACCCCAGTTTTGGATACTCCCAACTTCTCAAAAACCTTCATTATTGAATGTGCCGCTTCAGGATCAAGATTGGGAAGCATTTCTAATGCAGGAAGGAAGACCAATTGCATTTGAGATTCATCAATTCAAAGTAAAAGATCTGCTCAAACCTATCTATGAGAAATAAATGATGGCTATTCTTCATGCAGTCAAGCAATGGAGGCCATATCTCAGGGGTAGACACTTCAAGGTAAAAACTGATCACGATAGTCTCAAATACTTTTTGGAGGAAAGGTTATCATCTGAGGAACAACAAAAGTGGGTAACAAAAATTTTGGGTTATGATTTTTAAATCATATACAAAAAGGGTAAAGAAAATGTAGTAGCTGATGTGTTGTCTAGAAGGGATACATCCGCAGATGCCTTACTATGTGGAATGTCCATGTTAACGGCTGATTGGGTGGAGGAAGCAAGATTGGAATGGAATCAAGATAAGGATACATAATCTCTAATATAGAATATCAAGCAAGGATCTATGAAATCTAGAAAATTTGAGTGGAAAGGTAATGCCCTATGGTATAAGGATAGGTTATACTTGAGTAAAGATTCTAAGTTGAAGCATAAGATTCTTGCAGAGCTACATGCCTCACCTGTTGGAGGACACTCTGGGTTTTTGAAGACATATCATATAATAAAAAGAGAATTCTTTTGGGAAGGACTCAAGGGGGATATACAAAATTTTGTATCAGAGTGTTTAGTGTGCCAACAAAACAAAGGGGAGACAATTTAGACACCAGGTCTGTTGCAACCCTTACCAATTCCTAGCTAGAGATGGGAGGAGGTCTCCATGGATTTCATCACCGGATTGCCTTGTTCAGAGGGTAAGAATGTTATTTTCGTGATTGTGGATAGGCTCACAAAATATGCCCATTTTTGTGCCCTATCACATCCATTTGTAGCCAGTACAGTCACAGCTATTTTTTTGGAGACAGTTCAAAGGCTACATGGAACCCCAAAGATAATTGTGAGTGATCGGGATCCTATTTCACAAGTAATTTTTGGACGGAATTATTTTCATGTTTGGGTACTTAGCTAGCTCACAGTTCATCTTATCATCCTCAAACTGATGGGCAAACAGAAGTGGTCAACAAATGCTTAGAGGGGTATTTACATTGTTTTGTATCAGATAAGAAAGAAAGGTGGATTAAATGGCTACCACTGGCAGAATGGTGGTATAACACATCTTTTCATACCTCTTCTCAAATGACCCCATTTTTAGCATTATATGGTTACCATCCACCTTATATCACTTCCTCCTTGAGGGTGCAAACTAAGGTCAGAGATGTTGAGGAACACATTCAACATCAACAACAGGTTTTGGCTAGTTTGAAGGAGAATTTAGCATTAGCACAAAATAGGATGAAACAACAAGCAGATCAACACCGTAGTGAAAGACATTTTAAAATTGGTGACTTAGTTTTTGTACGTCTCCAGCCTTACAAACAGATGTCCCTAAAGCAATAGAAAAAGGAAAACAAACTTGCTCCTAAATATTATGGCCCTTATCAGGTTCTATAGAAAATTGGTAGTGTTGCTTATAAACTAGAGTTGCCTCCATCTTCACACATACACCCAGTATTCCATGTTTCATGCCTGAAGAAGGTTATTGGACAGAAATTTGAAGCCCAGACAGAGTTACCAGAGCTTGATGAGGAAGGAAGAATCATTTTGGAGCCAGAGAAGATTCTGCAAACACGTACTAAGAGGCTGAGAACTAGAGACATTAAGGAAAATCTGATCAAGTGGAAGAATCTGAGCATAGAAGACGCCACCTGGGAGGATGAAGGTTTTTTGCAGCAACATCCAGGATTATTCAACGTTGAGGACAACATTGGTTTGAAGGGGAAGGGCATGCTACACCCTTAACCTATTGCTTGTATTAGGATATGAGTAGCTGACTTGTGGCTTACCATATCATTTTATTATATCATTTATACTTTCTCATGCTTAATAGGTCAGCCTTGGTGATGGCCATAACATATGAATAGTATATATAGGGGATTATAGGTAGTATTTCATTATCATTTGAGCATTTGAGTCTTGTTATATGGTTTGGAGGTTGCCCCCTCGAAGTGGCGAAGCTATTCTAATTGCATATTGAGATCATTATTCTGAAGTATTGTGTTATTTGGTGCTCTACTGTTGCTCTTAATCTGAATTATACAAGTAATTTCATTACAACATGAGTATGGCCAAAAAGGTGGAATTTGATGAAGATGGTACTCCCAAAAAGAGGCACAATCATGGCAAAAAATGTGGATCTTGGATAAGATGGAATGGTCCCTTAACGGAAGGAAAAACATGGCCATAACAGTGGACTTAAGATAAGATGAAGATTTGGACAAGATTAATTTATATTAGATGGATTTGGATGAGGTAAATAAAACAATGTCAAGGAGTGAAGTCCCCCAACATCAATGGAGTTGTTTAGATAGTTGATACATATGATATGCTCAAGAAAGAGGGAAGGTTGCCCCCCAAATGAATTAGATGTGGATGAGTTAATGGATTTCAAAGGAGTTTAGATGAGATTGTTTTGGATTTGAATGGGATAAATGGTCAGAGACCCCAAGGGTGATCGGAAATATAAACAATATCGATGAATAATGAAGGACCTTCCATAGGAGGAATGTCATCTGTAGGAGAGATGTTAAGGGATGGTGTGGATGGAGGAATTGTGTGAAGCCCGATGGATGGAATATGAATTGGATTACATGTAGATGGAGAAGGATGTTTCCCATGAATGAGGAAAACATCTTTCTCAATGAATTTATGGATTATTTTACGAAATGCCTTACAATTTTCAATGTTATGGCCCAGGGAACAATGATAAGTGCAAATGCAATTGGGATTGAACCACGATGGATTTGGAATATATGGATTAAAAGCTCTAATAGGAGGAAGTGTGATGGAAAATATTTGAATGAAATGTCGAAGGATGTTTGTGTAGGACCCAATTGAAGTGTCTGGGAAGATTTTAAAAACCCTTTTCCCCCCCCCCCTTGTGGTTTTTATCATAGTTTTGACTTGG
>CM034155.1:466920952-466934567 GCA_019776745.2 Taxus chinensis | reverse complement strand
ATGAATATATATGTAATATGGAAAGATGTAGGAGATTGAGAATATTAAAGAAGTTAAATAAGATGGGGATGAGGTAGAATTGAAAAGAGAAGAACGGCACCTATTGGAGCTAAGAAATCGGGGGTGCTAGAGTAACTAAGCTCAGTAACGGGGAAATGAAATAAGAGGGAAAGAAGGGATGATAGAGACCAAACGGAAGAAATTGAAATATGACACCGACATAATTGAATGCATGTGGATGTTGAGATGGTTAAGAAGAGTATAACACTAGTGCTTCAGTTTAGTCAATGAGCAGTAGACAACAGTGTGAGGAGAAGAGGAGATGTGACGATGATACAATGATATTAAAATAAAACCAGAGTAGAATGAGGAGGGACACAAAGAAATGATTCAAATAGTATTGATGATATAGTAGACTATTGAAAAAGTGAAAGAATATGAAACGGTATACCATTGGAGGTAAGGATGTATAAGTAGAGATCCCGCGAAATGATTAAGGGCACCAAAAGAAAAGGGGGTAAGAGAAATGGAGGAGGTAAAAAGAGTGATTTGGTATTAGTATATGGGGAATAAAACCAGTTTTTAGTGTAGAAGTCCACCGATAATTCTTAGCTTGAGAATGGAAGATGACCTACTGTTAGAGGACCCATGATAATGACGATCTGCATAGTAAGAGGGTATGAGTAGTCCGAATGGATTTTTAAAATGAGGATGATGGAGGATGACCTTTGAGGAAGTTTAGATATTTTGTGGAACAGAGAACGCTTAGTAAGATTTTGCCATGCCTTAGAATGATTAAGTAGGATCACCAAGCTTGAGGAAGAAGAATGATGAAAATATTGAGCAATGTATTCAAAAAGGAGCCTGAAGTTTTAATGAGTAATAACAGGAAACAAAATATTGCTGAAGGGAGTGAATTGAGAAATAATCCGTGTAGGATAAAGAGTGTAAGGGAATTCTTATTAGGATGCCTATGTGTACATTTGGATGTTGTCAAATTTTTAAGCAGAATTGACGATAAATATCGTTGAAGGTAATGGAAAATAGAAGGATTTCTACAATGGCGGATCTTAAGAACAGAGATGCATGTTGATCAGAAACGCATGGAATGGATATTAAGTAGGATCATCAGCCAAAAGAGAATGAAAGTGAAAATATAACAATAAAACGATGGTAGAAAAGGATATTAAAGAAAAAGTAAAAGGAACATAACCAGACATGCCAACCAAGAACACAGTCTGTTAATCAAACATCACATCAAAAAGATGAAAACTTCGCTAAATAACTTACATAAACTTACCAAAAAACTTAGCAGCAATCTCAATATTATATGGAACTCAATGAATACAAAGAATGGGCCTTGCTTATATATGCAGGATAAACAATCTAAGAAACAGTCAAGGTTCGTAGATCAAGCCATAATCATGAAAAGACTAGTCAGTCCATAAATTTATGAGAGCACTAGACGTCAGGTATCTAGTCCATACCATAGATCGAGGAAGACGAGTCAATAACATAGATCAAGGGAAGAACTATACCTAACACTATATATTATCTCCCTACTATTTAAATAATAAAAGAAAACCCCACACATAAAGTGATGAGATAATTATATAAAGTTAAATAATGTCTCTAGGTTAACTGAGCTAATGTAAATACTACTCTAACACCCCCCTTACAGTGAAGCTCGGGGCAAAATAGAAGTAGCATTCCACAGTATGAGTTTTTTTTTTCCCTCCCCCCCCCCCAGTCCCAGTCCCGGACATCTAGGCCTGATGAGGTACTCATGTACAATATATCCATGAAGAAATATCGAACCAAAAGAGGAAATAATCTTGCTATAAAAGAAGAGAAGAAGAAGCAGGAATGATGTCTCCAACGAACACCCCCCAAGAAAAATTTTGAACCCAAGCTTCCACACAAATCAAGCGTAGGCGAGGTGATGCAAAAGCCTTCGTAAGATGTTGCAACCTACTGCTCGATTCGAAGGTACTCCCAAGCACAGAACTCCATCCTGAATGTCCTGCCAAATGAAAGTGATGTGTTATTCTCGATATGCTTTGGTCTTGCTGAGGGCTTCAACTGGGTTGCGAGAAACCAGAAATGTGAATTACACACTGTGGTTGTCAACCCAAATACAGTCGGTGATGTGAATCCAGTGGGAAATCAAACTATGTCAATAACCTAACGAAGCAAAGAATCTGGCTGAGTCTCAATGTAACTGCTGCCTATACTCTGCCTCCTGAAGATGAAAGGGCAATAGGACTGTTGCTTTTTGCACGCCCAAGTAACTGGAGCGAGAACCAAGACAGAAAAGATAGCCAGAAGAGTTAGAACCACCTTTCATCAATAGAATCCTGCCTAATTGAATCTGTATACCAAACCGACTGAGGGTAGAACCCCTATGTAGTGTATGCCCAAGTGGGCAGTGCCCCTGGTAAATAGCAAAAAATGCCTTTTAGCAGCCTGCCAATGGACTACTGTTGAGGAGAGAGTGAAAAACCAAGATACATACAGCCCTACTGTAAAATGAAATATCAGGGTGAGTGTAGGGTGCAAGTACAATGAGACTCCCCAACAACTACCTATACAATGTAGGATACAAAGTGGGGTGGGGGCTGGTACATGTGGAAGGATGAAGAGTAACTCAAGACTGAAAAGGAGATGGATTGGCTTCCAATCAACCATATCAAAGCACCGAAGAAGAAGATTCATGGGTTGTAACTTTTGCGACTCAAATGAATCTCTGAATCTGTCTGAGAAATCTGCAAACAAGAAAAGAAAATAATGAAATTTAGCCCAAGATCTTTGTCTGTCATGTCGCAAATCATTTGGTATGCAGAGCCAGGTAGTTAAGGCACGCCACCCCCAGGAGGTAGTTTCTGGGGATGGGTGACCTCTCCGAAACAATTCCCGGTGTCACTTCCTTTAATATGCATTGGGCCTAATAGTGATACAGCTCCATCGTTGTGGGGAGGTGTTTTGGACCCCGTCCGCAGCTGATTAACACGGTGATATCCCTCTCCACCATAATTTCAAGCTTTTGGTGTGACAGCAAGTCATGCATATTTGATACAAGGTAGTTAAGTGCGTTGCCCCAGAGTAGTTCTGGGATGGGTGACCTCCCAGGAAAATTCCGAGGTGTCACTTCCTCTTAATGTTGTTGGGCTGATGGGGTATACACGACGCCTTCATGTGTTAGGAGGGTATTGCATCATAGCAACTGATTAACATGATGAGATCCTCTCCCACCATCAGTTTGAGCTTTTGGTGTTCGAGCGCTTTGTGACAAAAAATACGTTGTAGCTGTGTGATACCATAAAAGGAATGCAGGATAACCGTCCTGCCAAGCCAAGAACATAGTGTGCTAATCAAACATCATGATCATAAGATGAACGAAATTCGCTTTATAGAAAACTTACATAAAAACTTTGCAAAACAACTGAGCAGAAATCTTCATATATTTATTATTGGACTTAATGAAATTACAATGAAAATGGGCTTGCTTATATAGGCAAGGAATAACAATCGTAAGAACTAGTCAAGGGTCGTAGGATCAAGCACTAATCATGGAAGAACTATCATCAAACGAACTAGGGTCAAGTCCATAGATTATGAGAGAAGAGAGAATAGACATCAAGGATCTAGTCAATACCATTAGATCTAGGAAAGACACTAGTCAATACCATTAGATCAGGAAGAACTATACCTAACAAACTAGATAATTATCTCCTAATATCTAAATTCAATAAATAAAATATCCAACACATAAGTGGCGAGAGGATAAATACAATAAAGGTAAATAATGTACCTGGGTGAAAATAGCTAAGGTAATACCTACTCTAACAAAAAGCACAACAATAATGGCTCGGGTGGATGACGCGTGAAGTACAAAACAACAACGGAGAAGGAGAACGAAGTTGGTGAGAGGAGCAGAGGAGAAGAGAATGAGATGAGGTGAATTTTAGGATAAAATAAAATTGGGTTGATGATTTTAAGGGGAATAGGAGGAAGGAAATGGTCATAGACACAATCACGAATGAGACCTTGTCCTGAATGACAGGTTACTTCAAGGTAGGGTTCTATGCTGCGGGGGGGGAATTACGTAGTGTGCAAAGCTGGGGGTCGTTTTTTTGATGTTTTGAAAAGTCTGAGTGGTTAATAAAGAAGAGGATAAGGAACATGGTGAGGGATGAGAATCTCCAGATATGAAGGCTACATGAGAGTGATCCTCAAGTAGAATTCACAAAACTGCAATAGAGGCAAAGTAGAATTCCAAACAGAATAATGCATTTTGAAGATATAATTGATTTCATGGATTTATGGATGATTGTTGATAGGGGAAATTGGACAAATTTGTAAATGAGTAAACATATTGATATTAATTTGTATGACATTGAAATTTATTTCTAAGGAATACGTTCTGATAAAATATGACTTTGATGAACATGAATGTTCGCATTAATAGCAAGGAGTCAAGTAAAGAACGTGTAATGCTTTCAACTTGATTAAAAGCTAGTAAACAAGAATTATACTACTCAAAAGCATCACGCTGTATTACAACCGATTTAGTAGGTGTTAGACAATTAATGAGATTTGATATTCATAAGACCTAAGAGGAAGATATGGAGTGATGAATGTGAATGAAATATGACTCATAATCCTAATGTCAACATGATAAGGGATTCGAGATTTTGAACCTGTATGTGGGGAAGAAGGTGCTGCAAAGAAGATGGTTGTGTCCTTAAAGTCTAGGCCCAGCCTAGGGAAAAGGGAAGGAAGAATAGAAGAAAAGAAATTTGATGAATACGGGAGAGGTTCTAGGAATGTTGATTAAAAGGAAGGTTGATAATGCGGAAAGGGAAAGGAAGGGAAGGAAACCTTCTAAATGCCATAATAAAAGAGCAGGTCTCCTTCTTAGGGTTATGGTCTACTTATACACTAATATGGATGGCCAAGATAATATATATGCTAGCCTATCCTTCGAGGGATCGCGTCTATTTTTCTTGATTTTGATTTTATTTTGATTTGTATACTTTGTTTTTATGCTACAGCTGTCCTTCGAGGGATTAGTCTATTTTAATAACCTTGATCTTTCCTTTTACATACATGAATTTGAGCTTCACATAGGGAGAGCTGGGGATATCTAGGTAGACCACCTAGGATGGGAGAATGAATGTACAAGAGACACGCCTAGACCCTCTACATGAGTACAATAGGAAAAGGATATGGTGATGGATATTATGATCATGGGGTTCTCACCACATGAGAGAACTTATCCATAGTGAATATGCTACGAGTAGAGACGTGGTACTGATATTCAAGGTCATGGCTAGTAGTGACGGTAGACCACATGATTCAAAATCATTACGATGATAGATGAAAGGTGATACTGATGGAGAAACTGTCTAAAGATAAGACTATACTCATAAGTGTATGTACTAACAATAGAATGGAAGTAAGTGTAACATATTAATAGGTTCAATCTCTGGTTTACCATCAAGGGAGAGAATAAATTAAAGTTACAAAAATATGAGAGCTTGCAAAGGATTAGATGTGATAGACAAGCAAAAAATAAAACTATGTCCTTAAGGAAATAAAAATATGACCACAACGGTGGGTTTTGATGAAAATAAAAGGTGCTCCAAGAGAGACAAGAACATGGCCACAATGGTGGGCTTAAATGGAAATATGGTCCCTCAAAGGAAGGACAAAAATGGCCACAAAAGTGGACTTAATGAAACAGATGGTGCCCTAAAAGAGACACAAATATGACCACAATGGTGGAATTTAATGAAGATGGAAATATGGTCCCTCAAAGGAAGGACATACACAGCCACAACAGTGGGCTTAAGATAAAAATAAATGATATTCGAAGGGATAGATGCACATGGCCACAAAAGTGAGCTTAAACTGGGGTGGATATTTGGAGGGGGTTAGCTTAGATCAAATGGATTTGGATGAGGTAAATAAAACAATATCAAGGAGTAAATCCCCCTGACATCAAAGAGGAGTTGTTTAGATACCAAATGAGTTAATATGAATGATATGCTCAAGGATGAGGGGAAACTACTCCCTCACAAAAAATATTATATTACTGTCGTAAAATTAGATGTGGACAGGTGAAAGAGATTGGATGAAAATAACCTTAGATTTGGATCAGGTAGATGCATTGGGGATCATAGGAAAATAGTGTTGATGAATAAGGGAGGACCTTCTGTATGAGTAACATGCGAAGGAGAGATGTTAATGGAGGATGGAAGAGAAGAATTAGAGACTTCGATAGATGTGGAATTAGTTGTGGATAAAATAGTAGAGGGACAATTCTCAAAAATATTGTCTCTTTCAATGAGATCATGAATGACAGTCTGAAAGGCCTTACAACACTCAGTGTCATGACCCGGGGTACAATGGTAGGCACAACTGAGGTGGGGATCAAACCACGACAGCTTCATACTATTTGGATTAAATACCTTGACAGGTGGGAGCGTGATGCTGGATATTTGTAATAAGTATTGAAGGGTTTTGGTGTTAATATATGTATTTTCTTTGGACTTGGATTGGGATGTAAATGCTTGAGATGTGGTTATATGAGCTGTCTTATAGGATTGTGTCATGTCGTTCCATAATTTTGAGTCAAATATCAAGGGAATGCTAGATATTTTTTATTTTTGTTGGTAAAGTGATTTTGATGCCTTAGATGGAGATTGATATTGCCCCAAAATAAATGATGCATATTTGGCATTTGTATAAACACAGCATCAAATTTACACAGTAATATCACTCTCTGTATTATATTTTATGTCACAGTACAAGGGCTATTATATATCCAAAAGTATAGCCAAACCACCTCCTAATAAATCGGGAGGTGTTACAACAAATAACCTGAAATAATATTCACGGGTAAAACATACTCTATGAATAATATATTGTTGAAACAATATATTATAACAATATTCAAACTTAATATTTAATATACAAAAATATTAAATATTAACTAACAAACTACTTATTTACCTTTCAGTAAATACCAAAATATAATGTAAACATTAATATTTAATTTCCTAACATTCCCCCCCTTAATGTTTACATGGTAGCATTAGAACTTTCACACTTCCTTTGCACCCTGTCGCCTCTGCGCGCTCATGATCTTGGCACACACTCGAACTGAAGGTAGAAGAAGGAACACATCAACTTCTTATCGACCAAGCACTATCAGGAACACATCTGACTGACGAGGATGGGAACACGCTCAAGAATCATCTGCTTATCAACCAGTCACTCTAGGGAACACATCTGACCTAGCAGTGTGGGAACTCAAGCAGGAACACATCTGAATAACCTTCAATGGTTTTCAAGAGGCTAAACCACAAACCTAGGTACAAACAGGAACACATCTAACTGTTCTACCTCATTAAGCCTCATGATGCTGCATTTCACTGTGTTATTTGTTCTACACTATGTTTTTGCATTTGGGGAAATAGGAATAGCCACATACTCAACTGAAAAACTGAAAATGGAACATTGGATCATGTTGATCATGTTCCCTCCTCAATGTGAACATTTCACTTATTCAACACAAAACGGGAACTCTAAAAAAGAATCACACTAGACATCAAATAATGAAAGCACACTCACACCACAAAATGTGCCACCATAGCTTTGTGTGGCCCCGTCGTTGGTGACTAACGAGAGGTCATTGTCTGACCTCCAACCTCCAATGCCTCCATCCTCCAGTTGTAATTATCTAATAGAGAAAATCTTCATCACTTTGATTTTCTGTGTAAGCGGTATTTCCTTCCTCTTCATTTTCTCCTTCGTCGTCAGCAGCCATGGCATTATCTTGCAGTTTTCCATCAAGTAAGTCTTGTGCTCTTTTCTTGAAATTTGAGGACAAGTGGCTAGATTGTCTGCAGTAATAACAGGTGAGCCGCTTCTTTGAATCTTTAGAAGATGATCCAAGTTTGAAAGAATATTTAGATCTCATTTTATCTTGTTTCTTACCATACAAGGATTTTTCCTCTGGTTCCGCAAACATGATTCTCTTTTCTTCATCTAACAAAGAATAAATAAGTTCTTCTAAACTTGGATTTATTTTACTCAATGTAAAGACCATGTTAGAATAGCATGGAGGCATGCTATTAAGTAACACTGCTTTAGCGTCGTCATCAGGGACATCTACACTTATTCCTGCTAGTTGATTGCAAATAGAACGAAAATTACTAATATGTTCCACCATGTTATCACCTTATTCCATCTTCAGGCCGAACAATCTCTGCTTTAAAGATATTGTTGTGCTTCCAGCTTGTGATCCAAAAAAAAATTCAATGTCTCCCAAATTGTGTGAGAGGACTTTTTTAAGTCTATATGATGCAAATAGGAATTTGATAGACCCAATCCAATAATCATTGTAGCCTTTCGATCTTTGCTTTCCCATTTTGCTACTTCATCTGCATTTGTCAGTTTCTTCTCTTTTCCATCAACAATATCCCACAAGTATTTATTAATTAGGAACAACTGAGTTCATACTTGCTAGGTATGAAAATATTTACCTTTAAATTTTTCAATGTGACTCAACTTATCTATTATGATGCTTCACAAATTAAAAAAATAGGTGTCAGCTGAAACCGAAAATGCACCTTTTTACAAACAAATAGACAATAATGACTATTCTCTTTTGTCTACATAAACCAAATCGACCAACAAAAAAAAGTAATATTAATCAAAATTTTGACTCTTATAGACCTGGACCCAATAATATTTTACTACCCATATAACAAAATATAGTAATCAATTCATACCAAGCAATTTTTGTCATTTCTTGCCTCTAGGCTACCACGTTGCCATGCCATTCTACATAGACTTATTTTATTTTGCATGTCTCCATCAGGGAACAGATGATAGATGAAGACTCCACATAGGTTGAGTGTAAGGAGGGTCAATAGAGCACGTGGGCATGCATGAAGTAGATCACGGCTTGCCAGGATCAGATCAAAGCGAAGAAGAAGGCAAGAACACAACATAAGATTTGGATGCGTGTAGATAATGAGTTCGATGGATACACATAGTTTGAAGAATACAATATGTGTGACAAGTGACTTCAACAATTTATTCAATGCTAGGCAAAGTTGAATACAGGAATAATGATATCCGATGCAAATCAATTCTTCTTCTAAACATGGATTGCAACACATATGGAATGTTTGAACAGATTTATGAATTTGCCCATACCTCATATGCCTGCCAGCAATTAGGAGATGTGTGTCGGACTACACTACGTGTTAGCGTAGATGTAATGCCATTCTAATGTTGCAGTAAAAACCATAAGCTAAGAAAACCCGATCACCAGTTTGGAGGATAGTGCAAGTCAGTGTGTAATACAATGTAATCTTCAAATGCCTTTCCTTCTCCAAATACAAACCCTAAATTCTTGCAAGCACTTCGCAGGAACAAACACAAGCACAAAACCCGTCACATTTCTGCATAGAACTGCTCACTTATCAAAACAAATTTTCCAAAATGATTTCTAGGTTTTATTCCCCACGTTGCAAGATTTTCGGAACACTTTGAAATTATTAATTTCATTAAGAAATGAGAAAGTTACGATTATTTTACTGAAGGCTAGTTTTGGATCAAGCTTGGTGGAAGAGCTGCGTGTTGGAGATGACATCGAAGATCAAAACAACAGCAATGAATTGATATTTACCATTCCAATAGCACAACGTCATCAATTCGGTTCTCCTCAACCAGGGGCAGCAACGAATTTGGAGAAGCCCCTTAATAAATATTCACAAGCCCTACTCGAATTGGATGCACACAGAGACAACACGGCTCAATTTTGTTCTCAACCAATAAACATATCATCAATCATAAAACACACGATCTGATCACCACTCCAAACAAATAGATTGGAATAAATATATGCCTTCAGCTCTACCAGAGGGACCATTACATCACTCTGTACCAAATATAAACACAACATCAAATTTACACAGCTAATACTCACTCTCTGTATTATATTTTATGTCACAGTAAAGGGCTATTATATAGCTAGAAGTACAGCCAAAACCACCTCCTAATAAATCGGGAGGTGTTACAACAAATAACCCGAAATAATATTCATGGGTAAAACATACTCTATGAATAATATATTGTTGAAACAATATATTATAAACACTATTCAAACTTAATATTTAATATATAACAATATTAAATATTAACTAAAAAACTACTTATTTACCTTTCGGTAAATACCAAACTATAATGTAAACATTAATATTTAATTTCCTAACAATTTGTTGGCGAAATGTCTATCTTCTTTTGGGGACACACAAGAGATTTTTGTGGACGTGTACCAAGGTTCTTGGATTTGGATTGCAAAGAAGAATTCTTGGGAGATGTGTCATTGGTTTCAATTGGAGAGTCTGAAGGTTTTTTCATAGTTGATACAAGTGAATGGATTGGTATTTTCATGATGGATGTGGGAGTATCCGTAGATGAGACGGGAGGAGCATATGAAGTTGCTGAAAGTTGAAGTGCTTTTCGATGTTCTTCAAATGATGTGGAATAAGAAGATGGTGTGTTCACATTCACACTAGTTGATGTGATTGGCATGAGTAGAAGTGTGGAAAGAGGAACTAAGATAGAATCAATAGATGGTAGGATAGGTAAAGGCGGAATAGATGAGGATGAGGATGTAGAAATATGAATTGTATTCATTTTGGATGGGGAAGGATGTTCCTGCTGAATGAGGAAATCATCTTCCTTAATGAGGTCATGGACGATGGTCTGAAAGGCCTTACACTACTCAATGTTGTGTCCCAAAACACTATGATAGGTGAAAATGCAATTGGTATTGAACCATGGAGGTTTACTACTATAAGGGTCCCAATGTCTAATGGGAGGAAGAGTGATCACAGAGATTTGAATTAGATGTTGAAGGATATCTACATAAGACCTGATCGAAGTGTCACATAAAATACCACTCTTATGGGTTTTAAGATGATTTTTTGGCTTGGATTTAGACATGGAACTTTGGGATATCAACGTATGAGATGATATAGGTGCTAAAGGATGGGGATGGATTGTGTTGCGGTTTTAATGTTTTGGTTTCAGTTTTAGTGTTAGTTGATGATTCAGGGTCACGTGAAGCAGACAGAGGAGGTACTTGAATAACTTTGATGGAGAATGAAGGATCCTCTTTAAAATATTCTTCACTTGGAGGTGACATGATTGTGGAAGTGTGTGAAGAATGAGGGGAAGTTTTCATTTGGATAGATGAGGTCAACAATGCAGATGTTGAAGTGGAAGGAATATATTGGTTAGGTTTGGGAAGGATGCATCCTTCTTTAATGAAGTCTTGAATAATGGCTTGAAATGCTCTGCAATGTCAGATATCATGTCCAGGGGTGTGATGATGTGCACAAACAAGGCTGGAATTAAACCATGGTGGCTTCTTAGCTAACTTGGGGGGGGGGGGTCAAAGGCCCTAATAGGTGGAAGTGATGATTGCAGAAATTTGTAGCAAGTGTCAGAAGACCTCAATGCATAAGATTCGACCCGCAGCATTAGGAGGTGATTTGTCTATGTATAATTTCTTGGTCTTGGAAAAGGAGTGGATGTTTGAGATAATTCAGATGTTGAAGACAAAGTTCAAACATGTTTATGTCTTGGTGGTTGATAGCAAGTCATGATTTTCATAGTGTTGGATGATTTTAATTGAAGGGGTTTGGGGTTGGATTGTTTAGAAGAAGGAATATGATTTTCCTGTACAAAATAATCTTGAGGAAATATTTGAGAAGTTCTGTCCTTGGGAGGAATGACAATAATTTCTACTAGAGGATCCGGAGATGGTACTGATAGAGATTGTAGGAACGGGATATTGTTTTTTTGGAATATAAAGAAGGTGAACGGATTTGTTTGTAGTGATGAGGTAGAGATATTTATTTGAAGTGAAATACAGTTTGAATGATCTTTCAAATATTCTTCAAATGAAGTAGGAGGGGAAGAAAAGGGATTGAGGTATCAATGATGATGTTAATAGTGCATGCATTGGGCATTGGAATATGAGTTGACATTATGGGGAAAGATGAAATAGATGTGGGATTGATGGGAGTGTCATGCGGGATGTTCAGATGTGGAATTAACAGTGGATGTGGGAAGAGGTGCTGTTGAGGTGAACGTAGATAGGACCGAGGTTGGTATGGGGGTGAGGGTTAATAGAATAAAAATAGGGGGAGCTTCTAGTGAGGTGGATATGGTGGGTGCTGAAGCAGGTAACTTTGTGGATGGATCTGATTTATACCCAGCACCAATATGTATAGTATTTTGGTTGTGGGTATGGGCACCTAGCGATGTAGAAGTAGTGGTGGTTTGACTTATCGATGTGGGGTGTGTGGTTTGGAAATGGTTGTTTAAAAATATCTAGTGGTCAATTGGGTGACGCATTTGGGTTATCCACTTGAAGTTCTCCCTGATCAATAAGCATTTGGATAGAATCTTTGAACATTCGACATTTTTCTATGTCGTGTCCTCGGACTTGATGTACTTGTAGTATGGTCTTCATGATACCACATAGGTCTTGGTCTAGATTGTCAACTGGTTGGTAGGTGGCAGCATGATCAATTTTTTGTGATTAACTTGTCAAAGATGGTGTTGTATGATTCTCCCAGAGGAGTATAATTGGGCGGTGTAGTGGTTAATCATTGTTGGGGATTCTGTAGTAGATGTACATGTAGGAAACTAGGTTGGGGAATGGGTTGGTGTTATGGTAAGATGGGAAGATGTGGATGAGGGAGTGGATGGAGTAGTATATGAGGTGTAGAATAATGGGGGATGTTAGATGGATAGTATTAATTGAATTAGAATTAAAATCATGTGGTGTGGAAAGTAGAAAAGGATTTTCCGATGGTGGATTTGGGAAGATTTGTTAGAAGATATCCAAGAGTTGATATTGAATTGGTTGGGAGGTTGTATAATGTTGGGAAGTAGGGACATAATGTGATGGATGAGATTGTTGATATACAGGAAGTGCGGTAAATGATGTAGGCGGGGAAGACAATGTAGTATTGGCATAAGGTGATGGGGATAAAGTAGAATTATGTGGTTGAGAACTAGAGTTACGGTGAAAGCATTTGTAAAGGAAGTTAGATGGAGATAAACATGAGGTATCGATCATGCTAGCTTTCCGAGGAGTAGAAATAAGTGGTGTGGTAGGCATGAAGGTTGTAGTTACGGTTGGTGTGTGTGTAGGATAGGTATAAGATGGTCTTGGTTGTACAACACAAAAGGGATAGATAAGGATATGAGGAAGCTTGGCATGTTAAAGCTGGGAGGAGATGTTTGATAGATTCTTGAGGTGTGGATCAACACATTTGATTGTGGGAATATACAAGGATTGTGAATGGTGGAAATTGTGGTGATTGGTACATATAAGAACCAATTTAGGATTGAAGTTTTGTGCAATTTGACACAAAAAAATTAAGCAAACAGATTCTTTGTATCAGTTTTTTTTTTTTTTTTTGATGAAGAACAGGGTGTGAAGAAAAAGAAAATATTGTAAGAGGAACTAGAGAGGTAAACTATGTTGGTTTCAGGTAAGTTATGGCTAGGAGAA